>VXBL01010250.1:36607-77859 GCA_013400195.1 Aramus guarauna
ACCAAAAAGAAACCACAAACCAAAACCACCAACCCCTACACACACACACACAATTCCATGCCGACAAGGCTTTAGACTTCTCTTGAAGAACATCGTTTATCTTTGTTTCCTTTCATTATTCCACTTTAATAAGAATAACACCTTCTCTCCTGTGAAAATCCTAAAGATTTGTAAACACTATTTCCATTTGGGTTATAGAAGAATGTTGTACATTTGTTTTCATTCAGTTGTTTTGCCAAATTTCTTTTTGAAGCTGTGGCATATCACAGCAGAGTCATGTTAGATTTGAAATCTGGGACTTTTTCCTCCACCTTCATGTACTACATTTGCCTTTCTCCATAATTTACTATTAGGTGATCTATTGGTAAAACTTATCTGATTTGGATAAAGACTGTTCTTTGGTGGCCCCGTGTGCCATAAAATAGCAGCAGAATTCTATTTCCTGTATTGCAGATAAGGCTGCTTCAGTTTTAGAGTTGTGCTTTGACTTATTTGCTGATTTGCTTGATAAACAGAACGGCCTAGAGCCTTGAAGGAAGATGAATACATGTTGTGTCAGAATAACACAGGAATAACTGGGCTGCTAGTACTTCAAAGGCAGCTTGTACTTCCTTATTAAAGAACTGCAAGAGAAGTGAATTCGTTATTTCTCCAATAATTAATAAAGAAAGCAGCTATTACTGTAACCACCAATTTGGAAAGAGATTGCAAATCCTTATATGCGTCCAACATACTGATAAAAAACAACATTAATTGCAACTTGAAGGAAACACCAAACTCTTAAGAGATTTTTGCTTGAATAATTGAGAGTGCTTGAACTAAGATGCTCCTTATAACTCTAACTTATACCCCCCACAGCATCTAATGACTCAGACCTGCTTCTTCTGAAGTGGATTTGACACTGTCCCACACCCCCAAATATACAGATGTAACAGTGCACTTGCAGACCACAGACTGTTGCCTTGACTCATAACCATATTATCTCTTGCAAAGATACCATGAAAATACATATGTTTTACGGCTTCTGTCATCTAGTTGGCACTAAGGAGATCCCCCGTTGTCTCAGACAGCTGGTTCCTCGTTCATTTGGAAACCATTATTAGTTTCAGGTAACTACTTTAATTTCTTCCGATCCATTCTGTGAGGTTTAGGATCAGTCACAGATTCTTCACAGATCTGATGTTGAGTTGGACTGCAAATTAATTTTAGGGTACTTAACATTTAAAGAGTTTGGAAGGTAGGTAGTCATATAAATGAGTTTTATTTACTAATTCCCCCAATTTTTAAAGAGCTTTTTTACTGATGTGTCTCTATAAATGCCTGAAGACTGTTTTCATGGCGTTTATGAAGTTGTTAAAATTGAAAAATGTCTGTAGGCAGTAAATGCCCTTCAGTGTAACTTTGAAAATACATTATATTCTCCAGGAGTCTGGCTTTTATTTGTCTTTTGTAGTATTTGTGTGCTGTTTTCCAGCTTCCATCTAGCGCTACTTTAAAATGGATGATTATTTTAGTGAAAAAGTGTTACCCACCTCTTCCAACAAACCTCAGTAAAAGTAATCCTAATTTTGTTAATGTAAACTTGAGCTGCCCCTCTGACATGAGAAGACTCAGGCTGAGGGTTGGCTGAATTTGGTTTGACGAGAATACAGCATTTCTTAGAAGTGGCTGAAAAAGCAAAGCTCTCCATAAAGATGAGGACTGCCTGGCAGCCTGCAGCAGGTTCTCTACATCTATGAAAAAGCGTTGCATCACAACTGTTGCCAGTGCAGGCTGTTTTCTGTTCTCACAAAAGAAATCTTGAGACCAACTGCCTTAAAGTGGTGTGACAAAGATAAAAAGTGGAAGCCTGATTTCACTAGCAACACTCAGCCTTACCACGCTCAAGTAAGAGAGCAGACCAAGTAACACCAACAGTGGCTAGAACATTTGGAGCTAAGCAAAAGCAAACATTGCAAACCTACTTCTAGAAGAGATGCGATATGTGGAAATGAACAAAAGCGCAATCCATTACAGGCTGCAGCTGTTTGGCTTGCTCGGAAAAACACTGCTCGCCTACAGGAAGGCGGTCCTAGACTAGTCTCATGGATAATACTCAGTTTCTGTTGCTTAACTCCTCGAAACAACTTCACAAAGACACAGATATGATTATTTACAGTTTACAGCTTAGGAAATTTAGGAATAAGGAAAGTGAGGCAATTGGCCCAAGGCAAGTCAGTGACAGAGTTGTGAAGAGAACTGTATTGCCCCATTCTTACTCTAACCACTAATCAGCACAGCCTGCAGTCCTAAAGGAAGAGGGTATTTTGGCAGCGACAGCCTAGTACACCCTCATACAGCTGGAGAATACAGAACATGGGAGAGGGCCTTATCTCTGTTCTGGCACTCTTCCATCTGCTAAAGATGTCCTACAAGCCCTAGTTCCTGCCAGGGCAGGTCTCCTTGCTTTAGGCAGCACTGGAGAAAGTCCTAAGGCTCCTTTCTGAGGACCCTGCCTACCACTTGCTCCAGTTTTGGTTCCCAACAGACACACAGTCTTCTGCTCTCCAACAGGACCATCTGGGGAAGAGTACGGCTGGGACAACAGAGCCAAATCAAGGAAATCACCAGGAAAATGCAGGCTACGTTTCTGAATGGATTACCTAAGAGTGACCTCCTGTGCCTGTACCAAGTGTTCTCATCTCTTCATGGAAAACAACCAGCAGAGTATGAAGCTGCAAAGAGTATCTTAAAATAAAATAAAAGGAGAATTCTAAGGAAAACAAATACTTTTCTTGATGATTCCCCACATGCAGAAGTCTTAGTGCCTTAAAATTTTGTCTGTACTGCACAACTTACTACTTGCCTGATTACTGTCAAATAAGTTCTAATAATGGCTCCTACTATAAATTTCTCTTCTGCAATTTCATAGCACTGTGTGAAGGCAGGAAAAAGTCTACAATGTGCAAGAATACTAAGGACTCACTGCACGCCTGCACTGGACAGACAACTCAATTTTTTAACTTGGCTTCAGCTTTTTCTCTGCTGTACTTCACCTCCCTCCAAGATAAAACACAGAAGAGGAATGGTAAGAATTCTTGCACGTCACAGGCAAAATAATAAGTTAAAAAAAAAAAAAAAAAAACCAACACTGAAATGCCTTGTGTGTGTTCCCTGAATGGATAATCGTCAATGCTATGCTACTTTCTAGATCAAAACAGTTTTCTACCTGCAGGCTAGAGATGGGGATCATTTGGATTCTGGTGGCATCCAAACTCAGCAGCCAGATGAATGCCCACCTGAAGAGGCCTTCCCAGGGCCGGGTGGCACTCTGCTGTATACTGAGCCTCTCTCACTGTTACCATAACACCAAGTTCCTAGAACAGCAAATTTCTTTGCTGTAAGATACAAGACTTAAGTCTGCTGGACTCAAAATCAAAGAAAAGCATTGGAAAGCTTTGATAACTGAGGGCATATGTTAGCTATCAAACAGAACTTGGGACTGCTGCACATTCACAACAGCTATAAACAGCTGCTTCCTAGACAGACTTCTCTGCTTTGACAGTTTTTCCTAGCATGAAATTGAGCCAAAACCCCAGCGTTCTGCTCTTCAGCGAATTCACACACGACCAGGATTGTGGTTTAAACATTCCTACCAGTTTCAGAGCTTGTGCATGTAGTAAAATTGACCAGGCAGGCAATTCGTAGACCAGTGGGGACTGGCAGCTCCCAGCTCTCAGTTCTAGAATTACATGGTGAGCTGGGGTCAGCACTTTCTCCGGTTCCCAGTTCACCATGACAGACATCCTGTTCTTTCACAACTCTCCCTTTGATTCACCCAAAGCACAGCAAACTAGAAGGCGCTAAATCAAATGCTTCCTGCTCAACCCTCTGTTTCTTGGAAAAACTTTTGGCTCACACTACCCACAGTCTCCTCTAAGAGCTCTGCTGCTTGTACCTCCGTACTTGGTACCTTCCATTCCAGCTCCCCTTGGGATGCACAGCGTTAGGACCGAGAAACAACAGGGTGCGGATGGCAGCCGGTGTCCTCGGCCACGTGACAGCTCATGCTATCGATTTTCTTCAGCTTATTGGCAAAGCAGGGAGGGGTGGGAGGGGACAAAAGACCTTTACTATTGCTCTGTGCAGCCTGGGAGCCAGAACTGAACCTAGCTGGGGGTGAGGGGTGTGTAGGGGTGTGTGTGGGTGTGTGTGTGTATGCGCACACGCGCTTCCTCCAGTGCCACCACGGCTGGATCATGCCCCAGGGACTGCAGGCAGAAGCTGCAGTGGGGACAGTGAGGGCTTAGCCTTCCAACACAGGGCTGCTTAATGAAGCAGAGGAACCTGCAGAGCTTGTAAGAGTGAGACCCAGAGGAGTCATGCCAGATAACTTTTTATTTTCTGATTTTCCTTTTTCAATTAAATTTGACATTTTTGAGAGCGAGCTTGGTTACAGACTATTAATCTGTGGCTGAGAGCCAAGGAAGGAAAACACTTCAGTGAGAAGAACTGAACACTGAAAAGCTTTGTCTGCAGTACAGCATGCTAAGATGATTTTAGTGAGTTTTGAGAAACCCAGACAGTGGCAGTTTACTCCTGTGTAACAGAGACATCTTCCTGCATTCCCTTCAGAAAAGGAAATGGCGACATTTTCAAGTCCATTGTCTTCCCTTTTTTTTTTTCTTTTTTTTTTTTTTTTTTTTAACATTCAAAAGACATATCAGCTAGCGAAAGTTGAGCACTAATTGATATTTGCCACCAGCTGGGCAAAACTGTTGTGATCAACCTAAAGTGAAAGGGTTGCAACACTTGCAGCAGACTAAGAATATCTAACTGAACCTTTGGAAGGAGCTGAATTTCCAATTTCAAGCAAATCATGATCGGATGACAGATTCAGAGAATAAACATGAGAAGTGCCATAATTTTTATCTGCAACCTGCCTATCTACAGCAGCTAGAAGATACTTGCATTTGAGAACTAGTCAATACTTGCTACTTTGAGGTATAAAGCTAAAAAATGAAAGCAAACAAAAAAAATTATTATGAAGTGAAATTACCACTTAGTTGTACTGCATACTTTTGAGGCTACAGTTTTGACACCTAATCCTTAGGATCCTTATTCACTTGTTACTCAGGAAAATAAAATTCCATTTATTCCATTCATGGAATAAAGCAAAACATAGAGTTGCAAGTTCTGGAAAGATCCAAGATCTGGATTTGAACAGTATGTCTTGGATACATCCCTTAAAACAAATAAACAAAAGGAAACTAAAACCATATGTGGTGGAAGTTAAACAGGCACCTGTAATCTCAGAATGAACAAGTATCAAACGAATGTTTCCTCTGGAAGTTTTGGGAGCAGTTTTTCTGTCACATGTCTCTCACATGCAGGAAGAAGCCCTGGAAAAGGTTTCCAGTCAAATAGGAAATGGAAAGTGTTCAGCACCAGATGGAGAGGATCTTTGCAGAAAATTTTCATTGCATGTTAAGGCTTTGATCACAACCAGGCAGTAATGGAATACAAGTTGCTATTAAAACAACGTACCAGGGTGAGAACAGTAGAGCAAAATGAAGGCAAAAAAAGTGACCTTCCTGGTAAAGATTAAAAACCCCCTTCAATGCCAGTCCATTAATGATAGCAGTTGTTACAGCTTTTGATCACAGTGTCTTAACCCTTTAGCTTAAGCTATAATTACTCATTCTTGCTGGAAGTCATTCACGTGCCAGTGAGGAAGGGCTGAAGGAGTCCTTTGCTATCACTGAGCCAGTTTGTAGAAGGCTTCTGTTTAATTGCTGCTCAGTGAATCATGGTTATGGATGTTAAGATAATTATGAGTGGTTTGTTTAACAAGAAATAGGATTTTTTTTAAGCATTTAACCACTGCTGAAAGCTGTAAAATCAGAAGTCCACCACACTTGTTTCCCCTATACCTATTTTCTGTCCCGCATTTTTGGCAAGCAAAAAACCAAAGCTTGCAGTGAAAGTCACTTTTGTTTCTGTGCAAGACTCATAACCACGAGCTCATAATGCATTGCAAATATGATCAAAGAGTACAGATGTAGGAGATAAAAACCAATGGGGAAATTATACCCAGATGATGTATTCAAGCACTCCTGAACTTTAACGCATTACAGAAGCGAAAGCACTGTCAGTGCAATGGGGCTGTTTACTGTGGAAAGCACTACTCACCTGAAGACCTGTTCCTTAAGCAGGTGCATTTAACTGCTCTGAGAATAATTGCTGATCAGTTTTAAAGAGAAGTCTCATCTACAAAGACAAATACAGCGGTGCAGTTCCAAGGGGACAGGCTCCATGTTGTTCACCAGTCAGGTATTTTCATACATGTTCCAGATTCAGTTTTACAACTGAGAGTGAAAGGGAAGCAGGGTAAGCCTCATCTCACATATGACAAACGAGGGCAAGGAGATTCTGAAAATAATCTAATGAATTTTGTGCCCAGGTAGACATCCAGGCAGCAATGCTTTCCAGAGAGCTTACCGTCATACAGGACTCTACCTGTTCAGAAAGCACAGGTCTTGAGATATAGTTGTGTCAGCACACATGTACATTGGGACAAAAGCCTAACAGAAGGCCCAAAGAAAATTAGGAAAAGAGGGAGAATGGTCACTTATGGAAAATGTTGTTCACATCACTTTCAATGACATCATAAGAATCTCTGTGGCAGTAGCAAGAATAAAAGACTCATTTCTTCAGAGCATCCTCCAGTTATCTTAACATGAATTACACTGTATCTCTTCAAGGGAACTCTGCGTCTCATCACCCAATTCCGTACAAAGTCTCAATTCACCCACAGAGCAAGTCCAGGCTGTACCGTTGTGGTGGGCTGACCCTGGCTGGAGACCAGGTGCCCCCAGAGCCGCTCTGTCACTGCCCTCCTCAGCTGGAGGGGGAGAGGAAACTTGACCAAAGGCTCCTGGTAGAGATAAGGACAGGGAGAGATCACTCACCAGTTACTGTCATGGGCAAAACAGACTTGACTTGGGGAAATTAGTTTAATTTATTACCAATCAAATCAGAGTAGGGTAATGAGAAGTAAAACCAAATCTTCAAACTCCTTTCCCCCCACTCCTCCCTTCCTGGGCTTAACACTTCTCTTCTGAGTTCTCTCAGCAGCACAGGGGGATGGGGAATGGGAGTTGTGGTCAGTTCATCACACGGTGTCTCTGCTGCTCCTTCCTCCTCAGGAGGAGGACTCCTCACACTCTTCCCCTGCTCCAGCATGGGGTCCCTCCCATGGGACACAGTCCTCCACAAACTGCTCCAACTTAAGTCCTTCCCACAGGCTGCAGTTCTTCACCAACTGCTCCAGCATGGGTCCCTTCCACAGGGTGCAGTCCTCCTTCAGGACCACACTGTTCCAGTGTGGGTCCCCCATGGGGTCACAAGTCCTGCCAGCAAACCTGNCGGCCTTGGCCAGCGGCGGGTCCATCTTGGAGCCAGCTGGTGTTGGCTCTGTCAGACATGGGGGAAGCTTCTAGCAGCTTCTCACAGAAGCCACCCCTGTACCCCCCCCTACCAAAACCTTGCCATGCAAACCCAGTACAACAGTATGCAAGCAGTATTTCACAGGAGAAAGAAAAAGAAGATATGGACCATGTAATTAAAGACTAAGCCATATGCATATATAGAAGAAGAACAATTTTAATCTTATAGATAACCTGATTTCAGACTTTTCTAACTTTTGTTTCTGTATCTTTTTATGAGGTTTTCTACCCAAACTCAGGAGGCTGAAGGAGAAAGGAACATGATGACTATATCATAAGATTGTACAGGTATAGCAATTTGAAGATTCAGAATGCTACAATAGTCAGAAAAGACACACTCCAAATTACTCTGAAGTTTGTAATTTTAAATAAAATTTTGCTCAAATATTATATTTAGCTGCGTGCAGGGAGAGTGTTTTAAAGCCTCAGAGAGGAATCAGCAGCTGCAATGATTAATCATCAGCTACAGATTAGATCATTTTCAGGATGTGAAGAGAACACTGTCTGCTCTCATCAGAGCAGTGACTTAGGTGGCCACCACCCTGCCATGGTTTGCTTCCCCACATGCTTATCTAGGCAGATACAAACGCTACCTCCATCTCTCCTCTCTCCCTTGAGTAGCGCCCACTGCCCAGCTCCCCATCCCGACCTGCTGCCACATAAAGTAGACAACAGGAGTCTTCATCAGGACAGTCCTGGAAGCAGGAAAAGGGCAGAAAGACAAACGGAAGGGAGAAAGGGAGCAAAGCTGAGCTGAGAAGGACCAGCACTGGTCTGCTGTGATGGGGGAAGGAAAGAGGCCAGGTTTTGAAGGCAGGAAGAGGTTTTTGGCTGTTTGGGCAGTATTTGCAGTACCAGCTGCGAGCATTTCATGGGTTGGATTTCATAGAGGCATTGCACTGAAAAAGATACCACAATAAATGTGTGATGGAGGGCTTTTTCATTAAGAGCTATAGGAATCAAAGGCCTCTTGCTTGCTTGCTTTTTTCTTCAACTGAAAAGTTTCTCTCTTTGTTCTAACTCCCAACAGGTTTTCATTGCATTCATTGGACAATTAGAGGCTCCCTCCTCTGGCTATATTTAATACCTATAAATTCCCATCAAAACCTTTGCAGGAGAGTACCAAAAAAAGTCTGCTTTATATTATTAAGTAGAGACTTGAAATCCTACAGGAATAGTATTTTTATGACAAATTATTCATATTTTTTCCTTTTGGTGCCAAATCAACTAGTACATTTTCAGCACCTAATTGAATGTCACAGTTGTAACTCAAAGCCAAGCAAGACAAAGAGTATTAAGAAAGAAGAGGAAGCAAAAGAATTCTCATTCTCTTTGCTTTTTTCTTGAAAGATCAAAAACTATAATAAGATAGGCCTGAATTTCATGAAATTTGGGATCTGTACAAGCTAGGGAAATAATTTTGTTTGAACTTTATGGCTCTTATGTTCAGTTTTAGAATAACATACTTCTAAGTCCCTTACAACATTAAATAGAGGCTTCTGTAATTGGAGCTTCTGTCTCACTGATATTTCCGTGACATCGTGTCCAAATCCTGATTATATTTCATTGAAATTGTTAATAGCTTTTACCACAAATCAGAGTCTTTGCATGCAAGTTTCTTACTGCTGTTATCATTCTGAGTTCAGGAAAATACATCGAACTCTGATGGCTAAACTACAGAAATCACATTTATAGGACTGAATTGGCCCAATTTTACTTTATATTTCAAATATACAGCATCTGTCTGAATGCTGTATTCAAGTAACTTTTCCTGAGAAGACCACACAAGCAGACTCAATGTCCGTCACAGCCCTGAGGGCACTAACCAGCCTGACTGTCCCAGACTCCCGGGGCTCCCCCCACCCTGCCCATGCCCAGGACCCCATCTCAGCCCCATGGGGCCATCAGCCCCTGCCCCAGCATTGTCGCAGCAGGGCCGGTCTCCAGCTCCCCACAGCCCTGCCCGGCCATGGGCCCTGCTGAGCCAGGCTCATCCCACATCCTGAGGAGTCCCCAGGGAGGTGTCCCCTGCCCAGGGCTGCCCCGGTGCCCCCGGCTGCCCTGCTCCTGGCTGGGGTGGCAGGACGGGCCCTGGCTGCCAGGCCCTGCCCCGACAGACCCCCATGGGGAGCCCCCACCACTCCTGGCCCCACAGCACACTGACATTTTTATATCATTTTGGGCCTACTCAGTTCAAAAAACCTTGACGTTCACTTCACTGCGTATTGGACTGTTTATTTATGTAAGATAAAATCTGCCCGTTTGCAGAAAGAAGGCCTTTGTGAAAATTTATGCACCACACCAACATATATATCAAAACTCCATTTCAGCACATTACTCAAGAAACCTTCCCCTGATCATTCCCAAGCTCTTTGGGCAGGGATTGCTTCTTTTTCCTCCTGTGTCTTCACATGTCCTCCTGTACTGTGCCAAGTGCTCTTAGGCAATAGACATAATAAACAAGGACTGTAGCCTCAAAATTATCTTGCTGTTAATTATGAGGCTTGGTTAGGGGTGCAAATAATTGGAACTGAGCAGGAAATTATCTTATCATCCTGGGAAAACTCGGCCATTTCATAAAGTCTTCAAAGTCCCAAACTAGAGCAAAATGGATCAAGGCCAATTAAAATCTTTTGTACCCAAACTCAATCAGGTAGCCCTTGGACTGTTTTGTCTTTCTTCCTCCTGTTCTCTCCATTCCCACAGTAACTAGTCCATCAAGCTTGTTTTAGCTGAGATTTAAGAAAATAATCATATCCCTTTATTTTTCTCCTTTTCTTAGCTGGTTTTATATGAAAACCAGCATTCAGCTACCTTGAAAGTTATTTGAATGTATGGTAAACCAGAATCTAAACAGTAACAAATCTACCAAGGGAGCGAAGTTATTAAGAAGAAAACCTTTTTTTTTTTCCTTCTTCCTTATTGTTTAAGAGTTTAAGGATTTGAGGCTATATTAGATACTAGGAAAAAAAAAAAAAAAAAAAAGTCCTGTTTATTGTGCTTTCCTCCTCTCTGTCCCCTCAACAAAATGCTGGAGAATGCTCTGAAAATATCTACGAGCCATGCAAAGAATCCTCCAAAACTCGGGGAAGGGAAGGTAAATCCTCAACAGGTTACCACTTCCAAGACAACATCCAAGCAGATAAAACTTAGTAATCTGACGTGGCATCTTTTTAACCAGAAACAGACAACAGCTGCTTTGATGCCATGGTCTTTCTTTTGCCAGGTGTTTTAAGAAGTAAAATCTGAAAGTTACAGAAGTCAAAACCTTATAGGAATAATTTTTGTAAGCAATTTTGTTAGAAGTCAAACAGAATTAGTCTGTGCATGGACATTCTAAAAAGGTAGCAACATAATGCTTAGGCATATAAATAAAAAGAAAGTATGGGCAGGCATTGAAATCATGCTGGAGTAGAATAGAGATTAAATATAACCACAGTTTAGACCAAAACCCAAGTGTTTTTATGTCAGTTATATAAAGTATGATGGAAATACCGATTGGGGATGTAAAGTAAGAGTGGCTAAAGAGAACAAAAATAGGAACCAAAAGTACTGTTAGAGCAGAAAGAAACTGAAGACTTCCATGCATTCCAATTTGCAGGAGGCTGGGCTGCCTCTAAGCCCCAAAAAGAAATTACTTCTGAAGTTGCAGGTCAACCCCATAACATTCATTATCAAATCTTCCAAGAGGTCATACAGCCAGAGGACAGCAAAGGAGGAAGAAACATAATGTGGTTAAATAGGGGATCATTAGTCTGACCACAACTGTACACAACTTATTAGAACAAACTTTGATGGAAAGCATAATTAAAGACATGGAAGGAAGCGGAAAGAAATGCTGCACAGGTTTACTAAAAGTAGAACATGGAAGACTAAATGAGTAAGTAATTATTAAGGCTGAGGAGAGGCAGCTGATTCAATCTGCCTGGACACTGGTACAATACTTAATATCATGTGGCATCAGAGAGGAATCATTACATCAGAAACTAGAGATTAATGTAACATTAGATTATAAATTAGGAGAAGAACAACTGGGGACACTACAGGGAAATTAGAAGCCTGGAGATAAAGGATAATTAATAGGCAGTTTCTCAGAACTATGTCTTAGAATGAGTTTGATTCATACTTTCTTTAATGAATCTGGTGCAAAAATATGATTGCACCATCGAAATGTGTTGTTGTCTCAGAACATAAAGGCATCAGTACAGAGGAAGGTCATATTGTTATTGAAAAAAAGAATTTAATGACCTTGAAAAGTGGAGCGAGACATGTGGGATGAAAGTCATTTGTACCAAGTGCAAGGTCATGCATGCAGGTCAAGGGTTCTGGCTATAAATATATCTATTTGAAATAACCAAAGAGTGAGAAAACCCAAGAAGGATGGAGACTCCTGGATGATGATGAACTATTAGTATAATTCAGATATGAAAGAGTCAGAATCTACAGCAGTATTTTATCAGGCAAAATATTTTGAGGACATGCAAAAAAACTATTAAAATTACTTACAAAGCACTAATAAGATCTAGCTGATCTGTCCTGTGTCTGAAGAACATGACCTCCAGAAAGAACAGGTGCTATTTATTAGTCTGTCCATGCCCATACCCTTATCATTCAATCTGTTGAAAGAAACTAAATTTATACTTGTACTGCAGGATCCTTAAAGCGTGCTCCATATCTTTAGCTTGTGAGCTGCTCCCGGTCATGTCCCAGTTCTACATCAGGACAAGGCCACGTTACGCCTTGCTTCCCTCTTTTTCCCTTATGTCCTAGTTTCCACGGGAAGGCAACTTAGATATCTGGGACAGAAGGAAGCCATGACATACTGCGACGGGTTCCCCAATTTGAACAGGGGAGGGAAATGCACAGCAAAGATCCCATGGAGCAGCGTACATTTTGCCTAGGAGATCGGACTTTTTTTGCCTAACAGCTTGATGACTGAGAGATATGCTGTCTATAAAAATATAGTCAGTGAGCAGCAGGAAAAGCTACAAGATAAAGGAAAAGGAGCCATCAAAAAAGAAAATATTGGCACAAGAACAAGCTGCATAAGCTAGCAATAAATTTCAAAAGAACACATAAGAGGGCAGCTAGGATAGAGGATCATCCCTCTAGCCTTGAAGGGCCCTGGCATAGCCTTCCAGTAGGAATAAAAACTACAAAGAAAAGCTAGATTCAAACAGAGCTCGATCAGCTGTTGGAGGAGTTTATGTGATCTGGTTGTCTGGCTGTAGCACTTCCAGTGACCCAGGAGTTCCCCTCCAGAGCTACATCCCTAATTATGAGGTTAGTATTTGTCTAGTTTTATTACACTGTAAATGCTTTATAATCAGAGCTGGACTTCCAGAAGTAGGTAGTCCATTGGCAGGATGTTTTCTACAGCTCTTGCTCTGCAGTGTTACAGAAGAAATCCTTGTAGTGCAAGTGAATTTCTTCTACCTCTAATGCACAAAAAAATATTTCCCATGAAATAAAATGGAGACCATTCTCTTGATCCTAAAGAAAAGTACATCTGCTGCACAGTGGGAAACTATAGACAGAAGATGGAAACAGTGAAAGCAGTTTGGGAAAACAGTGAAAGACTCTCTCGTTTCAAATTGCCACCTTTGACATTGTTTTAGTAATTTTTCAAATATTATCCCTGTTCCTCCTTTTACAGCATCTCCAAAGCAATCAAAGAACACAATACAACTATAACAACAGTGCTCAGGAGTCCTTTCAGAGACTATATTGAATTTTGTCAGCTACAGATTTTGTAGTAAGGGACAGAAAGCCTGGAAAGATAAAATATGGAGTAGGAATGAAGATTTCTGATCCTGCTGCCAGAGAGCAGGAGACTATTTTAATAATTCAATGAAGGCTACAATTTTGTGTGTGGTTCATGTTCCACTTTCTTTGAAGAGGATCCCCATAGAGGGTCAGGGGCTTTTTCCACCGTGAGAGATAAGCAAGGCAGACAGCACAACTGGATTTTAAAATAACTATTTTACTATTCATCTTTGAAGAAGCTGTAAGTTTCTGTAAGCTTCAGCCCTCCCAGCTTCCCAAGAAACTATACTATTTAAAAGGCTGTTATGGAAATTGGCAATCAGCTTCAAATGTATTGGAAATGGAATGCAATGAGAAAATAATAGGTATGTTGTTGTAACTTAGCATACCATACATCCCAGCATTATCAATAATGTGCTCCTTTAGAGGAAGAATAAATCTAAAGTAGTGGTAAAACTGTCCATTCACAAATTAATATTTGTCATACATATACACACACTTAAGGAGACCATATCATAGCCTGTGAAAATATGTCAAACGTTTTCTGAGAAAACTGTAACTTGATGTCCTGCTATTTAACGTGAAATCATTCTGCCCTGTAGCAGCTGGACAGATGTCTGGATGTCAGGAACTCTTCTGAAATTGCCAAGGGAGTAAGGAAGAACCGTACTCTTCGGCTTTACAGCAACAGGCAAGCATGATGTAGTTTCTCAGGGTAAGATTTCTATATGACAAGATGTTCCTGTTTTCATTCCCATGCAAATGGTCAAGATAAACTTCAGCAGTGAGTGCCCACAGCCAGATAAAACAAGGAAAACCCTGAGAATTTTTGTGTCCTGTAAGATTTTTATGTTGAGATTATCTCAATGTAAAAAAAGTACAGTTTTTCTGCAGGAAATCTTAAGTCTAAGATGCTCATTTACTGCAGCAAAAAAAAAAGATTGCAACAGATCAGATAAAATAATAGAGATCTTAACAGGAGCTAAAGGGTTGCAACTGCTAACAAGCTACTTGTGAGGCCAGTAGCCTTTTCTGTCTTAGATCTGAGGTTTCACCTTATAAGGACTCCGCTGCTCTGTTAATGAGTGAAGACGACCCATTATCTGACTTCCCTCAGGCCTGCTCTTATAATCCTGCTTGAAATGATCTGATCTGTCTCAGGCTGGGCAGCTGCAATGTCTGGTTGGGAACCCTGCATAAGGGAGCTGCCGAGCTGCAGACAGTTTGGGACAGTTCTGTAACAGGTTGCCCTTATTCTAGGGTGAAGATGACCAACATTAGTTCTGGACTTACACCCAATATTTCTTCTGAGTCTGAATCCTCTGCCATTTGGAGACCAGTAGCCAAAAACTTGGGTGTGAGCTACCCAGGTGTGTAGTAGCCTGTGGGAGTTTCCATTACTGCTTCTAAGGCAGGAGGCAGCTCAGGGAGACAAGCACATTTCACTGAAGTGAGCCGCGTAATTGCGTTGGACGAGTGGACTGTTGTTACCTCCTTGCAGAGAGGGGAAGGCTTACACACAGGCATGCATAATGTTCTTGTCAGAATACACATGAACACAGAGGTGAGGTTTTCCTCATGGAATAGATGCTACAAAATACCTAGCAAAATGAGACAAGTTTTAGAGTGAGTGGGAGTAGCATAGAGAATTCAAATCTCAGAAGAAAAGGAATCCATAATGCAAGGCTCTTTTTTTGCTGACCATGCTGTTGGGCTGGAAGATATTTGGAGGTAACTTGCCAGTTGCTCAGTTCTCTATCTGCTGTTCCCTAGCCTGCTTTTCCCACACTCTAGAAAGGACTGGTTATATCAAAATTTTAATATCTCATTCCAAGTTAATTCACCTTGCTTCTTTCTTCTCAGTATAAATTTAGATGATTAATTTTGCTAGAATACACCGGAGTTTTCTTAATTACCTGTACCATCAATACAACCTTAGACAATCTTTTCCCCTTTGACCACAGTGCCAGGTAAAAGGGTCATTGCTGAAGTGTTCCAGGTGCAGTCTCACCTTCTTCTTTCTCAGCTGCAATTGCAGTCAGTGTTCCCACAGGACGGCAAGCAATTGCAAGGAAGGGTGTGTGCTCCTCAGAATAAGGGCTAACAAAGAACAAAATGTGTAAGTAGTAGGTTGTTCTCCTACTATTTCGGCATGCTTTTCCCACCTAAGGAACTGAAGGAAAAATAAACATGATTGAAAGCATGGTAAGTCAGTGTGAGGAGCAGTTCTGACTGCAAGTGAGAACAAGATGGCTGCAGAGTCATCTGTCAAGTCAGATTAGATAAAATATGGGCTGATTGCAGCAGATGAAATGCACTGCACACTGATAAGGAAGTAAGATCACCCAACTGCCTTTGTTATCTGAATTTAGGGGAAATCCCAAGTCATACAAGGAGTATTATCTGAAATGTGAACCAGCCAGGTACTGAGAGCCACCTCAGGATGTTGCACAACGGTATTTTGTGTCCCACGTTCAGCCAGGTCCACCGTGATGCTTAACAGGAAGGTATGTAACTTTTATTGAGGCAAGAGACATACAGCAACTGCTGCCATTGCTATATCAAAACTATGGGCATAGACAGCAGAAATACCACCCTCCTTACTGATCCTGCATTGTACTCCAGACTGCACCTGTATCACTAAGGAGGGGCTTCACTTGATCCAATGCAGCTCTTTACAGTATAGACACCCACATCTGAGCTTCTTAAGTAAATTCCCCTTACGGCTAATGGAAAGCATACATTTCTAGTGCACAAATCATCCTAAAGCAGATTTCTCAAGTAGAACAAATGAATTGTGTCTTAAAAGTGCTCATTCCTCCCTGCTGATTATGAGGGGAGCCTCAACACATTTAGCTACTGTAGATTGTGATGCTACATATGCCTACTTCAACAGTTAAAACTGGTTGTTTATTTACTCATTCTTCCAGCAGAAATATAAAATCAAATTCCATCTATGTCTACAAGATCAGACACAGACCAGGATAACGGTGCAGCACACCCAGAAGAACGAAGTTCCCCTGTGTTGCGAACAAATTTGTAAAAAGATGAAGTGACTCACTTTGTCTTATGTATTATTGTACAGCCAGTCAGAAACTCAGAGGCAGAAGCTCTTTGAAAATATATGTTGCTGTCCACTACCCTTGATCATTGCCCTTGTCACAGGTCTCCTCCCCCCTTATCTACAAGGCTAAGAACAAGTCCTTTCCACTCTGCCATACAATGGCCGTGAGCAGTGACTGACAATAACCACAAGAGAAGTTTTCAGCAAAAAAATTTGAGGCCTGAAAAAATGGCACGATTTCCTCTCTTTTCTGTCCCCTCTTGTGATCACAGTCACTAGCTCCAACACTCACTTTCCCTCTTCCCAGATCACCTCATCTTCTGGTAAAACATCTAGAGTTGTTAGGAAATTTGTTCTTCCCAAGTCTCTCAGCTTTCTCCAGGAGGGAGCTGTTCAACAACAGTAACAGGCAGCCACTTTTATTTTAAATAAAGTGAAAAATCAACAGGAGTAAATGAAGGTCACATCCCCGTGAGTGACTTATCCGTAGCAGTTACAGCAGCTCAAAGCAGGGCAAACCCCATTTGTAGAGATTCTTTCTATGTCCAAGAGAGAAGAGCTGTTTGGACTGCAGTGTCTGGCCATCTGCCTGCATGGCACCCCAGCTTGGACAAGCGTATTGTACAGAGCATTGACAGCTTACTGAAGTCTACCTCTGTAGAGAACAATTAGACTGTCTCATCTGGCCTCTTGTGCTCCATGCAGCTTAACACTTCACACACATACCCTGTACTCAACCCCAACGCCTTAGTTAAACCAAGTCATTGTACTCCTTTTCAGCTTAGATCTTGCATGCTATGGGTAAAGGAAAAAAAAACCCCAAACTTTGCTCCAAAACACATGTGGCATCCTGCAAGGAATTAGTTAGGTGACATGTAGTCAATTACGCGACAGGTAAATCATCCAACATGTAGCAAAATAGGGAAAAATCCAAAGCCACAGAAAATCCAGCCTGTGGAAAAATTCCCTAAGTCTGATACTCAGCATGATCCTGAACACGTGAACACCTTTCCCCAGGCCCAGGCAGGCAACGTGTCAAAGTCTGAATGACTAGATTTGGTGACAGTTGTACTATAAAGCTACACAGGCTGAAGGATGTTGAGAGAAGAGCAGATAGTCCTTCTCCCTCCTCTCCTTCTCAGAGTGCCAGAAACACAACTTCAGACACTCTCAGGCCAGAGTGGACAACTGTGCTCATGCAGGTATTCAGCTCATATCCATGCAGAGAGGCTGTAGGTTGTCTGCCAGAACCTGAGTTAAAGCCTATTTACTATTAAAGCCTATTTAAAAATAGTAAAGTCTGGTGACTCCAGGCTTCCTTTGGATAGCAGTTCAACTATTTCATTACCTTCCCAGCTAAAGTGCATCTAAAGACTGAATCTGTTTAACTTCAACTTCCAGCCACTGGATCTTGTTACTTGTATCAGCTCTAGACATCTTTTCCTAGCAAAAATATGTATACACAATCAGTGAGTTACCTTCTCTTTGATTATTTTAATAGTGCCTAGATCCAGCCCCGATTTTTTTATTATTATTAGTTCCTCTTCCACTTCTCTCTTACTCCTCTCTTTATTGAAAGCTGGCTGAGTGATGGGAAAGGGAAAATATGAACAAAAATAAGCAAATTAAAAAAATTAATCAGCACAATAACCCTATATGTTTTCAAACTGGTTAGATTATTTATGCATTTTTATTACCCCTGTACTAGTCTGCGAGATTTTTCTGGTATTAGAATTCTTCAATTTAGAAACTTTTTTTTATTACTGTTGTTTACTAATGATCTCACAATTGTTCAACTGGAGTGAACTGAATATTTTCCCTGGAAAGGCATGAATATAACCTATTGGCATGGCTTGAAAAGTTGTGAATTCTACAAGTCATGAGTTTTCAGGCTCACGTAGTCTGTAGCCCTGTGCAGATAAATTTAGAAGGATTTTCAATGGCTGACCAGTTGCAAATTTTATTATAAGGATTCAAGAACAGACATTATCCATTCAGTCTGTCCTCCTCTGTGACTAAAGAAAGATCTTGTCTAGTGCTAGAAAGAGAATCATATTTCCCTTAGCACAAAATCTCCGTGTGTTAGAAGACTACCTTATTTATTGAGTCTATTTACTGCTGTTGATGGATTGTATACTAACACAATAAACAGTGTCTTGAGGGAATGAAAAATATTTCTGCTTTCATTAGGGCTCTAACTTTTCTTTTTCTGGAAAGATTTTCCTTCTAGGGTCCTCAAGGTGAAAGCAGACACCATTTGGTGCCTTGCTATAATAAAGTAAATATTTTCTTTTTCTAATCATATTGACCTTGTGATCTATTGCCACCAGAATTTATATTCCTGGGAAACTCTGAGAAGTTATAGTTTCCCTCTCTAGGAATACAGATATCTTTCTGAGCTCTACCTGATTCAGAGCTAGTTTAAAATTAATGGAGAATTTTCTTGATATCAGATTCCATATCAAGAATGAAAAAGATGAAATTAATAAAGTGTCAGGGATAATTGATATTATATCCCAGAAATGTTATTAAACTGTCAAGCCTCTGACGAATTCACATAAACAGACTTAAAACTAGTCTGAACATTCCTCGTTTAAACTAGATGCCAGCTTTATTGCTTGTTTGGGAGCAGAAGAAACTACTGGGAGAAGCCGTAAGACACTCCTATGCTCTCCAGCAAGAGGTCTCACATCAGTCCTGGAGGGACAAACTCTGAGTCAGGTGAAAGAACAAAGTCCACTGGGAGACTAGCTTAGTCAGAAAAGCATCACTCTTAAGAGATTAGTGTTACAAGGAGAAAATGAGCTAACTATGAAGTCAGATAGAGCCATGCTCCAGTATCTAACCAGCAAGTCTCAGGACCCAAGGGTCATCTGTTCGATCTTCCCACAGGCACTCTCGCCATCTGTTTTCCCATGCCATTCTTACACCCCTTCCTGTCAGCCTCTGCGCAGAAGGAGATGAAAGCAGATCAGATTTTAACCTCTCATTCACTGGCAAGTTGGTCTTACACTATGTCCTGCACAGGGGATGGAGGAAAGCTAATGAGGTGTTCAAAACATTACGTGGTTTAAGTAAATGTCAGGTACTGGATGATCAAGATTCATAAACTCTCCGTGGAGACTGGAGTACAGTGAGCCAGCTTATCAACCAGGGGCCCTAATGCCCGATAGTCAGTCATTAGTACCTATAATAATGGGTCATCAGTGTCAATGTGAATTTCCTGTACAAGAGCCTCCAAGATTGCTGCAAGGCATTTCATTCATAGAACAAAGAAACAAAACAACAGTGGGAACTCATTACTTCAGAGGTTTTCTAAACTCTTTGGATAGTCTAAAATAAATATTCAAAAGAAATCATAGATGCAGTTTGATTTATACTGAAGTTGCTGAGAAGTCCATCAAGGAACCCTCACAGACAAGGGGAAGGACAGCATTACCTTTACACTCAGACTTGTAGAAAATACGCTTGTTCCTGCTTCAGAGCATAGCCTTATTTTTTCTGAAGCCTGGAACAGTTGGTAGCAGACAAATCCCTATTATTGCCTGTAGGCATTCCTCGAAATATATCAATTATCCTATCCGGTTGCATTTCAGATGAATTATTCTCTGGTTACCAAGGCAACCAAATGTGGTTTTGTTCATACATACCTGGGCTGCCAGAGCAACCTTAGAAAATGGATCACCCGAGCAATGCACGTGCAGTCTCAAGGGGTCATGGTTCTTATCAGCTGTGGGATGTCTGCCTGTGGAGCCAGGAACATCACCTCCCGCCCCGGCCTGCGAGGTGGTGTGTGCAGCACTAGACAGACCCAAGGGCTTTGGAGACCATTACACTTCCCTAACAGCATGAGGGGAAGTAGAAGGCGAGCACTCATGGGAAAAGCAGACCATCCTCAAATGTCTGCAGTTAGAAAACAAAGCTTGTAAAGTCTGTCTGTAGCAAGAAATCTCTGGTTTTAACTGTATTTCAGCTATTTCAGCCACAATTCCTGTAAGGAGTAGAAGATGGTTTATCCTGGTTGACACTGGCGGACAAGTTATGTTCATTATCAGCTCAACTGCATACATTGCTCACAGGCCATCAGCAGTAATTTTCTTTTGTATAGGCAAGACTTCAAAGCTAAGAGGAAAGACCAATCTATAAGCAGACTTAACACCAAAATACTTTTAATGCTCTCTGTATCAGCTTGTGTGTAGACTAGTCCTACGTGATAAGAGAAAGAAATGAAGAAAATGAATTTAAAAGCTTCTACAAATAATCTTTTATTCCTAAAGTCAGGAAAAAACTAACATTAAAACTGTGACCTGAATGGTGACCTGCAGGCAATACATTGATTGTGAACATCACTTGCCTATCTCTACAGTAACACTTCCTTTGTTGGATTTTAATGTTTATTCAGTAAGTAAGAAATTCAATAAATAATAAACCACTTCCTATGACAGTACACTACAATACAGCATGGATCACCAGCTCTCTAGACCCATAAATGAAGGAATACTTTTCAGGATCCCAAGTTACAACACAGCTGAATAGTTTTACACAAAAAAAAAGTATAGTATGTAATGCCTGGGCATTCTAAGTTTCAAAGAGGTTTCTGTTTTCCAAAACATCTACAGCTTAGAAACAAAGTCAGCAGAGAATAAAGGTAAGATGCAGATACATTTCTGCATGATATAGGCAAGAAGGTAGGGCTCTAAACTCTTACTTAGGAGAGAGTTTAGAAAGCCCTTCATGCCCAAGGATGGCATGTTTGTTATCCCTTCTCACCTACAGTTTTAGGTATAGTGTTGAGCTCTGGCAGGGGCCACAGTGACATCCCAACCATACAGCTACTGAGTATCTCTTAGATAAGGACAGAAGAAGAAACTGCATTAAAATATTTATCCTAATTAAACATGACTCTACAGTGTGTTAATAAAGTATGTCATGGAACACGTAGTCCAGACTACAATTCAGTCCAGCCACAGGACATGAGAAACAGGTACTCTGACAGCCTGCCCCATAAGTCACCCAGGGGATGGGAGGTGAGGGCAGACAAGGAGCCCTGCCCTTTTCCCATCCCCTCAAGCTTTGAGCCAAGTTCCAATGTAGAAGCTGATACAATCACACTGGAAAACAGTGGGCCAGCACACCTACTGCATAAGCAAGAGAACCCAAAGAGTTTATAATCCAGGAACACGAATGGAAAAGCAGAGGCTAGCAGGTAGAAATGGGACAGCCTAGAACTGAATTAAGATCTGGGTTTAAGATGGACCAATGGCCTAATATGAATTACAAGAGTAATAAAAGGGATGATCAGCTTCTCCTTACAGTGAAGCACTAATTTACATTAGTCATCAGCCAGGAGAGTCTATCTGACTTGCAAACTGTGACAAGAGTAACAGTAACTTTATATGCCTTGCACAACCCTGAAGGTTAAAACACCACCTCCATCCAGACCTGGATAAAGGGAAAGGACAAAGAAATATGCTAATAAAGCATAGGGAACAATGCAATACGGCATCACAGAAAAGCAGCAAGTGCCTCAGGTACTTCACAGATTGCTAAGCAGAAAATGTCCCTTTTTCTCCCCCCCCCTCCCCAGTAATTTTCAATTTTTTTTTTATCCTCCTCAATAGGAAAAAAAAACAACAACCCACCACCAAAAAAAAACCTGACATTCTTTTGCAGAAACAAAGTATTTTGATATCCTTTTTCACCCAGAGGAAAACCCCAGAGGAAGATTACCCTCCAGGGGACTGGTCTGTAAGGTTGCTGAGCCAAGTTCGTATCTCTCAGCAGCTCATTCCCAGTAAATGGTCTCTCACATCTCAGGCCAGTGACTTCATGACTCAACTGTAAAATACTAGAAAAAAACCCAAGGTTTTCATCTCTCTAACCTTATTAAAACTAATACACTTCTGAATAATATACCGCATTTGGCAAAATAGAACACTGCTTTCAAAATATCCTGATAAGGTCTACCTGGTCATATAACAAACCACAGGAAGAGTCTTTCAACAGCATCAGCTGAAGCCAGAATCAGCCACAAGAGTGAATAGCTAGAGAAGTGCCATATTTTGCTGTCACCATGAATTTAGCTAGGCACCAGAAGGTTTCTTAAAAAGATGCCCACCTGCCAGAGGAAAACAATTCTAAAAGGTGACCCCTGAACACTTACGTTTTCCACATCACTAACATTTACTAGCAATTGATTTGTTTGCAATTCTTAAAGGCCCTCCAGTAAAGACAGAGATTGATCTTTGCTGCAGTCACCTCTAGAAACCAACCATCTGCCACAAGCTGTCACTTTGAGCAGCATTTGTTATTCTTCTGAAGGAAAGTGTTAAAGATGCTCTTTGACTTGGAAATGCATCTATGGTACAACTGGGAAAGCCAATTGACTCCGATTCTTTTGCTGTGGTAGCAACAGCTGTGGCAATCACATGAACACCAGGTACAAATCACAGCTCCATTCCCAACCAGGAACTTCTAAAGAGGACACTTAGTCCCTACCCTTTCCTCCTTTCTCGCATGATCAGTCCATTTCTCTATGAGACTCTTAAAGCTGTTCATAAAACCTCCAGTGACCGGGACCACACAGAATCCGTTCTAATACTTGACCATCTCATAGATCGAAAAATAGCTTTAATGTCTAGCACAAGAACCCCTTGCTGTGCTGTAGCCACCCTGCTGCAGCACACACAGACACGTGCTGGTCCTTCCCCTCCACACTTGAACCATGTTAAACCTACTTGAAGGCTGTTACTCATTTCTCTAAATTAGACAGCCTTGGTTCTTCCAGACTTTCCACACAGATCAGGGTTTCTAAACCTCTGAAAGCTTTTGCTATCCTTCTCTAGTCACAGTTGATCATCCCTCCCAAATGTCAGTTGTTCAGCTGGGACAGACTCTGCTCGCAAGATCTTCTGGTATCAGCCACCATTCAGGCATGCTTGCTCCTTATCTACTTCCACATCTAGAATCTCCAGGGTTTAGAAATGAGTTGTCTGAGCCTGGAGGCCACGGGAGATCTGATCATGCCTTTTCTATGATACCTGATATACTCCACAGTTAAATAAGAATCACTTCAAATAATAACAAACATTCTCATCTACTGTATTAAGCATAAGAGTCTTGGTCTACAACAAGTGTTTTTGCAGGGAGTCATACATTATGGTGGCATAAAGTGCCACCATCTCATAGAATGGTTTGGGTTGGAAGGTACCTCAAAGATCATCTTGTTCCAATCCCCCTGCCATGAGCAGGGACACCCTCCACTAGACCAAGTGGCCCAAAGCCCCATCGAACCTGGCCTTCAACACTTCCAGGGAGGGGGCATCCACAACCTCTCTGGGCAATCTGTTCCCGTGTCTCACCACCCTCACAGTATTTCCTAATATCTAACCTAAATCTACCCTCCAGTTTAAAGTCATTATCCCTTGTCCTATCACTACATGCCCTTGTAAAAAGTCCCTCTCCAGCTTTCTTGTAATAATCTGACTGTACTCATCCTATGCTACTCAGGAATCTTAAGACATTAAGCCCATATATATAGATTTATGTCTATGTCTGCAAGGAGTTGTTTTTAAGATAATAATGTAGGCTACTTAGGAGGACACCATGCTTATTTTTAGATTTCTCCCTTCCCAAGAAATTAGTATCTCTGTAACCACAAATTGCACAGAAATCAGCACATCTTATCTGTAGGACAGAACAGTTACTTCCCCACACACAAGATAAAAATATACATAAAGCTGCTGGGAAAGCATCTAATGCAGTTGCTTAATGCACGAGGAGGAGGAGGAGGCGGCAGCAGCAGCAATGCAAATGAAACGGGTCCAGTTGCATTTGCTTCCTAAAGCGCACACTAGACAAGCAAGCACAGCATGTTTCATTAGAAACAATGAAATCTCCTTTTCAGCTAGCTGGCATTTTGGCAAGGCTGCTGATAGATCAGAAACTCAGAGCACAATTTGTTTGCCATGCTGTAGCCTACTTTTGTTTAATCAGACAGCCGCTGTTGAATGTGTTCCTGCTGTCAACAACAAACTTCCAGACCTGCATTCACACGTCAGACTGTGTGTGTGTTGTGTGCATGCGTATATGTGTGTACGTGAGCTCTTGCTCATTCTGTGATTAAAAATGTAAGCACCTACTATTTTCAGCCTGAAAGGCAGCCAAAACCTTTGTGTTCAAGTTGGCACAGGGAAGTCTTCCCGTGCCCATTCCATCGTATTAGCAGCACTCCATAAAATGGCAAAGGAAGATGGATAATTTTGAAACTTTTTGTGCCTGGAATTCGATGGTTTCACTCACAGCTTCGAAGTAAAGGCAAAGCTGGCCTTTGTGTGTGATGCATTTGTGATATAATTGCAAGCTCTTTACAGGCAACTGGTCTCCTTAGCACCAAAAAGGCTCAAAGCTCTTAATTAAAAGGGCCTCATCTCGTTCCTGCTAAATAAACTGAATCAGACCCTACCAAAGCTGCTTCTCAGTGAGGTCCAAAAGGTTTCACCACAGTTCTGATAGGAGCATAAATGAGTCTATCATTGTGCATTTGCACATTCAGTTTCTACCTTTCAGAAAACATTCTCAGTGGTAGGCTGAAAATTAACACTTACAAACTTAAAAAAGGTGGTGTGGAAACACTGCCTCGGTGATCAGCTTGAATACTTTCTTGTCCCCTTCATCTTTCACGTACTGGAGTCCCTGACAAGTCTTTTCTGTGGTCTTCCCTGTTAACTGAGCTGATAGCACGTTCCACTTGGAGACTCTCACACCAGAGTACATCATGAGCTCCAGGCAAGAGAGGAGGCACTGACTTACAGAGGAGGACAACAACACAGAAGTTCAGGTACCTCATAGGACAACACAGCAATATTTCTGGCCTTTTGGACGGGGTAAGGGGGGAAAAAAACCAAACCAAACCAAACCCAAACAACCAAAACCTCTCAGGTTGTTCAATTTTAAGAAAGCCAGCACTTTTCCACAGAAAACAGTATTGTGTTTTTTTTTTGTTTTTTAATAAACCGACCTTTAGTAAACCATTCTTTGTTTTAATTTAAAAGAACATTTGACCAACTTTACTCAGTTCTCATATATCTCAAGAATTTCATCTGAGGAAAAGATGATCCACCTATCCAATAATTTCTCTGTAGGAACTACGTAATAATGACTTTTTTCTTGCCTTTGTGCCCTTAGAAAGACCTACAGGACTGTCTGGGTGCAGAATGTAATATCAGAACAACTGCACCAAATATTGACATGTCTTAATGAGGAAGTTCATGCAAAAATACGCATACATTCAAGTATGCTTTGTGCACTGTATTCAGTAAATGCATATAAAAATACTCAAAATCCAACCTAAATATCACAATATAGAAAGAGCAGCATCACAGAAGAAACACATCCTGTATAACTAGGAATTGGAGAGACATATTGAAGACAGTTTATAGACTCCTCCTTCTTCTACTCCACTAATGCCTTAAAAAAAAAACAGCATTAAAGTAATTTAAGGTATCAAAAGAAACCAGAAGTAATACCATGTTTAAGAGAGATGTGCACTGGCTTTTTTGCCAAAGGTTTCTTAGATCACAGTTCATACATTTTGCAGATGCCTATGCCTCACTTGCAGGAATTTGTATAATTTGAATTGCAGTTCCAGCATGCTCAAACACTTTTCCAAAGCTATATCCTGTTAAGAAAATCAGTGCAGAGATTTGGAGATATGCTGTGGCTTTATGTGTAACTGCGGCAGGAGACTGGGAAAAGAGGGGGAAGGAGGCAAAAAAGCAAAACTTTGGGGGGAAGAAGGGAGCAATAAATATATCCAAACATTGCTGTTTCCTCTTAATTACTGTAAATAATAGGACTGTTATCATGATACCCTGAGATATGAAGATATCCAATCTCTCTCATAGGCCTGTAACAGGTTGAAGAAGCTTCTGCAGGAAATGACTTGGGTTATTTCACTGGTCCAAGCGAGCCCAGTATCCCAATGAATACCACCCAGTGCAGCTGAAACCCTCACATTTCACATCAGCCATTTAAAACATGACATGAAACAAAAGAATCAGGAACAAAAGCTATGAACTTCCAACAACTTACAGCCAGGTTGCAGTAACTCTATTGCGGTTTTTTGTTTTGTTGGAGTTTTTTTGTTGTGTTTGTTTGTTTGTTTTTGGGGGTGGTGGTTTTTTGTTTGTTTGTTTGGGGGTTTGTTTGTTTGTTTTACACATCCTCAAGGTATAATCCCTTATAATTTAGCCAAGCCCTGTTTAGAGTAATAGACATTATTTTCTGCCTCTCTGGATTGCCCTTGAACTTGAGCTGAGTAGCATGTTCTGCTTCCCCTCCTGATTAGGACTGTTTAGAATTGCTGTGTCCTGTTAAGCAGCTGGCCTGCTTCCCCTCATAGCAAGCAAATTGTTCTCCTTCCAATACTAGGTATTTTTAGAAACAAGAGCTTTTGGATTAAAAAAGGAAAAGTTGCATATCACAAGGCATCACCCTTAGCTCTCAATGTTTATTTTTTTTAACCCTTGTGATGAATCTGACTCATTTACCTTTCTACACTATCTTCACCCCTCCCCTTCACCTCCCACCACCTACTTTGGTCACACGAGGCCTGTCTTAAAAACAGCTCAAACCTTGTTTAAGGAGAAAGATTAGAAAATAGACAAAGGTGGGTCTCTAAACTGTATTAAAAGCAGGGGTGTTTGGATGTACTGTTACAACTCAGTACAACTCGGTATTACACTGATCAGTTTTCATCCAATATTAAATCAGAGACCCATGTTTTAAATCTGAACGTTTCATAAGGTACTAGCATTTAATTTTATGGGAGATCAGACTCTTCGCATGCAATTTGCAGAAAGTTGGAGATAAGAAAAGCCAAGTTGTTATCTTTTCAGTTGAAGCGTGCACTAGAACCCTAGAGAACAGAGAGGCATCCACAAGCTGGCAAAGACCACCAAGGGGACTGTGACTGCAGCTTCTCCACGTGGGAATCTCTGCCACACGGCCAGCTCAGATCTAAAAGTGGTTTTGCACCAGTACCAGCACCTCCCTAAAGGTCACACTTCAGTGATACGCTCTCAGACAGTTTTTTCAGTTCTCCTTCCATTAACTCTGGAGCAAAAGCAGCCTTGGGGGGGAGGGAGACAGAAATAAAAAGGCAAAGCATTAACAGGAAAAAAATGAAGTCCGGTTGCTCCCAGCTATTTCCATTCACTGGAAGCGAGGAATCGCTAATAAGAGCTGCAGCTTAAAGTGGGCTGTGCATATGTTAAGATGAAGTTCTGATGTGCATTATGCATCCTGTATTACAGATTTGAGCCCAGGAATGGAGCCAGAGCTGGGCAATCTTAGCACTCTGTGGAGCGTGTATTAAAATGGTCCCAAAAGTAATTAGATAAATTGAATGAAATCTGACTTGACAAGCAGGGGTCATCCTATTCTATGAAGGCTCAAGATGGAGACCAAGGGGGCAAACAACTAGTGATTGAAGGGCACAGCTAATTAAAGTGCCTGCTATATTAATATTTATGTTAAAGTTTCCAGTAGCTCTGGCATTGACCTGGCAGTTGGGTACACAATGTGTGTCCTTCATTTTAATGGTTTTCAATATTATTTCTCATATGTTTATGAAAGTACTTTAAACAGGTTTTTATACCTGCCTCTTCTAGCCTCAGACTAAAATGGCTGAGAAGTGGAAAAAAGCTGGAAAAAAGTTAGGCAACAGCAAGTTTGGAAACAAGACCCTCTGATTTAGTCAGCAGAAAAAAAACCAAAGGTGGGAAATACTGCCATTTACTAGTGCTTTCTATTGAAAGCTGTCAAAACTGCTTTTCCAACTGAGGAACAGCT
The DNA here is from genome assembly GCA_013400195.1 of Aramus guarauna. Lineage (NCBI taxonomy): Eukaryota > Metazoa > Chordata > Aves > Gruiformes > Aramidae > Aramus > Aramus guarauna. The sequence goes on from VXBL01010250.1 coordinate 64,778, forward strand.
GTGAAGGCTCACTGTGAGATGCATTCACTAATCCTTTCAGAATCACTACAGCCTGGGATACCTACACACCAGCACTCCAGAGGCACAGACCACTCCAGCCAAAAGCAAGTAGAGCTGCAGATGCTTTGTATTTATGTACGGAGAATTACTTTGTAAGTTCATCAAGTAAGTGTGTGAAAGAGGGAGAGCAGGGGAGAAATTGCTATGTAGCAAGCCCCCAAAATAAACAACACAAAAAACCCCCTCTCTTCTCTTGCTGAAATAACAACAACAAAAAAATTGGAGTTGAATTCAATTTTTCATTCAGATCAAAATGGAGAATACTAGTTGCACTTGAAATAACACAACAGAAACCAATAGCTACATTCAGACAGGAAGGAAAGAGAGGAGGTCGATGTGGCTGTAAAGAACCCACCAGGCTACTTTTCCCTCCACTAACCACCTCTGTTCACACACACAGACGCATATCCAAGTGGCCGCATATTCCAAGGAGCAGCAGTCCACAGGGCCAGGGCTACCCCTTCCTGAAGCCACGGCCATAACACTGCCAGCCGTGACATCTGCCAGCTTTTTCTGCTGGAAAGCTGACCTCATGCCCACCTCATGGGAGAGCCCCACCATGGTGCATCCTCCTCCCACCACTCCAGAGCAAACCCAGAGATTCAGTATCTGGACCAGAAACGGAGCTCAGGGCTTCCCTTCCCGCACAAAGGCTGAAAGCGCTGAACAGCTGCAAGTGAAAACTCATCTGTCTCACCTCGCATGTTCCTCTTTCAGAAAAATTTAATTAAATTTGAATTAAAAGTTGGCAACTTCAGCCTGGATCTATAATGACCAAGACATTATCTTTCAGAGAATAGACTTTCACAAAAAAAAAAAACCACACAAACAAAAACAAAAAACCCCAAAACCCCAAAAACCAAACCCCACACCACCCAAAAAACCCAAACCAAAAAAAACCACAAAACAACCAGCTAATTTAAGTCACCTCAATCTTTTCTTTGCAGAGAGGGAAAAAGACTAGATAACCTCACAAAGTGCTGCTTGTTCTACAACCCTACTGCTGTCAGCAAGACTGTAGACATCTCAGGCTGGACAATTAAGCTTTGAAATATCCACAGCTAACAGGAACATTGACTTAAACAATTTGCCTGTATTAAGACAGACTTGGGAATTGCATCCTGGTCCTCTTTACCTTGATTTGTTTCTAATGTTGAGGTTTTTGCAGCACAAAGGGCTAATCAAGGGGGAGGATGACATTTCCGAGACTCACACGAGAAACGTGGCACAGTCCAGATTCCATTTAAAATTATGCATATAGAGGGATGAATAAAGGCTTTTCAACCTGGAGGATTTCACTGCCAAATTTCAATAATCCTTTTAATTACATTATTGTACTTCTGGTTTAGATAACAAGAGGGTATCTGGTATTTTATGTACAGTCTGTAGAAGTAGGTGCAACCACTAGCTTTCTGGCACCTTGTCTCTGTGCCCAAGAGAGTTCTAAAGCTTGGGCAGCCATGCCAGCACCACCATTGTTTGTACCTGCTGCAATTCAGTTGTTACAGCAGCAGTTGTAGCAATTTAACAAGTAGAACACCCGTTTTACTGTCTGTTTTATTACCAAGACAGATAAAATTTGTACAAGTAGTGCTCAGGGAACCAGCATAAAACAGTACATCTGAATTAAAAACTAAAGTATTATGTAGCTGAACTCATTAGCATTTACAGGAATGGCTAAACAGGTTTGTTTCCCCCCATCCATTGCATTGCTCCCTGCACAATAGCCATTTGTTCTGAGCCTCTTTTAGCAACTTCCCAGAAGAAAACCGATAAAATGGCAGTGCTGACTGGATGAACAGCTTGTGGCAAACACCACTAACACCCCTACAGAACATGCAAGAATACTATATGATTTATCTACTATATACCTTCCAACAGTTCGCTCAGCGGATTTGATGCTTCATGCACTAGAGTGCTTCCCAAACTTTGCAAACAGAAAACCGGAAAATGGCTTTTCAGTCTGAGACTCAAAACGGGACTTTGGCATCCCTAATTCCCACCCTCAGGTGCCACTCATCTACTCATCTTCCCCCCCCGCCCCAAAGATCTGCCTAAGGATTTCATGACAGTTTTGAGCATCATCTCAAGCATATTTCTTCCAGGATCAAAGACACAGCGGTCATGTCCACCTCTTGCTTGGGGTGCTGTTCTCATTCTGCACCTCTAGCTTCCTGCAAGGCATAGTCCTCCTACAGATGCCCATAGGACTACAGCAAGTAGGGCCATAGCATGGTGATAGTATCACTTACAAATACAAGCTGTATCTAGAAGCAGCACTTACAATGCAAACTTTAGAAATCTTTCCTAGATCTCCTCAGGTGACCACAGCTCAGGATGAACAGTGCTCCAGCCAAAAAGGGGGCTCAGCAGATTAGGGATGGCTGGAAATCTAGAGCCAAGGAAGGGAGCCAAACAAGTCTAGTTAGGCATAGGTTACAGAGGCGTTCAGGCCAGTTCAGAAACAGTGGAGGAGGATATGAGAGCTGATTAATAGACTTTACTTAATTGGATATTGAATAATATTCTGTGTAAATATTACCACTTCTTCATATGCCTCCTGGCTGCAATGTAGACCAAGTTCTGGCTTTCCAGATCCACTTGGGGTGTTTTTCCTTGAGTTAGAATTCAAAACTGTGGCATATGAGGTTCCTTACGCAGGTAAGGAACTGTTTCTGCTTCTTAGTACCCTTTAAATCCCCCTGCTTCTTATTAAACACTGTAAAACATAGCAAGTAGAATTTGGGATACCGTGGGCAACTTTTAAACTGAAATTTTTATGTCAAAAGGAATTTTTCATATTGACTCTTGTTAGTACTTTAATCTCACTCTCATTTTAAATATTTTTATGTGCTGAAACAGAGATACATTATTGTTACAGGCTCATTAATGAGAGACATATCTCTCTATTTCTGATCCAATATGTAAACCATGTCATTGTGCTGCTTGGCACCTGAGGAAAATGCCATCTCAGCCATTTCAACCGATTTGCAAACTTTTCTAGAAAAAGCCCTCCAATACAAAAATCCTTGGGACAGCAATTGGCAGTTCCCGGTGACTGCAGAGACAGACCTGCAGCCTGTACCCACACACAGTGGTGCCAGCACTGGGATGCAGCAAGCACATCTCGGTTCTGCATAAATTAGTAGCAAAGGCAGATTCGGTTTTCAAAGCCTTTCCCCATCCCAAGCCTGGCTCCAGCCCATTCCCAACCCTGTTGAGGGGGCTGAGCTTGGTCTTCCAGGGTGTTTCTTCATAAACAAATAAACGGACAGTCCTAGCAAGCTCCAGAACAGACCTGTACCTTCCAGAGGCAGTAAGATAACACCCCAATTCTGTTTGAACTCCCCGCTCCGCACCTGCACGAAGGCACTCACGCAGCTACGTTCTTACCACCTCCTCGCTCCTGCTCTCCAGCTCTCTGGGCCAATGAAACCGTACGTTACAATATTAAGAGGAGGGCATTACACATGTAAAATCAAGTATAGTAGTTTGCTTTTAGATAAGAACTAATGAGTTATCGTGACAAAGATTCCCCTCAAGTGCAAGTCCTATGCACAAAGGACTTCTCTTCCAGGAAAGAAGCATAACTGCAAAATAAACAGCCACTCCCTTTGCTCTAAAGGGGTTGAAATACTTTGCTAAAAACCAATCTTTTCCCCCAATCTCCAATTTAATTTCCTTCCCATATCATTAAAATATCTGGATCTGAGTGATGAATTTCAGAGGCTTGTCCTGCAACTCCTAAATGCCTGCTCTCGTTCCGAGCTCCTGCAGACAAGCACAGAAGGGATATGCTGGATTCCTTCAGGAGCTCAGCATGCTTTCAAGACTCCGCAGAAAATGCAAAATGCGGGCTGCCACAGATATCAACATCAAGCCACTGGCCTAACAACACCACTCAAGCGCAATCTCTCTCCTTGTGATAAGCCCAAGAAGAAATGCAGGGGATCTTAAAGCAAGCAGTTAGTGCCTTGGTTGAAAACAAGTCTTCCCAAGTGCTGAGCCAGATATAAAATAGGTCTCTAACTTCTCCTACTTAAAGGTTTCCTTGTCTTGTTTTTATTTGTTTTAGGCATTCTAATATGACAGCCTGAAAACTTAAAGGCCAATACTGATGCTTTAATTTGTGATATAAATCATGTAAGCGTCTACAGATAACTAAAAGAACCAAGCGCTCACCACATGCTCCACACCTGGTGAGTATTAATAATGCTTTCCACAGACTGCTTTTTAGAAAAACAGCTCGTGGTTATATAAAGAAGAGTAAAGATTTAAAACTGTTGTTGAGGAGAACAAATAGGATTCTTTAAAGGTTAAAGAATCCAATCATCTGCTCCAGCACTTGAAGCTAAATAGTCCTGGCTATCAAACAACCTAATTAAAACCTACCTGGAAGAAAGTCAATAGGTTGTATATCAAGGAAAAAAAACACATCACTAAGGAATGCACATCTAGTGGAAACTGGGAACAGAATATTTGTAGGTCAGTCATTTTAAGGTAAAGTGCTGGTGTTTAGACACCACCTGTAGACACACGTGGCACAGTGTTGCCGATTGAGACGTGCATACCGCAGGGGCAAGGTGGGGCTGGAATAAAGGGGAAAGTATCTGCCTCTATACGCAAAAAAGTCAGAGTTTTGTCCAAAAACTATTTGAATGCCAAATGAATTTGACATTTCCTAATTTCCTCACACAAATAAGAATTTGCACTTCCACATCTTCTGTCCTTGTCCTCTTTCCTGGTCCACTGCAAAGGCCAGTTGTTTGAAAGACAACAGGGAGGGTAAATGTGGATGTGACTGGAGCTCAGTCTTCCTGCCAGACATTTCTGCAGCTCTGATGGTCTTCTCGCTGTGGAAGAGAAAAGGAAAACTAGCTTTTTCAACGTGTTGTATTTTGAAACTTAGAAGGACTCTGTTTCAAGTATTTGTCAAGAGTTCTGCCTCATCCTTGTGACGATTTTCTTGCCTGCTAAAATACAATAAATACACCTGAGTTTTGACTGGCTGAAAGCAAACAGTAAACAACTAGTACATGAAAGCACCGCCTGCAATCTTAAGTGAGAAAGCATTGTAACTGAGTTGAAGATTACGTGGGAATTTGGCCTTTTTCTTTCCCCTGCTAAATGTAGGAAGATAACATGTCAAACCCCTACTAAGTTACTAGTTAGTTCACTTACGTATCAATCACTTAGCAAGCAATGTTTCCTCTTTAGACACTCGTTTCTTTAAAACTGGCTATTTAATTCATTGGCAAAACTAATAAGGCCTCGGATCATGTCGTTACTGCCAGATGTGGTCCAGTTCACAAAACCTCTTGGAAAAAAATCAAATACTCTTTTTACTGCCCATCTGACTTGGGCTGATCTCAAGGGTTCATGTTTTGATTCATGTTTTCATTCTGAAGATAACATAACAGCACTGGCTCTGCTCTTACATAAATTAACAGGGCATTTAGGATCTCCGGTGGAGTCCCAAATCATACAGCACTGCAGCAGATAAAATTTTTAACAACTGAACACTGAAGGAGGTACACGAGCAAACGCCTGTGAGGAGGGAATTGAACTTCCACCCTCGCATGGCTGTGGCCTCCCAGCTGAAGCCGCGTTCAGATTTCAGGACTGGGCTGATCAAAGGGAACTCCTCCTCCCCCCTCCGAGCAGAACTTGCACTTTGCACGGCTGACGTGCCTCCAGTAGCATCTCGCAGTGATATACAGCCATGCTGCAGGAGCGAAGAGTCAGTCAAACCAGTGCTGCAGCTCAACAAAATTGCTTGAGGCTGAATAAACTGGTGCATTCATGCCAAAAAGAGAACAAAATCTCTTCACAGGCAAAACCACAATGCTTAGAAACATGAACATAAACATGCGCTGGAGATCCTCCCCTAACCAGAGCAAAACGTTCAGGGAGGAAATAAGCGTTATTGTATTAAAAGTGGATTTTTTTTTCCCCACTTCTCTGTATCATGCAGAGAACATCTCTTGATATTACTTTTTAAATCGGGAGTTTACAACAAAAGGCCAGCTGTTTATTCAGAAAGCCAAAAGGCCTTTCTGAAGTTCACGGAAAAAAACCAGTAAGAGTTGTGTCAACATCTGTTTAAGTAAGAGTAATCTCTTGGGTAAAGAATTTATGTTTTCCCTTTCTCTACTTTTCTCCTACAGCTTCTGGTCCAGACTCAGACACCCCTCCTCCTTCCTTCGGTGCCCCTTGCTCAGCAGCCCCATGCTCTCATCTCAGTGTGTTTCCACACGCGTGTCTCTGGCGTGAGAAGCAGTCTGTGTCTCCTGCTGGTGGAGAGATGAGAAGAGGAAGGAGGTCCAGCCACCAGCTGGGGAAGAAAAGGCAATTCCCAGCTCTGGGACAGGAATTTGGGAGGGAAAGCACCCCTCTGCACAGTGCTGACAGGCAGCCTCAGTCCTGCAGTGCTCTGCAGCAGCAGTCTCTTTCCCCAAAAAGCTGGATCCTTGGTGCAGGACACATATAGCTTCTAACAGAGCTTCAGGTGTCCCCATTTCACAAACACCCCTGCTCCCTGTGAACAGGCCATGTGCACCCCCAAGCATGCTGCCACACAGAGATGCTGGCCCAGCTGCCAGAAACACGACAGCAGTATTAACAGGGGGTTGGATCCAGCTAATTAGTCCTGATTGATAACTGGAATAATTAGCCTTGCCTCAAAGGAGGAGTGCTTTGGCCAAGCACTGCTCTGCTGGGGCATAGCCATCCTGCTCTGGTCCCAGGGCTAGCACTGGTCTAGCTCTGTGGTGTAGCTGCAGACGTCCTTGGTAAGGAGGTGAAGAAGAATTAAAAGAGGCGCAAGAAGATGCCCTGCATTCATTTACCACCCTTAGCAGAAAAAGAGTGTGCACCTAACCTGAAAAAATACCAGGTTTTTCAGACATACAAATAAGAAGTTTCAAAAAATGTTTCAATTCTTATTTTTAATCCAGGGAAATTTTCATATTTTTTTAATTAGAGGTAAAAATTGTTTTGGAAATTGAAAATCTCATTCAAAATGTTACCCTAGGGCAGCCCTCCCGTTCGCTGCAGTTCAGGAGCACCAGCTGACATTCCTTCCCGGCACATGAGGCAGAGCAGCACCCCAGCTGCTTCCATCACCTACAGCAGCTCGAGGAGCCAGATGCTCCACAGAGGTGCACAGCGACAGGCCTAAGGCAAAAGTCACAAGCTACAACAAGAGAAATGCCAATTGGGAACTGGGATGGGGAAAAAACATCAATAGGAGTCATAACACATTGGAAAAGGCTGCGGGATCTCCCCCTGTGGAGATGTTCTGGCTTGATAGGCCATGGGCTGAGCAACCTGTGACGTTAGCCCTGCGTTGGGCAGCATGTCGGACTTAAATGCCCTCCACAGGTTCCCTCCAGCTTACTCTGTGGCTGAAATATGGCCCATTATAACAATTTTGATGCTGTCAGCTGTACTTTATTCTTCAAATCATTCTGGGCAGCATTTGCTTTAAATTAACTAAAGCACCTTATCACTTCTGTACAGCAAGTGTCTCCTGGTGGCTGAAATGAAGAAGGCTGATGTTTTCTCAAAATGGATTATGTAAACTATAAAACTGAAATGCAATGAACAACTGCCAGTGCTTTCATGAAATTTCAAACAAAAGTTTTCTGACAACATTTGAATAGATTTGCAGTTTCATAGGAAATTTCTGAAATACTGGGTTTACATAACATAACAATAAATTCCAAAATGTTAATGCTTTCCAAATTTAAATACCTCTAATTTTAATTCTCATCATGTAACTAAAAACTATGACAAAGCATGTAAAGGAAAAATACAGTTCAATGTATATATATAAAAGAAGAAATCAACAGGTTCAGAAAATAACTTTCAAATTATTAGAATGTTTCATTATGATTATTATCATATATTGTCATATAGTAGTTCAGACAAATAAAAAAGCTTAGCACTTAATGAGTGAAAAAAAATCCCTATTTACTGTCTAAATATACTTCTGGTGTTACACATTAGAAATTTCCCCTTGCTTGAAGCATCTTGCAGACATACTCTTCCTCACTCTTTGAAAATGCCTGATTAGTATTAGCCGTGTTTGCCCACATTGAGACCAACTTGGCGACTCACTGCCCCTGCCCGGCTTGCAGGTTGTACTCAAGACAGGCAGATGCTCAGCTGGGAACAAGCCAGCTTCATACCCCCAAATTACTTCATATACTCCAGGTGACACAGTCCTGCTACATCTCATTTAGTTGTGCCAATGCCACAAAGTCAATCAGCCCTTTCCGTCACCAGGATATTGCCCTCCTGCGTATAACTTGTCACTGACATTTGTGTTTGGTTTTATTTCCATAAAATGTTATATGGTTCTCGCCTTAAATCAGTATTTTGTGCAGTTGACAGCCCTAAAACTCTTCTTGACATACACAAAAGATTGGGAGTTTTGGGTGCAGTCTTCCTTATCTACTGGTTCTACCAAGTCATCCCTATTAGGCAATACTAATGCAGAAAATGGCCAGAGTAAAAAGAAAACCACACTGTTTAAGACCCTCTCATGCTTTATAAAGAAGAGGTTTGAGTATAAGCAAGGATGTCTCTAAAGATTTTATTCCTTTCTAGCAGACCTTCACACCCGTGCTCACACTGAATGCCATCCTGCAGTATCATTTCACCCAGAAGATTTCTGAGCAGCAAACGACAAACATTTCCAGGCTTCTGAAGCAGCCAAGAACCCTCTCTGTGAACTCAACAGGCTGTACATTTGTAGCTACATCATTGATGTTACAGCTTGCTTTTTTTTTTTTCTTCCAGGAAGAATAATTTTAAAAGCAGTCCTTGCTGTGTGATTTCCATGAAAGCAGAAATGAAAAAAGGCATGCTCGGGGTGGCTGCGATCTGTCTCATTAGGACAGAACAGGGGCCACAGTTTGGTCTCATTGATTGTTTGCAAGGAGTACTCAGCCTCCGGAAGAGGTTACATGCTCTAGAGGCTGGGTTTTAACGTGATTGTAGTTGAACATGGATAGATATAAAACTCTAGCACCTTTTGAGGGGGAAGAAGGAATGGAAAATATAGTAGGTCACTTTTTTAAAAAGTGTCCTGAAATTGCTGCTTCTTTTTTTGTTTTTGGTTGTTTTTCTGTTTTATCTTGTTTTGGGTTGGGGGGGTGTGTGTGGGTTTTTTGTTTGGAGGGGGTTTTTTGGTATCAAAACCACATTCTTGCATCTTAATACAAGGGCAGCATCTGTTATGTAATTAAACGTTTCAGGAATATCTGGACTTTCATCTGCAGAATCAAAGGTAACGAGCTTTTTCACTACAAATCTATTAATTACATTAAGGCTCATTAAAGACTTGAAACAAAAAAGGCTTTACACTCAAAATTCCCAAGAGACTTGCTTACTAGACCTTTACAGAGATTTGTCACTAGAATCAATCTGCAACTTCCCAGTGAAGGGGGGTTTCATTGCACAACACTGAATCATTGCAACAGCAACAAAAGTCCCTGACAGAGCCTGAAAAGGTTTTGCCTGGGCTGCAGCCCATCACCTGCCAGGCTGCTCCAGTGCCCAGCACCATCCCAGGCACAGAGACCCCCAACATTTTACACTCTTGCTCCAGCCACACCAGGGGGTTAGGAAGCCCTGAGAGCCTCAGGTGGGTCCAGCTCTGACATCTCTTCCTCCTGCTTTTTCTCTGCCCATTTGGGTACCTAAGATTAAAAGGCAATGCAAAAGACCTCTGAAAAAAAACTATTAAAAGTAGCTTGCCATTCTCTTATTCTAAGCATTGATGTACTTGATAAGCAGGCAACAGACATGAGAGGCTCCTTTTTGCCATCACCACACTCTGCAGGGGGGTGGATGACTAAAAGATGAAACTCGCAGGAGAGAGCAAATCTGGATCTGAATGAACAAACTCTGCCTTACTACTTGGGCTCATTATCTAACAAACAATTAGGCAACAGAAGTTTCTTCAATATACCACTGAAAGTGGACCCACTTATTTTATAATGCCTACATCAGTAGCATGCTAGATACAGTGGAATTATCACAAATTATCAACAGCGTTTTTCATTCAAGGAAATCAGGAACTGGGAGAAGCATATCATGCTGACACCTAGAAGCAGAGGGCCATAATTCTGATTTATGGTGAATATCTCCAGCTAATCTGTGTTAGAAGATGATCTGTGTGAGAAGACAAGAAGATAAGTGTGCTGTTCCTTACTTGGCTGTGACAGCACAAGAAATGTGTTCAGAAGAATACCCTGAGCTGCATTGTATCTGCTGGGGGCAAAAAAACGAATGCGTGTCTTTTTAAGTTGAACTCTGCGTGGATTCAGACCAAGAAGCCCCACTGAAGCAGACCACATCACTCCTGGCTGGAAGACCATGGATTTTCCAGTGATTGCATCAGTAGGTGTAAACTTTAGCCTATGCCTGCAAGAGTCTCTCTACTTTTTGAAGGTCCTCTAGTGTTGACCTCCCGACTCAGTTCCACAGAGCGCAACTCAGCACAGACTACAACGCCAAGAACAGAAGTCAGGAGAAAAACATGGTGGGGGGAAACAAATTACCGAGTATCCTTTGAAAACAGACTGTAATTATATCTAGATGTTGCAAAGATATCTCATGGTTTTGTTTGAAATTTAATCTTAGCAGTAATCAAATCTGCTATAGCAGCGTGGTTGCTTCATTCCCCCTTCCTTGACCCTTTAGGGCTTTCTTTGGGCCATTGGGAGCCACTTTCCCAGAGCTGCCTTGCAAGCACCTGCTCTGCTGCAGTTCAGCCAACAGCCTCACCCTTGGAAAATAAAGGAGGAGAGTGAAAGAGCTGTGGAAGATAAAGCTCCACATAATTAATTGTAACTAATGTTTGCAGCTGCATTTACAAAGCTAGATAGTATTACAGTTCTGAGGGTGGATAATAATGTGGAATGCATCCCTTTTTATAGCCGGTTCAAAACTCCCGCTAATACCAAGCTTTAGAACATAAGAAGGGACTTACTATACTTACCCATAAGTACAGGAGCTGGCAAAATGCCATTGTACATTTTAAAAAGGAGAAGTTAGTAACTCTTAAAAAGAAGCACACAGTCAAAATAACACCTCAGAAAATAAGGAGGTGACTGTTTGTAAGAGAATGCCAAGTTAGCGCACTCGTCCTGAAAAACTCCCCCTGCCCTATTACAAGCAGCTTCATTCCAGGGTGAACGTGCCATCTTCTCGTATGAGAACACAAAGAAAAAGCACAGCACGGCAAAGCAAAATAAGAATGCATATTACTTCTAGTCCACGAGAACAAATGTTAAAAGGCGAGGATTGTGCCAAAAATCCCTCCTAGTGTCACGTAAAGACTTACTGAACAGAGACTGTTTGTCTCCACTAAACTTTTTTCCTATACCTCGTACTTGGCATGTCAAAGTTTGTTGGAAAAAAAGAAAAAAAAAAGCAAAATCACATTCAAAGCTTTAGTTTCCTCCTGCTTCCTTTTCATCTTTAAGATGTTGAAAACTCAGGTACTATCTTTGCATACACCACTATTCATCTTTAATTTAATAAATGATCTCTTCAATGTATTAATGGTTAGCAGTGCATATAAATTAGCATTTATAAAAATCAATTACATTGTCTCATAAGACAGAGGAGAAACCAAGACCTTCATCACTGGATCATTTGTATTTATCTGTTAATTATAAACCTTAATTGTCTCTTCTTATCAGATTAATTTGCATAAATTGCATAAGTTTAACGTTTAACAGGTTTTAATACCAGAATACAATTATTCCTTAAACATTCTTTCTTGAAATATTCATTATTAATTATAGCATTAAAATTAGAAGTTCTGATAATTGACCTTGGCTTCTCCTTGGCTCATCATCATCTGTCCATTGAGGTCATTTATCTCATGATTATGCATGCTTTGTGGTTTCTTATTACTGATGTGCTCAGTTTTAATTGTACTTTATAGCCTGTCAGATTTCTCTGAATTTTGACTTAAAGCAGAATATTATGCAGGGTTCCACAAAAGTGGACTTTTTATAGTATATTCATCTTCTTTGCATACCTACACACGACACCACAGTGGGTGACAGGACTTTTTCTGTATCTGGAGTTTCTGGACTATTGGGTACAACTGTTTCTATCCTGGTGAGGAAAGCCTTGTTTTCATCCGATGACTTAGGAAGTAAGAGAGACATGTAAGCTCCCAGGTAGCCTGGGAAAAAAGAATTAACCAGCTATTATGTTTGGCAGGTCATCTAATAGCCTCTTGTTCTTCATAACTGACCAGATGTCTCTAACTGCCCTTTTCACTAGCTTTTTCTTTAGAGATTGTGGTTTATTGAGCCCAGGAGGTAATGAAATAAGAGAAGAGATGGCCAAGACCAAATACTGACAGATGTATTGAGTTGAATTTGGCTGACCTGAATGTAAAGATTTTTTGAAAACTCATGCAGTGCAGAGGTGAAAACAAGTGGGTTTTCTCCTCTGTGGGATCATTCGCTAAGTCTCACATACAGGGATTTACTGTACTGGAATTTCTTCCAGTTAAAATTATTCATGTTATTCGGTTAAGGAAACATTTTAGATATCATCAGATATGCTTCCAAGGAGAGAGAGATTAATATTTAAAAAACATTAAACAAGGCTTCCTTATATTGTCTACAGCTGCTATTATTAAAATGCTAGAGGTGCTTCAGGTCAATAGCTTCTGAGTTCAGTGCATATTCCTCTTAATGAGCGAGCCTAGTAAGGAAACACTGAATCCAGCATCTACTTGAAATTACCAATACCTCCTGTGACTTGCCTGTGCTCCCTAAGCAGATTCAAAGCTACTGCACTCTTGACTGAGAGGCATCACTGACATATTTCCAATCAGTTGCTGGCACCAGAGTTTCCTAGGAAGTTCAGTTTCCAAATTCAAGTAAAATCTGAGAGTGATTCTGTACAAATCAGCTTGCTGCACCAAGGGTTTTCTTCTGCTGGGATTTCCCATGCAAAAGCGTACGTGTGACTCAATGGGGGGG
>VXBL01010250.1:77871-117662 GCA_013400195.1 Aramus guarauna
GGTGGGGGGGATAAATAAAAATCCGTAGTGGGTGTTGTTGTCACTACACCTTATTTGGTATACCTCCATCGTAACCTATCTGTCCAAGAGCACATAGCTTATGACTCCTATATACATATCCGATGGGGAGCCAAAGGAGAACCGGTCAGATGACTATTAGGTTACACAACATAGAAGTAGCAGCAAAAAGCAGCAAATTGCCAGTGCTTCCTCACGGAGTCTTACAGATGCCTCTAACTGAAGGAATGCATTGATCAATTGTTAGTCAAGTCCATCACCTTGGTAATAACTCAAGGCTGCTTCTTGATTCCTAAAAGGAGACCAATACTTGCCACTGTCCTAGAGAGCACTGCCATTTTTCCCTCCTGCATGCATGTCTAGCTACAATTATCTGTTTCATCACAAAGCCAGATTGCGAGAAAACGTTTCACTTGAACAACACCTTGATGCCTGATTTACTAGATGGACATCTCTCATACAAACACATTAACCACCTTGATTTACATTTAAAAGAAGGATGGCAGTATCTTGAGCATGTAATTCTTTTATCACCTCATCTCAGGAGAAGAGCCTGAAGCAAGAAGCATTCCCCTCTGCCACCTAAGACGCTTTGCAGAAATATTAAAGATGCCTGATGTAGGCAAAATTCTGCCGAAAAGAGCCCTCAGCGTACGGCAATCAGAAACACCGCGGGGAAGCTGTGCCTTTCACGTGTGCTGGACCCTCTCCAGCGGGGGATTCCAGTTGGGCTCTTGCCATACTTGAGAGTTCCTGTTCCTCCGCCGCTCGCGTCCCCGGGGCCCAGCTCTCCCCAGGAGCACACGTTAGCAAGCGCTTCCCAAGCCAAAGCAGGAACAAACAATACACAGATACCTGCAGCTTTAGCATCCGCTACATCACGGAGCAAGAGTTAAAACCCTTAACAATAGATTCAACCGCATTAATAGCTATAATCTACTCCCAGTATCGTGCAATGTGAACATTAAGATGTCACAGAAATCTGCAGGCTGTCAGAGGTTATTTTAAAGGCAGTTTTCTGTTGCTCTCACCCTCTATTTGGTTTCCTTCTGAGGAAACCGATCTAACCACAACACCATTGTGTTCCAGGCGGATCTATTATCGCCGGCCACCAGCGCCAAGCACGTGGCAGCACGCCATTGAAACACCCGCGTACTACAGAATTGTGGTCAGCTTACCGGCTGCTTATCTACGGCAAATCTAATCCTACCCTCAATCACACACTGCAAGATGATAGCCGCTCTCTTAAGATGCGGGCAGCATAAGTGGCTTCAGGTAATTAAGTGTGATATTTCTGGGCTTTTCTGTACAAAGTTCACCTAGCAGAGAATGTTTATATGGTTATATTTTTTGGTGATTCTGGGAACTGGCCGGCTAAGGCAGTTAGTGGTAGCAAAACGAAGGTGGGTAGATAGGATAACCCAAGCGCTGTATTCTGTCCGTGTTTCCTGTGATTTCACAAGCCCTTTTGTCAAAACTGTCACATATACAGATTTTCAGACTACAGATTTTCCCTTCTATCTACAGAGAAACTCATTCAGCAGGCTTTTCAGCTGCTGGGCTCAATGTCTGTAATTTCATTTAAAAAAAAAAAAAAAATCAAGGAGACACTGCAACACTGGAATGTTTGGCTCTTTTTGTGGTTCAGATCATTCTGATCTAGATTGTCCAGACAGCCTCCTCTGGGTATGCCATCAGCCTCCAGCCTCTCCCCCTCTGCAAAGTACCTCCCCCCAAGTCTGCTGTCCGAGTCCTTCTGCTGCCGTTGTGCCCTGCGTGCCAATGAGTTGCAAATGTACATCACTTCTACTGACCTATTTATCTCCCTCCATCTATTCTCACTTCTTCATCTGTCTTTTCCGACATCTCCACATGGATGTCCAGAGACACCTGAAATTGAAAGGATCCTTCTAGTTAAACTGCAAACATCTTTTTCCCCCATTTTCTTTTCCACTTTGAGTGACTTCTTTCTGCATATCATTTTAGACTAGGCTACCAGAGCCGTTGCCAAGATATTAAACCACGTTGTCATTGTAACTTTGCACTCACTTGTCAATGCTGCTGGAAACACCAGCTGCCAAAATCATTTCCCTTCATCATTGTATCAGTTATGTCATCCCCAACCTCATTTCTGTAAGTCCTTCTATTGGTTCTCTTCCTTAATGCATCATCAGTTGCAAGCATATCATATTCCTACTCAATGCAGCCAGGAAGATGGTAAGCTAATTTGTGTGTACAGTTAGCACAGAATAATACACGTTCGTATAATCACGCAAGTTTCCTCCACCCAAACCTGTGCATCAACCAGAACTGTAACCTCTTTGAAGCAAGAACTGCACCACTACTTTGTACAGCGGTCAGGGTTCAGCCCTGTGGGAGAATGACCACTGACACAATGATGATCGCACTGATAATGAAGGATAATTGCTCCTGATTTCTTAAGGTTACCCTTCACAAATAATCAATTTAAAAATACCTGTTAGATCCGCTGTGAAGAAGTCTAGCAATTTTTTCAGCTGTTACTTTGCACAAAAAGGCCAACCATTCGACAAGACAATTAAAACTTGTTAGAAGCCTGTTTCAAGAGGTCGTGTGGGGTAAGTCTCTGCACAAACTAGACCCAGGAGTCTTCGGCTTTAGACTGTAGAAGACCAAGGTCTTCCTCCAATGCCAAAACTGTAACACTAGTTCTCAAATTCCTTTGCAGCAGCCAACCTGATTGCATTCATCTGAATATAAGACAGGATGAACAGGTTTAACCCTGAAAGCATATTTTACTAGTCTCAATTCTAAGAGATTTTCCCTGTTTGCCTCTAGAACATACTGACAAATACTAAATCCTTTTTTGCAACTGTGTAGAGCCCCATCCATTACATTTATGGGAAAAAAAAAATCCTGCACTGACTTTAAGAAAACTGAGGCCAAGTTTGTTTTCCTAGTCTTACATCTCTATGACAGAATACTCTGATCCCTTTCTTTTCCTGGAATACAAGCAGGTTTCATGTTTCCTCTGTGTATAATAAAAGTAGTTACCCTCTGGCCAACTCAGACTGTTGTTTCTGAAAATTGTTTTTCTCTCTGGTTTTATTGGGCAATGTAATTATTTGAATTGCAAGAGCACAGTCTGAACAAAACCTGGGATATCAAACCTATCAACTCACAGATTTCCTAGACAGTCAGGGGCTGTAACAAAGCCTGCTATCTTTTTCTTTGCATAACAAGCCAATAAAAGTGCAGTCACTGAAAGAACCAGTTTGTGCTGTGGAGACATGTGCATTTTAAAACCCAGTAACCCAGTTGTTATGAGGACCTTAAATATTTTAATGTGCAAATTAAGTGCATGTTTAAAAACCCCTGCATACATGCAACACATGCAAGCAGCAAACCTACTTTGCTTTAACACAAGGTGCCGGTCATGTTAGAAGGATGAAGCAGGGAAATCAGCATTCCTTGGTGACCTTATAATCCTTGCAGCTGAGACAGATATCAGATCCTTGCTACATCACAAGGAAAGTTTACATTCATCTCCTAAAATACGCTTACCTCTCATTTAGACCCCTAACAAAGAGAACCATCGGCAAGAGAATTACGGACCACAGTTTACCAATGAGTGACAAGGCAGCACTGTCCCCTGCAGTGCATAAAACAGAAAACCAGTCTGTACCCTGCTCTAGAAAGGCAAGCAAAGAAAACGAAAGGCAGAGGAAAATCCAGAAAGGGCGATCTTGTTTAAAAGCAGGTAATAAGTGTATCAACAAAACCAGGGCAATGACATTGTACTCTACCACTTCTCATGCAGCAGGGCCTGACATGAGATTTGCTTTGCAAGAAGGGTCGTGGTAAGATATTCCGATGCATGGGACACTTCTGATTTTTTGGAGCTTCTCTGGTTCCCCCTCAGCTTCCCCTCTGCAGAGCCCTTCTCCTTAGCAGCAGGCAGAAGAGACCCCTCGTTCCTACTGTTAGTGGTTACATGTCCAACTAAAACTTTAATCACTGGGCTCCAGAAGACATCTAACCTGTGCTGGTTCTCTACACTCCTGGTCTTAGCTGAGGCCTTACATGAAACTTCTGAATGGAAGAGATTAAGAACTAAATGCTGCTGCATGTGGCTCCTTTCTTAAACCACTTCGAAATAATTGGTCTAACATTTCCTAGAACCCCACCCCAGGCTTCAGAGAAAGGCAGATAAGTCTTGTACATTGTATTTTTAAATTTAAGAAACATGTTTTGATTGACATAGCGCTGCTTTTTGATTAAAGTAAAAAAGAAAAGAAAAAAAACCCACCAAACCAAAAAACCAACAAGTGGAGCAGAGCCTCTCAATAACACTGAACTTGTCACTTTACAATGCATGCAATAATTTAACATTGTGTGCTCAGCACGCATGAAGTAACAAGCGTTTCATATTAATGCCGTATTCATAATGGTATATCTGAACTGCACAAACAATAGATAATTGAGTCAAAAATGAAGCAAAATAAACACACTTCTCCAGAGCGCAGCATTTGAATAGAAGGATTAAAGGGGGTCTGAAGTTAGTTGTCGTGACCCTCTCTTTGCAAAAATATCAGGTGATAAGCCAGATACACCCCATAGGAAGTTAGCATCATGCCAGTGGCTTCAAAGAGCTTACACTGATTCAAAGTGTCCCAAAGCATTCATGTTTTGACACCTTTCAATAAATACTTGGACTTCATTGTCCTTCACAATACGTGAACACTTAGGGCCAGATTAACAATATTAAAGCTTCTAAGTCTACTGGAATGTTATTGATTTCAGTGGACCCTTAGACACAAGAGTGAAAATCACGTGTGAACCTGAGCCTTTGCCGGTCACTACTCCATGGCACCTACAATTCCATTTATGATGAAATGGAATATAAGGAAACATTATATATAATGCAAGATGAGAAGAATAGAAGAGGAAACAAGTTGTGTGGGTTTTGTTTGGGGTTTTTTTGTTTGTTTGTTTTTAATAAAAAAATAAAATCTAAGGTCTCATAATGAAGATGACTTTTGCCAAGGATATGGATAGGAGGAAGAGACATTAGATAGCACGAGGGGATTGTTTAAAGTCAAGACAGAAACAAGGTTAACCATAGGCAAACTTTCAAGCATCTAATCAGTAATATGGTCTTAGCACCAAAGGCCAGTAATTGTGGATTTAACACCCAAGAAAACAAAGGAGACCGTGAAAGAATATTTGCATGTCCCATTTAAGTGTGAGACTTAACTGAAGACATTGAGGTCTCTGTCAAAATTAGTGACACCCTAGAAGCTGCATTTTCCATTAGCTGCAGGAAAAACCTTTCAGCCGTATTGAATGGCAATAGCTATTATACATGCTTGGATGAGGCAGCTTCATTTCTCATTTATCAAGCTGGTTTCCTCTTTACAAACACCTCTCTATCCAAGTGCTCAGAAAGCTACTTTTAAATACTCTTTTATATTTTCAGAGGTATATGCTAGGTTTGCCATTTTCATCCAAGACAGTAATTTTAAACTGATGAACCTTTAGCTATGAGGATCTAAAGGTCATTTAGGGAGCACTGTGTTCCACGTAGCTGATTCTCACCATACACTCAACGTCTATGCAGTTGATTTACTTCTGCACATAACCAATCCGTTCCTTTCCTGTCAGAAAACATTTTTATTTTACTCCAGTCATTCTCACACCTCACTGGCTGCTTGGGCTAAAAATGATTTTCTTAGATGTATTCAGTCTTTCCTTTCTCTGCTGTCACTACTTCAAGTGGAAAAGGATTCCAGTATCTGGGTAATTTAGCACATTCCCAGGGATTCCTCCAGCCCACCACCATCTGGTAAAAACACCAAGGAGGGGGGTAATACAAGCGCCACAGACCTGCAGAATTTATCACCCCTCTTCCCAATTCACTCGCCATGTTTTTGCCGTTCCTGCTAGTGTTGAGAATCACAGAGAATTTATTGCCTTAGTGCTGTATTGCAACTTCAAAGATCTGAAAAGCAACTTCATGTTTCAGAAAAATGTGTTCTCCTGTTTTCTGAAGCTTGAATGATCTAAGTTCAGGTTTTTCATTATTCTTGTCACTGAAATATAATTCTAACTCCATAAAACTGTCTAGAAATCAAATTCAAGGGGAAAAGAAAAAAAAACAACCACCACCAGTTTTGAAGGTCCACATCTATTTCTAACCCCATGTCTCATTCAGTAGGTTTTTAACTAAATGTTTCAACATATAGTGATTAACATCTAACTTAAACAAAAACCACAAAAAGATATTAAGTAATCAGAATGGTGTTACAGCATTGTCTTATGATCTAAGGCGCATGAGCAAGTCTGACTCTTTTGGGATGATACTTGTCCATGGGACCTAAGCTGTCTCTTGTGGCAGACCGGTACATACATTGCTCTTCTCTGCACCAACAGGATCAAAAAGAAGTCCCAGGCATCTCTACTTCTAAACCTCTTATCAGCTTCAATCCATAACTCCTGTTTGATCTTAATTCTGCAGACTAAAGCTTGCCAAGCACCGTGTTGCTCATTGCTCACACCTTTCCCATGTTCTCATCACATTAACACTTTAAACAAAGAAAAAAAAAAAAGGAAAAAAAAAGTTTGTTACTGCTGTGTTTTGGAAACAGAATGAGTTCTTGCGCTCTCAAAGGAAGGAGTTCTCGGGCTTTCACTTAATTCAGCCACCTGCCAGCCCCGGAGCCTCTGCTCATGCGTACATGGCAATCACCTTGCTTGGTTTCAGAGACCTGTTCTGACTTCTCTAAAATCTGCTGCTTCTAGTGACATCCAGCAATGGGAGCTCTGTCAGGGAATGCTCCCAGTCACAGAGCAGCAGGGGTAAAGGCTGTTCTACCCCAACTGACTAAATACATTAGACTTTGGAAAATGAGGGTGGATGGGAAGAGAATCAGGTTATCTACTCTGCTCCTGACCAAAGCACATCCTCAAGTTCCAGCCATTAGAAGACCTGTATCCATTCTTCTCCTGCGTCCTTCAGGGGCACAGGCATCACTTCCAGATGCACGATCTCTCCTCCTCTCACTACAGGAGTCTAAAGCAACTTGAACCCTGAATCTCAGACTTTTCAGGAAAACATCCGTATCAAATGGTAGTGCAAGACCCTTCAGCTGCCTAACTTGCTATTTTCTGCACACAGGAGAGCCTGTGCCAATTAAAATTAAATTAAGTCTCACAGGGTATCCTACAAACTGCTTTTCATGTCCAAACAGCGTGGCTCCCCTCACACAACACCAAACCACTGCATGCATACGTACAGAGCACAATTTTGATATGTTGACTGAACACAACATGGCGCTTTTTGCTCTCTCCCCAGCTTAAAAATAAATGCTGTAGAAGATGCAGCAAGTTTGGCAGGCTTAATTTTTATCACTCTTTACATTAAAATCTCCGCAGTGTGATAAAATAACCTCTCCTTTTCCCAGTGCTGTGTGGGGGCTTGGGCTGAGGAGCAGTGTCTGTTAAACTCATTTATCCTGTTCTTTCTCCTTTTGCTCAGAGGAGTTCTTGGTAGTATGTAGTTATTTGGAGGTCAAATCAATTATTGTAGTCTAGGATGCCATTTCTGGACTGGAAGCAAGAGCACTTTCAGTTTAACAAGACTTAATAGAGGTTGTTAAGGGTGTCTGACATTTTTTGACCTTTGCTCTTCTATTTCAGAGTTTGAATAGGTCTGATTTAATTAGACAAAAAACAGTATAAGAATGAATGCAAGTGCAAAGGCTCAGAAGAATACATGTATAGGAAAAATTACCAGTTCAGTAACTTCAAACTGCAGCCAAACAAATAATGGTTCACACAGATGAGGACAAACAGAGTCAATGGGAGAACTTCAACTGGTTGGAAACAATGGAGAAATCCTGCCAGCACCATAATTTTAAGCACATATACAACACCCACCATCACTTTACTTTCTCAAATTATGGTTAAGGGAAGCCTAAATGTACATCCAGTCTATGATTATTTTATATATATATATATACACACACACATTTTAAACATAGTCAGCCTTTGGAAATGTCTACACGGAAGCACAACAGGTTTTTGTCTGCCTAGCCATGTCCTCTCTCTATGCTGGGTATTGTTTTCCCTCTGAAGGAGCAAGCCTTTCCTCCAAGTGGGAGAAAGGGCAGATAAATTCAAAGCATCAGAAATTCCCAGACTAGCAAAAAGCCTTGGGGTCCCACATGTACTCTCTCTCCAGTTTGGCATGGAGCCTGAAAAACAGGCACGGACATGAAGTTACTGTGCATTTTCTGAAGCTGATGATTTGTGTAACTCAGCTAAGAGCCAGCTGGGGGTGAGGGGTTCAGAAAACATGTCCTTTTCTCATTGGGTTCATTGTTCCTTACTGGAGTTAAGTGGGTAGTTTACTCCCAAATGTCACGTTTAGCTCCTGCTTGGAACTGGTACACTCTGTCATGACCCTGGCTTTTATTATTTTCACCTGGCCTTCTTCCACACATTATTACTGCTTCTATTGTCTTATCTCCTAAAAATAAAGGGACACTGACATAAAAAAAAAAATCCTGCTTTGTGCCTACAGAAATATATATCACACAAAGAGCCCCTGTCGTTTCATAATGTCAAAGCTTCGATAGAAAATTATACTGTATCCTAGATCTAGGTTATTCCAGCAAACATAAACAAAACATTGCAACTTGTAAAGTCAACTGAGCAGTAGCCCACATCCCACCATCAAATGGTTTATATATCCACATTACTGACAATATGTCCTTTATCAGAACAACGTTCATTTTGTAACATTAAGGTCAATATCTTTGGAAAGAAAATAAGTCACAGAGGACAATGTTGTAGTATTATTTTCAACATCATTCTGGAAATCATTACATAATTTAGGCTGTAGGATTGAATTTTCTAACCTAATGACATTTCTGTCTCGCAGAGCTAAGATGTAGGTGTGCTGATTTACAGCACGAATCATGCTAAATACATTGCAGCAAACTTGTGCAGGTGGGGACAGATGTACATATAGGTGTATGTACAGGTGAAGCTGGAGTTGATGTAATCAATGGTGGCTGGAATAGAATTCCTCAAGACCAGTTAATTAAAAAGAAAAGTAGCTTATGTTTTAGAATATTATCTTAAGAGGGAAACAAAAGCGTATTTAGACAACAGATAGGGAAACATTTACAAAACAAAGCTAAAAATTGTTTCTCTCTAAATCAAGATATGTTGGGGGCAAGGGAGGAGAAGAATAAGAAGTTGGTTATCTCAAAACCCCAGGAAATAACAATGTGGAACCAGGGGATGAAAACTTAGATAATTAAAATATTTTCTATAGTACATTAGACTTGAACTTCATTATAGTTGGTATTTTGGAGTCCACACTGATACAATCTAAAACATACTAGAGATATCCAAAGCAAATTGGGAGAATTGCATTTACAACTAAGAAAAGAAGTAATCTAGCTAACAGCCAGGTTCTGAGGTTGCTGCTGTTTTCCACCCTCAACCAGACAGGGGTGAACAGGGAACAATCTGAGAGGAGAAGCCAAGCAAACTGCATGCTTGGGAAATGAAGGGCTTGTGTGGTGAAATGAAGACATGTATTAGAAAACATGGGTTTCAGTCAGATGAAGACGTGGGCTTTTCAGAGTGCGTAAAGCCCAGCACACAACATGGGGTAATGCAGCAGGCGTTAGACACTACATAAAAATATTTGTCTAAGATTCTTTCCTCATAGATACCCAGGACAAAAGTCAAGCTGCAAATTTTCAGTGACAGTTGTAATGAGATGTTTACTGCATAGCTGAAGAAAATAAAAGACAAAGATAAATAGAGGATCTTGGCAACAAATCATATCTTTGAAAACCACTTGATAGGCTTTTGGCCAATAGCAAAAGATGGGGAGTTTATCTTGGGTAAGTGCTCTGGAATGAGTGTAGTTAAACTAAAAGAAAGATTCAGGCACCTTTTTCACAGCTTTGTGTCAAGAACCAAAAATTCCTGCAGCTCTTTTTATGAGGCCATACACAGACCTGATTTATTCCAGGGGGATGACAATTCAGTCCACATTTTTTGACAGAAAGTAAAATACTTAGAGATTTGCATTGATGCCTGCCAGGAACAAAACTGAGTTTTAGGCAGACTCTTCCTCACCTCTTCTAAAGGAAACATCAAGGTTTTGCTGCCAGCAAATTACAGCTCAGGGACCTGGGACTTGTTTGGCCCACACAGAAGAAAGTGCACTAAAGCTACTGAAACCAAATATTTGTTTTTTTCCAAGAGTCATAGGAAGCCAAGACTCTTCAAAGGAAGTGTTGGTCTCAGATGTATCTTCAGCACTATTTGAAAATTCAGAATTGCTCAAGACCAACAATCGCCGAGGATTCATTTTGATATGCTAAAGAATTTATTATCATCCATGACTAACTCCTGAAACGCCATGCCCAAGACCAAGTTTCTCCTGTGGTTTTTTGATGCTTTCTCTGAATAATTTCACTGTTTTCCTATTGTAACAATGAATACAATACTAATACTTTCAATTTCCCAAGATACTGCATCAGAGCCATGCAGTAAATACAGACCTTAATTCACATTTCTCCTCATGAACCTCAAGAGAGGGTTTTCAGTTCAGGGGGATTTGATGATCCAGCAGGAATACCTAATAGAAATTTTGGCTTAATAGCTTCCATAGCTCTAAGGCATCTTGCAAGAGTTTATTTCTGTTTACCACAAGCTCAGTTATTAGCCAAACCCTCTGGCCATCGACCAAATTATCTCATGCTCTTGGGAAACATGGACATTCACTTCCATTTAATATTTAGATGGAAATTAATGAATTAATTTCAGCAACTGAACTCTTGCACCACTGCTTATTTCCTCCAGAAAGGCCAAAATACAAATATTGAAATGAAATAATCTGAAATTTTTGATGTCATGTCACAAAGGAGGAAAGTAGAGCCTGCTCTACTGGTGAGTTCTTGGATTTTGAAACATCCTGAAAATCGGAGTCACACAGGATACATGGAAGACCAAAATAGCAAGCTTTAACAAGAAAAGCAAGCACCACCTTCAGGCCACGATCTGCTGCCTTTTAGCCATACAGAAAGCAGCCACGACCAATAACAACTTCATTACAGTGACTGTATTTAATTTCAGACCAAAAAGGCCTCTCAAACTTCCCAGAATGGTTTGTATTCCAAAGGAGCTACAGTAGTGGAACTCAGTATTTTGAAGACATTTCATGGCTTGACCAGAGAATCATTGAGGACCCATAACTCTGCAAATCAGCTATTTTGAGACAACTGTGAAATGCTTTTCTGTCCCCTTGAGATAGACAGTGTCTCCATTTGGAGATTTACTCTTTGGCCTTTCGGTTTACACATGAGACTGCCAAAATACCAACTGGCAGGACCTCCAGGCACAACATTGGAGGGAAAAAGCAACCAAAACACATTCTGCATCCTGACAGATATCACAAATTGGCCTTTAGGCCACCTAATGCCATTTGCAGTTGCTTCAGAAATGGGTATAACTCTGAACTATGCCATCCTTTCTGCTACTGCAGGATTTAGCCCTTTGATGTATTTATTCATATAAATTGAGTCCAGGATAGCCAGCAAACAACTGACAAAGGTGATATCTTGTGCATAATTAGGTTCATTGTGTACTTATGCAGAATTCAGACATAAAACACCTTAATGAGGTCGCTGCTTTTCCCATGTGTCGGGATTTACTTAATCTAGATGAACATTTTATGCTAGTGTTCCCCTTACCAAAAGCTATTCCACTCACCTGGAGTCACACCTCATTTGACTTCATTCTCACCCTTCCTGAGAAACAAGATTTCCTCCCCTAGGCTTCACAAATAGCAATGGTATGCCAACTTTGCAACACCCACCAAGACAGCATCAAAGGAGATAAGTGTCTGATGAAACATCTACAAGCTCAACTTCCATGCCACAACACAAGACCAGTCTTTAAGAAACTTCCTTCTATGTGAGTAAGATGATAATCACCTGTTTGAAAGAAAACATATCTAAGCTAATCTGTGATGTATGAAGTAGGAGAGTGAATGATTCAGGTCTAACTCAGTCACTCTCAGGCTGTTGTAAAAGCCATGACAAGAATATAGACCTGACAATTCCAGTTATCAGGCTCCATCTCTTGATGGAAACTTCACTAACAGGCTGATGACTGATTAATCTAGGGGGCTGAATTTGCAAGGATCTCAGACACAGGCATCCTTGCAGAGTAGAGAGAAGTTTGTACCAACACTGTTCACACCATAGACAAAATGCACTACTTTCCAGCAACGTCACTCTGGGACCTTTCAGTAATCCTTAGATAAATATCTATTTATTTATCAAACTACTGCAGGAAAGTTTTGCATTTTGGTGTATGCAGGAATTAAAGAACTGAGTCTCTGTCAGGACTCGCTGGCACTGTTACAAGATAGACCAGCATGAAAGCCCTAACCAGGAGGCCCATACAAGCATTCAGCTGCAGGAATTTCAAAGACGGATTTAGCGAAGAGGTGAAGAGTGTATAACAACTAGCATATTACATAAAGAGAGTCTGTATTCCCCTTGGCAGTACCCCATCATTCCTCATGTCCCCATCAACACCACAGCTACATCCAGCCTCAGCTGACACTGGGTTCCAGAAGACCATCTACACTGACTTGGCTTAGAGTCATCTCATGGCCCGGACCACACCCCTTTTACTGCACAACCCCCAGCTCAGATGATGCGGATATGGCACCTTCAAAAGGCTGAGGATGAGCTTTAGAAGCAACCTTAGTACAGCACAGCAACATCCCTGTCACCTTCCCTTGGCAAAATACACAGAACCCTTTGCTGCATCATACCAGCTTCAAAACTAGTTTTATCAAGTAAAGTTGGGACTAACAGCTGAGCATATCTATCAAAACTAGTACATTCACTTCTCTAGGAGCAAAACAGAACAATTTTCACCTACTGAAATGACTGAAAGCAGTAAGATGAATATCAAGACCATCTGAAACCTATGCAGTCAGACTCCAAAATTGCCCAAAGGCACATACAAGTTTTCACACCCTTATGCTTGTATCAGAAATGGTATGGCCAGCAGGACCAGAGAAGTGGTCGTCCTCCTGTACTCAACACTGGTGAGGCCACACCTCCAGTACCGTGTTCAGTTTTGGGCCCCTCACTACAAGAAAGACACTGAGGTGCTGGAGCATGTCCAAAGAAGGGCAACAAAGCTGGTGAAGGGTCTAGAGAACAAGTCTTATGAGGAGCAGCTGAGGGAACTGGGAGTGCTTAGCCTGGAGAAAAGGAGGCTGAGGGGAAACCTTATCACTCTTTACAACTATCTGAAAGGAGGTTGTAGCCAGGTGGGTGCTGGTCTCTCCTCCCAAGTAAGAAGCGATAGGACAATGAGGAAATGGCCTCAAGTTGCACCAGGGGAGATTTAGATTGGATATTAGGAAAAAAAATATTCACTGAAAGGGTTATCAAGCATCAGAACAGGCTCCCCAGGGAAGCAGTTGAGTCACCATCCCTGGTGGTATTTAAAAGATGTGTAAATGTGGTGCTTAGGGACATGGTTTAGTGGTTAGACTTGGTAGTGCTAGGTTAATGGTTCAACTTGATGATCTTAAAGGTCTTTTCCAGCCTAAATGACTTTAGGATTCTATGCTTCTTTAGCCCCTCCTTCCTTGGCAAACTCCCAAGCACAGACACTCAACATTTAAATACTTAGCCTTACTCCATTTTCTTTGCTGCTAAATAAGCATTACTTAAGAAAAGGCAATTTATGGCTCTTTCTGGACTTACAAATCCCCTCTGGAAAAAACAATTTTATATCAAAATAAATCAAATCCCCTAATGCGATCAGAGCTACCTACCTGAGATAGAAACCCAGTTTTTACATGCAGTACTTTTAGCAGTGACAGAGGAAACCAGAGAATGACACACACTAAGATATATGAAAAGAGAAACCCAGGTCACTATTAGCCATTCTGTTGGTCAGACTAAACTGGAGCTCTACTATAGCTTTCAGAACTGCCTCAGGCAAATTTCAGTGTGTTTTAGAGACAGCTAATTTCAAATTTAGCTTAAGTATCAAAGAAAAGAGTACCTGCCTAGTTGCAAGGAGTTGCTCCACATTAGAGAGCAACCCCTATTTTTAGCACTCAGAAAATACCTGACCACTGATTGCTAAATGGATATCCAGATATTTACAGTAGGCAAAGAAGCAGTAGTGGTTGTATGGTATTTATCACATAGCATTTAACAACATAACATTTACAAAATAGCATGGTCATATATCATCTTATTAATGCATATAGAAAAATACATTGCCACTCTACAGACCTCAAGAAAACCATGGAGGTGGTAAAGGACACAGTGGGACGAGATGACAGTCCGAGAGAAGAAAAGTACTACTGATGCATACAAGAGATTTCAAAAGTCTCCATGTGGAAGCTGCTTATTTTTCATCATTCTATCCAGCTGTTGGAAAGTCTTTTGCACATCTAGTTAGAAAGGGGCCTGGGCAATATCTGAGGAATAGAGCTGCTCTTCAATTTTATGAGAGTAAATGTATACAAGGTGGCCGGAGAATAGTGGTGGTTGCAGGAGGGTGGGAAACAAAAAAAGCTACCACCACAACCAAAAAAACCCCACGATCAACCAGACAAAAACCCACCAACAAGGAAATGACAACTCAGATTGCTTTAGATAAAAAGTGAGAGGGACTGATACCACTAGAACCTTGTCCTACAAAGTACCTCAATACTGTCCTTGAAGGAGATTTCTCATATGGAACAGCTGTCATTTCAGACCTTTCCAGAGCAGGACCTCAAGGCAGAAAACAAAGAACCAGATAAGGAAAGAAGGACTCCATATCCATAAGGAAGGTGATCAGAGCTATAGAAGCACTTTTAGAGGTAGCAAAATGCAATCCTCATCTGAGGAGAATAATTTGCTTGGGCAGACCCTTGCTGAAGGCTCCTCTTGAGCCCACCGAGTCCTCTTGTGGAAGGATTTACATATACTTTTTCTTTTATTCTGCTCACAAAAGCATTAATTGAGAGGCACTGCATTGAGACAACACCGCGTGGGTAGGCTTACCAGTAGCCAGGACAATTTTACATGAAGGACGTTTGAAGCCCAGTTTCAATATTTCTGCACTGTAAAAGCTCCCAAAGAGAGCTTTTACAGGTGCCAAATAACAAAAGCAAAATATCCCTTCAGGGATAAGGAAAAAAAGATAATGAGTACTTATTATCATCCAGATAATTGTTTACACTACACTATTTATGCTGCGAAGGTTGATTAAGTGATGGGAGCAAAAGCAGTAAAGGGAACTCATTCTCAGCCACAGACTGCATGAGTGTTTAGGGCAGTCCTCCCCCTTCCCAGGTGAGACACCATGCAGGAGACACCACGAAAACAAGTACTTTGGATCTGTGCAGAGTGATTTATTGCCTGGGAAACACAGGAGGTGCAAGAGTTCAAGTCCCTTAAGCAGGGGTGATACACACACACACAGGTTTTTACTAGTTTTACTTCTTGTGCCTCAAAATTCTTCTTAGTGCTTGCTGCCTGGCAGAGAGAATGCTACCAGCTTTCTAGAATAGAGCTACTATTACAGAGCAAGGGGTAATCCTTTCTTCATTAAGGAAAATTCAAACAATGCAATTCCCTCCTAGATAAGGTATGAATCCCACAAATGATCAAAAATAATTTTTAGGTGTATTCCTTAAGCAGATTATTTCAGTGCTTCTGCCACAGCTCTGCTTTAGGCCCTCTTCTCAACAGTCCTGAATGGTTTTGTTTTCTGTGTATAGTACATCCACAACTTGAAGGGAGAGGTGTAAGTTCAAATAACACTTTCAAAAGTTTGTAAAAGCATTTCAAGTAAGGAGCAAGAATCTAGTTAAATGCATTTCCCAGAGGCAGCCGATTCTAAATATTTATTTCCTTAAAACATCAATCACCTTTGTATGACTTGTGACAGCGGTAGATACAAGAAGTGCAGTTTTAAGTAAATACTGCAAGGCTCATATAGGAAATCTTATAGTCTTCTCAGCGGAGAAGGAGGAAGACTTGACTGGAGGAAGTAAGGAAGGCCTGTTCTCCACACAGAACAGCCTCCAGTCCAGCCAATTGTTAAGGGAAAAAAACAACCCAACAACCAAAAAGCCCAGATGTTAACCTGGGGTTAGATCTTTTGGGGAAGCAATGACAGCGAGGGCTGCCCAGGGTAAGGGTCCCTCCGCACAGCGGAATCGCTCCCTGCTGACCTCAGGCAGCCCCTGAGGAGGGGAAGGCATGTCAGTCCCTCTTGTCAGTTAATCCTTGGCTTTTGTCCAAGGATCTCTCTAAAAAGGATAATTAATGCTAATTACAGGGTTTGATTTTTTTTTTAAGTGAAGTACACAAAGCCTCCACCTCCATAAAACTGGGCCCTATTAAATGCTGAAATAAAGAAATTAAAGACTCCAGGTTTTATTACTTATTCTCTGAGCCATTCAGTACAGCTTGCATTAAAAATAAGTTATATTAAAACTAAACTGTTTTTAAAGCAGTAGTGCTCTCATGCTTTAAGCCAACCTATGGGTTTGGACTTCTGCCAGGGTTCTTAAAGACAGGCAGGAAAAAAAATTGCAAGAGAAATTCATTTCTCACTTAAAAAAAAAGTGCATTTATAAAACACCTATTGAATTGCTCTAAACCAGTGATTAAAACAACATAAAATATATGATCATTCTCTCTTTAAAAAGGAATAAAGTCTCAAAGTAGAATCAATTGTTAATTTTTATTTGTACAATATTTACAAATACGATACTGTATTTACTTATTCTAAACCTATACCACACCTTCAGTTTTTCTTTTTATTTACACAACATTCATAAACGTTTCCTCTTGCTCTTTCACAAGAGATTTTCCATTTCTTCCTCTCTGACAGATGCCTCACGTATTACACTTTCCTACACACTCTACAAAAATTGTGGCACCAACAACAGTCTCCTGGGCTTGCCTAGGGCTAGGATTTGGTACATCCTGGCCATATTTTCTAAGTGTTCCTTCAGGTAGCGATTGTGGGTAAATGAGTATTGCTGTTCCTACTACTACTTACTATTTGCATTGCTGCACCTTCCAGATACATCCGTCAGGCAGAAGCATCCGATTGTGGCAGACACCGAGGACACATGATGAAAAGATGTTCCTTACTCAAAATCTGCAGTCTAAGCAATACTGTGATGGGAGTAAGAGACAGGTTTAGAGAAGCCAGCATCTACAACAGATTTTCCTTCGAGTCAAAAAGATTAGAAAACTAAAATACGTGATACTGCAAAGATTTGGAAAAGTTGAGGGGACGGAAATCTACTCAACAATTTCTGCCGCTTTATAAAATTTTTCAAGTCCACTACAGAAGAGAAGGAAAAAGAATCCTGCTCTGAATTTATAGTAATACCTGTGATTCAATCTCTTGCCCTGAAAACGCTGTCCATGGGAAGGTCTAAGCAGCATGGTGGGTTTCCTCCCACCCCAACAGTCCAATCTCCATTTCAATTAATCAGACTGGGGTAACAAAACAATTTGAACATAAAGGTCAAATCTGTTCTTGCATAGGTTGGGCGTAAGGAAAAACAGCAGCTGATGCCAGTGGAAGTAAACTGAAGCAGTGCCAGGTTAAGCGATTGTGCTGGTTTTGGCTGGGATTGAGTTAATTTTCCTCATAGTAGCTAGTATGAGGCTACATTTTGGATTTACGCTGAAAACAGGAATGTTTTCATTATTGCTGAGCAGCACTTACACAGAGTCAAGGCCTTTTATTCATTTTATTCAGCTTCCTGCTGACTTTCATTTGTTTCTGAAGGCAATGCTCTTGGGAATCTGCATTATTTTATCTTTGAGGAAGCCTTTGAGGAAGATTATCATGCAATATTACTAACTTCCTGGATTGCACAGGTATTTGGGGCCAAAAGCAAACAACTTATTCTGTTCTTAATGTAGTCCTTATTTTTCTCCTCTGGAACATCCCTAAATATCTACATTTACCCCCAGTTCCTCAGGTGGTCTTTCACAGCTCTTTGTACTTACACAAAGTGAAGGTGATGCAGGTGGAAGACTTTACCACTGTGATTGAGAACACGTTCATTTTGGTATCTTTTATGTGACAAGAGGGGCAAAGGCAAATAATAAAAAACTGACTGCTCCTCCTCACCACATCTCTGCATGCTTCCACAGCCTCTTGACTATCTCCTGTGCTTCCCTGTGGCTCCTCTTTCTAACCCTGCAACTGCATTGCCTCCTTCAGCTTGAGCAAGCTTAGATCTCCTTGAGCTGCTTTTCTTTTGCAGCTCTTTCCTGCCAGAGTTCAATAAATCAGAGACAGCAAGTGTCAAATTTGTACCTTTTCTAAGACAAGGGTTTGCTTTTCACTTTTTTTTTAGACTCCTCACAACTGCAAGAGGCCAACCTAATCCTGCTTTACACCTCGGTTCTCCAAATGCATACAAAAATAAAATAATCTACTACTGGCATTTTTGCATAGAGTATTTTTCTGCATGACACTCACTGCCGCTTGCATTTGTGGTGTTTTCTTTCTGTTCCCCACACTGTACATCTGACCCTTGACCAGATCTTTTCCCCAACATTATGAAACTTTTTTATGATTTACCTAGTCCTTTCAAATCAATCTTTACTCATGTCCAAAGGTTCATTAACGTTGCATTTTTAAGTGTTACTACTTCTCTGCTATTTATTATTACCCATTTTAAGAAGCCAGTCTATGAACTTAGATAACTTTGTTACTCCCCAAGATGATTAATGAGGTGATCTTAAATATCAATAGCTCAACACCAACATTTTGAAAAATTGTTTATATTACACAGCAACAAAGCAATTTGTAACTTCCACAGAAAACAACTCCAGAATGGACTCCTATCCAGAGGAGATGTTTCCTCCAGTTAGATCTTTGTTTATCTTAACCATGACGAAAGCAGACTCCTTTACTCAAAATTGCCTGCTGTAGGTTTCCAACATGGAGTGTTTTATGTCCTCTGGTTTCAGAAGATAAACACAGAATATTTTCCAATGAACTGAAGATGCAGCTCTGTGGAATTAACTTCTGTATTTATGAAATAAGCTCGTAAATGAAGCAATTTTCCGGGAAGGGATCAAGACACTGGAGTGTTCCTTTTCTAAACAGAGTGGGATACTGTACAAGTCAAAGCTGGTGTATTATTGGGTTGTATATAAAGACAAAGACAAGCTGATTACATTGAAGTCCACTTTTGACAGCTACCATCCTAACAGTGACAACACGCTCTACACGACAGAGTCAGGTTTCCTCCTCCAGCTATTTATATTTGTACTAAACATGTAGGCAAATGTATGTGTATAAAGAGGGAATTAACCTGGACCTTCACCTGTCCAAAACTTTAAAAGAATAAAGTTGGCAGATCTAAAAAGCTAGGGTAATTGCTTCACTTCCCCCACTCCTGTTTTGCAGTTTCTCTGATTGTGTCCTTCAAGGTCAGGCTATGATCAGAAATAGAAAATTAAATACCACAAAGAATGGCTATTGTCAGAACTCCCAGCTACGCTGAAGGCAACAAGTACCAAAACCACAGGGAGAGCCTCCCTTGCACGAGGTGTCTCAGCTCAAACACATTGGGCCGTTCAGATAAGGTTTATCGAAGCCTCTGTGGCTGTCCACTGCCAAATATGCACATTGCAGTAGCTTGTTCAGCAGTTATTTCCCATCCTTTCTACTGGGAGCTGGCAGTTACACGGGGAGCCAACTTTCATAAATCCAGCTCTCAGCTCTCCAGGAGCTTCAACTAAGTAACCATGCCTCCTAAATCTGGCACCCAGACCAGCCTTCCCTTGCTCCTTGCCCAAGGAGGTTGGGGAGGGCAGTAGCAGGGGACTTCAAGGCCCTGGATTTGGCAAGAGAAAGCAAGCAAGAACACCAGGGAGCACATTGAACAGGCTGACAGTAATGCAACAGGAGTCCTGCAAGTCCAGCTGCTGCCAAAGCTGTCCCATCCTTGCAGCCCTGACCACCACCTATAACCATGGTGTCATGGTTTAACCCAAGCCAGCAACTAAGCACCATGCAGCCAATTGCTCACTTCCCCCTGGTGGGATGGGGGAGAATCAGAAGAGTAAAAGTGAGAAAACTCATGGGTTGAGATAAAAACAGTTTAATAATTGAAATAATAATAACAAGTTGTAATGAAAAGGAAAATAAGATAAAGAGACAGAAATAAAACCCAGGGAAGACAAGTGATGCAAATGAAAAACAATTGCTCACCATCAACCGACCAATGCCCAGTCTCTCCCCAAGCAGCAGCCCCCGGCCAACTTCCCCCAAGTTATATACTGAGCATGACATCATACGGTATAGAATACCTCTTTGGCCAGTTTGGGTCAGCTGTCCTGGCCACGTCTCCTCCCAGCTTCCTGCACACCCCCAGCCTACTCACTGGTGGGGCAGTATGAGAGGCTGAGAAGTCCTTAACTTAGTATAATTACTGCTTAGCAACATTTAAAACATTGGCATATTATCAAAATTATTCTCATCCTAAATCCAAAACACAGCACTATGCCAGCTAGGAAGAAAATTAACTCTATCCCAGCCAAAACCAGGACATAGGGCCACCCCAGACCTCCCATCACATCACAAAACAGAGACGTGATGGTAGACACTATTTAGGATACAAGTCTTGCAAACTGATGAGCTCTTCAACACTCCTTGCTTCCCTTTCATGAATAGCTACGGTATTTGCACGCCTTCTTTTCCCCCCTCCAGTGTGGATACCACAGGAAAGTCCCAGCAATCAAAGAAAGGAAATACAATATATACACACCGGTCTTTAGTGTCCAGACCATGTTTTGGAAAATAATTCCTTCCTAGAACATGCACATCTATTCCCACTAATAGCAATTTCCAAATTTGCAATGTGTATTTATGACTGTACAGGCTCACCAGAGAAGGAATGGATGAATAGGTGGTGTGAATGGGATTGTAGGGTTGTTCATTGTCCTAATTACAGTGAATAATATTTTGGCAGAGTGACTAGAGTCCTGATTGTTCCAGGAACTTCTAACAATCAACAGACTATTACCTCACTTAGTCACACCAGAGACCTGATCTTCCAGTCCCACAAAGCACGTAAGATGGGCTTAACTATAAACACATGAACAGTCTAATTGAGTTGTTTGGCATGACCAAGCTGCTGAGGAATGAACCTGAGACTCAAGTGCAGGTTCTCCTGCTAAAGGCTTTCCCGGTCTTCTGCATACTGAAAACACTCCAGCCTCCACTAAAACCTCTGAGGTATATTCCCTAATGTGTGTCTGGCTGAACTATGGGCCTGTGGAAATGCTTAGTGTCAGTGTTAATCTGACGAATAGGGAGGAAGCTCCCATTGGCAGCAGCTTGTAAGAGGAAAGACACCCAAAGAGTGTTATGGAGATGAGCCCTAACACTTTGGTGCTAGGGGACTGCCTGGCATTTGTTAATACATTTCATCATCTAAGATTTCTATTGATGACTTGACTGTTTAGCGCTCAGTTATCTTTTCAGGTCTACATTTGAAGAGAGGCACATGACTTTGCAGTCAGTGGTATGTCTCATCACAAGTGTCACCTCAGGATGGAAATAACGCAGCTCACTCAATGCAAGCTCCCAGCTGAAAGTCACCAGGAAACACCAACCATTGCAGACAGGGCCATCTTCGACTGTTCCCCCCAAGCACTGCAGTCTGCCACAACAATTGCCTTGAACAGAGCTGGCGGGATGCCCTGCCACCCAAATGTTTTAATATGAAAATGCACAGGTGGTTTACTTGCACAAGAGCACAGTGGAGCTACGAGGCACAAGCGGGTACCCCAGTCACTTAGGAATGGTTGGAGAAGGTTGAGAGGTTTGGCTTTGCTTGCAGTAATTACAAAGCTGGTAGCTAGGTGAAAGCAGACTCATGAGATGCACTGCCCAGTTTTGCTTACACCAAGAACCTGTAACCAAATGCAAGCTTTACAAAAGGGTAGAAAAATAACAAATTCTAGGTCTTCACTAAAGAAAAAAAAAGTTCCTTTCCCCTTCTCATGACTTAGAGAAAGCTAACAAGGAACAAACCTAGAACTGGAAATAAAATAATCCTATTTAATTTTATAGTTGTTGACACAACTTGTTACATGTGTTTCCTACCACAATAAATGAAATCACAGTCATCTGATTTCCAAATTACCATATCTATTGTTTCAGAAATACAGGGTGTAAATAATTGCAGTGCAATCGCCTATGTCTGGACCTCTCTCATCCGGAACCGTTATCAGGATTAGCATAAATTACGGTGCCATCTAATAATGAAATCACTGAACACTGATTGTGCCAGCTATTTAAACCTGTAATTATTGCTCATTAGAAACATGTTTCACGTTATTTGCCCCTTACAGACCCAAAGTTGCTGTCAAAAGGCTCCTGCAAAGAATTCTACAGAGAAAAGCATAGAGAAATTTCAAATGATGGGCATGAATTTCATCTGCAAGGACTGCCTGTGAGGCAGAAACATGCTGCGAGCACCGTTCACCCACCCTGAAAGACATTTCTATCTGTTATAGATACCAGAAAGAGAAGTTGCAACAGGTGAGAACAGGAAACCACCAGCGTAATTCAGATATGTATGAACAATATGTGGTTTTCTACATAAGTAGACAGTGATTAGTTCACAGTGTTTGTTATTGTAGCACACAATTAGGCATCATGCAGTTGACAGACTCAAAATGAAATAAGCTCCTGACCTAGCTAGAGGGAAGGCTTTTGGCAGATCTTATCATGGCTGGGTAAGGCTCGGGTGGGATAGGCAAGCTACCTTGGACACCACATCAAAGGCAGTAAAGGACAGATGCCAGAAGCAAAGTGAAAATAACTGACCTTTGCATGCTCCTCTGTAAAGGGTTTGTAGAGGACAGCTGATTAAGATTTGTCTGCTTCCATGCAGATCAAGCTCTTTACAAGATGAACTGGCTAAAAAGAAGCTCAGATAAGTGCTCTTCAGTCCTAATAGATATTTTTAATCAATTTTCCTTAACAGAGGGAAACTCATTCATCTCTTGCCATCTTCCTTCCTACCACACATACAAAAACTTTTGCTACAGAGGGAAAAATAATGGTTTCTACCACTTTCAGAAACAAAAAGGTGCAAAAGCAAGAGGAGAAAGACAAATATATATAATTTGGAAAGACTTACCTTAGCTTGAAGATCTCAGCTGATGTTGAGCTTCCATTTTCCCTGATGGCTCCCTCAAACAGTTGATCCAAGTTTAAATTTTCATTCCTGCAGTGAGTGCATTCAGGGGACATGCAAACAACCCAGCTGCCAGGGTACACATCCCCCATACAGACTGTAGATCCTCAATACAACTGGAGGCACACCTGTTACAGCTAGAGCACTCTTGGAAATTTAGCTTGTATTTATGCTTCACAAACTTGTAGGAGTCCATGTCCCCTTCAGCTGGGATGCAGAGTCTGTTATTTCTCCAACCAGAAGGCTCTTATGTTACTTATTATAGGCCCTGGGGCAGGGGGACTACTCCAGCCTCCTGCTAATTGAGTGATCATGCCCAGCTCCCGGCCCTTTGCACCCCTATAATGCCCTGACACAAGGTCAGCAAACCTAATCATTGGATGGGGCATTTAACTAATTGGTTCTGTATCCTTTAATTTCTGACTATCAGCTGGCAGGCGTTACAAGCCTTACCAGAGGCTGTCATTTTATAGGAGTTAGCTATAAAGTGATTGCTGACACCAGGTTCAGATGCAGAATACAGGAAAAACTATAACCTTAGGTGATGTGAGTGTACCTCTTCTTTATTGCATCCTGACAACCAGCAGTTTTGAGGGAAAAAAAAAAAAAAGAAAAAAAAATAAATTGTTCTTGAATGGGTGGGATGCAGTGCATTCAGAAAGTCAGCCACAACTGTTCTGTTGGCAGATGTTTACAAATAAAATTATATAATCCAGGCAAAGCCAACCTAAGCCTTTTTGCCCCAATATGCTGTCACCTGCAGGCATTTACCCACTGACAAAGCCTTGCGTTACCTGACTATGGCCTTACTTATGTCTGTAGTCTATGGTGTTAGTACTACAAATATGTGAAATACAATGTCTGATGGAAATAACGAGTTGACTGGGACTAAAAAAGTATTAGGAAGTTTTGATGTACTACCATTGGCTCTAGTTGTCTGCATCAGTAAGCTATGGTGAATATTTTTACAGAATTGATAGTAAAACAACCAGCCCCCCAAAAAACACACTTGGCTGTTCTGATCTGTATCTTTGATGTAGAGCCCAGGTGTATTTCCTTTTTTATTACCAAATAATCTTCTTCAATAATTTGCTGAGCACTAAGCCAGATTCTCTCATTTGGTCTTTCTCTCCAACTCTTTGGCTTTGCCCAGATCTTGCAGGTTTATTATTTATTTTCTGGAGAGGAAAAAAAAAAAAAACTTCCAGGAGTTAGTTTATTAAAAAGAAAATCAACACTTTGATCATTTGTCAGTGTCTGTAACCTTCAACCTAGACTACTGTGCTGTGTGAACTACCCTGGTTTCTGTTGCACAGGATGATGGATATGAAGAAAATAGTATCCATTTTACACAGAATTGTTAAATTTCATTAAAACTGTTGAAACCTTTAAATGCCTTGCAGTTTATGAAATAAATTGGTTTTCTTTAACACCTAATGAGATAAACTGCAATTCTATTCAAGTCATTGTTCTGTCTTTCCTGTCTGACAGTAGAAACCAGGAATTTTCTTTCCATTTGACTGCAATATTTGTGGTTTTATTCTGTTTTGTACAAATAGAAGTGGTGACGTGTTGTGACAAGACGACAGACCTCATATTACCGTATATTTATACTCTGCAGAAGAAATGATGGTGCATGAATAGGTTTATTAAAGAAGGTTGCTGTCCTTTATGCACATAAGAGGATAAGGCATCAACCAGCTTCACACTTATCTACCCCCTACCTATTTGTTTACCCAATTTAGTACAGAGAGAACTAATCAGAAAGGAGAGACTGGGGAAAGACAAGAGTTTAAAATAGCAGCAGTTCACAAATACATCACTGGAGAGCTGATTCGTGCATCTTGGACAAGATACTATGGCTCTGAAGTGATTCCACCATTTTAATATGGCTTCATTGCCTTGCTCATATTTCATTGCAAGGTTTTGTTCAACCTTTGATTAAGAATGATCTTAGTATCCCTCTGACCAAGGGAGAAAAAGAGCACTGCTATTGCTGTTGGTACAAGAGCAAACAGTCATTCAAAGGAGCTGCAATAATGATACAAAACGCGGGACTTGTACTGTTTTGTGTGTGCTTTACACCTGCTTTCATCTCCTTAACATCTCATACAGGTTAACAGCTAAAGAAAATTCTAAAGAAAAATTAGGTAAAAATTCCCCTGTTCCCTAGTCAAGTGGTTACAGACAAAAGAAAGACTACTAGCAAATACTGCTTTATTATAAATATGAAGGGAAAACCAGTACGTCTTAAAATACACTGAGACACCAGACCTTAAATACGTCACTTCTTGATGGTCTGAAACAGCAGCAAAAGCCTCAGTGGAGGTAGAATAGGGAACTGAGTGCATCTCTGTAGTTAGTAGTGTACACTGAACACAGTTTAGCACAGGTAAGGTAAAAATGCTATTATCACATTTAATATGTGTGAGTATATAATGGGTTTGTCGAGAGATATATAAATATTTCTCTATTACAATGCGTGTGTGTTCACACGCAGGTATATTTAAATATGATATAATGTACTGGTATAACAAAAATTGGGAGTTGAAATCTTAGTGCAGTTATGTCTCCATAAAAGCCTGCCTAAAAACTCCAGGCCAGCGAGCCCTCAGCAATAGATGGCCTAGTTCCAAGTTGTTATCGAAGCAATATGGTTCTAGCCTTAAAAAATAAAAATAAAAAGAATTACACCATGAAAATTGGTTTTATAAATAAAAGAGATGATAGCCTGGATGCTTAGAAGTCATTTCTCTCCACAAAAGAGGGTAAGATCTTTTTGGTATTTCCACATGTAAATTCTGAGCCTTAACCTCTCTGGGAGAGATAAATGTGGTATCAGACTCTAGAGCATTACATATTCTCTCTGTCTCTGTCCCTTTCTCTCTGTATATATTAATTTTATAGATCTTTTTATTGTCTCAACTATACTGGTTGCGTGAGAAGCAGAACAATAGGCCAAGTACTTCCATTTCACACATGCCACCTCTATAATTCAACAAAGAATAGTAAAAGAGATCTATAAACTTGTTATAAATCAGTGCCCTAAACTAAATTAACCATTGAAATAGATTATCATAAAAATAATGTCATAAAAATATTCTTCACCTTTGTAGTCTGCGCGTGTGCGTGCGTGCGCCGGCGTGTGCCCACGCGCAGGATGCTGTGCACGTGCCAAGGCCAGTGGCAGTGCCGACAGTGCGGCACTGCCGGGCGTCTGCAGCCTTGGAGGAGATGGCAGGCAGGCAGGGCTGTGAGGATGAGCTTTAATATCTCTGTGTCTGGGAAAGTAACTCATAAACAGATCCACTAAAATCTAATTACTCTATATAACTCACCTTTAGTAGTAGTGAGTCATCTCCGCTTTCTTATTAGCAGTGAAGCACTAGTCTTTTTGGTTATATTTCTGAGGCACTGTTGGAAAAAAGATAAAACCCAGTCAAGCTGCAGGCTAAAGGATATGGCAATTTAAGCAACACACATCCTTGGCCAAGGTTGGGTCCTACACACCAACTCCCCAGCATTTGATCTTCACACATTAAGCTCCATGAGAAAGGCATGTGTAAATACAAGAAGAGTATACAGAGCCAACTGCATGAAGTTCGGTACTGGACTGATAGGGCAGTGGTTCAAGAGCTGGTAGGCTTTTTCCATCCAGCTGATATTCACTCTAGAAGAAGACATGAGAACAGCAGAGCCCAAGGCGACTCTCCCAGAGGCGACGCTTTCCTTGCCCACCTCCAGCAGTGTCTTCTCCCTGAGCTCATATGTTGCCATCACTTACTTCATAGTCATCACATAGGACCACACCAGTATTGCTCAGTCATTGTCTTAACTTTACTCATCAAAATGAGGCCTCTGTAAATGTGGAAGTGCCGCACTTCCAGACATAGCACTGGGTTCACGTGTATTACGGGCAGCGTGGTTTTTCCACAACCGAATGCTGGTGTACTGTGTGTACAAATCTTTATTTCATTCTGATGTAGGACACAGTATTGCTTTAAGAGTCAGATCACTGTCAACTAAAGTTTCCTTTGTTTGAAATTAGCTGTATCTTTATCCCAAAATAGCAAAGCACAGTCTATCGTTACTGGGGCTGGGAGTGAGAGAGTAGGTGCCAAACTGGGATGGAGGTAAATTAAAGCAGCTCTACAGAGTTGTAGCATGAATTTGCTAATGTAATTAGCACTGAAGTTAATCCAACCTGCGCAGCAGTTCCCTTTTTCATATGTTGTGGGAAACAATGAGGTTCAAAGCATCATTGCCCCTGAAGAGAAAGGACTGTGCATTTTGCTTTTAAATGTCTCAGTCCGGTAAATAAGATAAACTCATCCTTCAAGATAGGACAGTCATCACGTCATTGCAAATAATCATTGTTAGAAACGCACTGAACTGCTAGACCAGTTAATAATGACACCACATTTTATTTATATGGCTCCCATCTGCTGAAGCCTTCTAGGCAGCTC
The DNA here is from genome assembly GCA_013400195.1 of Aramus guarauna. Taxonomy (NCBI): domain Eukaryota; kingdom Metazoa; phylum Chordata; class Aves; order Gruiformes; family Aramidae; genus Aramus; species Aramus guarauna. Next base: position 105,655 of record VXBL01010250.1, read on the forward strand.
ACAATGGGTTTGATTTTCAGCCAGACCTTAGCATAGCTTCTGTTTATATGGATGCAAATAACAGTGGTTGGATGGCTGTGTGCATAAACAGGTCTAACTACTAATCTTTGTGGCCACAATGCATGGTTTTATTCCTTCATGCAAGAACAAAATCTCCATCTGAAAAATCCCTCTGACAAAGTACACAAAGCATGAAAAAGAACTAAGTTTGTCTGGGTTTTTAATGGTGTCAAACAATTCAGCGTTGAGCTTGGCAGCGGAGGTGGTCCGTGAAAGGGGCATCACTACTGAGCCCAGCACTTAGTGAGGACACCTGACTCCATGCTCCCCAGCACCCGTGAAACAACTGGACACTCATTTCCTTCTCCCATCACCTCCTCTATCACTCACCACAATGCCTCTCTTCTTTGGCCAGCCCTAACACCCTTTTTTCACCTGACTCTGCAGCATCTTCCTCACCAATCTCTTTTCTCTCTTCCTTGCCTCCTATCCGAGCTTTGTTTCAGCTGTTTGTGTGTTCCTCATGACCCATTTTCTGATGCAGGGCACTGACTTCTCCCATGGCCCCTTCCTATGCCACCTACCACGCTGCACCGATGTCCATGTCCGAGCTGGGTCTCCACGCCCTTGCTTGATGCTGCCTCCCACCCACTGGTCCTTCTCCAATGCGTTTCAGTGGTGGATGACTGGCGTCTCTCTTTGCGGTGTCTAAATAGGAGAGTTTTCATCTTTTTGCCTTTCATGCTGAAGAAAGATGGAAATATGAATACCCTGTCGAGTGTAGTGCTTATTGTTTGGAGTACTTCTATCAACTTCATGGCAGCGAGTGCCGTGCCTGGCACTGCTTGCAGATCTGGGCCTTCGGATAATGGGTATATTTATAGTATATGCATTGCTTATGTACCGATAGCTGCCAAAGTAGTAAACAAACAAATGCTCTCCATAAAACAATGAGAAAGTAGGATCATAATCTTTGATCGATGAACGAGGATGACAGGTTTAAAAAGGCTTCCTCACTCTTTTATGCAGATTGCTTTTCCGACTGCCTGAATCTCAGCCAGCGCGAGGAGGCTGAAAGTCTGGAAGAGGAGCAGGAAGAGCAGCGCCCACGCTGCAACCCTCCCGCCCTCAGAGAGGTGTGCAAACCTCTGCCTCTGCCTAGTGCCGACCCCACGGGGCAGGACGTGCGAGACGAGGGTCTCTGCAGGTGCCGAGAGAGACACCATGCCATGTGCTGGCCAAACTTCACCTGCAGGAGCAGGATCACTGCCCAGGACACAGCAAAGTCCACCAGGCCCTTTGAGACAGGTCTGATGCCCAGCAGAAACTTCCCAGGTTAGTAGAAACCTCAGGCGGTGTGAGAACGGTCTTACAATGGAAGCTGTTTTGAAGAGAGTGTTTTATTGAGGTTCTCAACCTGAACCTGCTCCCTGAGGATGAGTCTAAGCACGGTTCTTCCAACAAGTCCCCCACTGGGGTGCCTTGGAGAGACAGGTTAAAACTAAGATCCATCTGTTGGTCTGTAATTTGGGGTTGTTTGGATCTCAATTTTAAACCAGTATCAAACCTACCTGCAAACTCCAGATCTGCATTTGCATTTTCCTCCATACACCCACATCAAAATGAAGACACAAACTAACCAATCTGTGAGTCTGACCTTGGCTCCATACACCTTCCTGGAAGTCCAGAGACATTTAAAAACAGCGATCTTGATCAAGACATTAAATAACTAATTAAATTCCATTTAGATCTTTGTTTAAGTGGTACTTTCTCAGTAAATTGAGATATGCGTGGTTTAAGAAGCAAGTTAACTGGAAATGTGGGACAATTGTAACACACTAATCCAAGACAGTTCATGATGGTTTTGAACTACTAGAGGTGAACAGACTGATTTTCAGATTGCCGTGCAGTAATGGCTGCAAGTTAAATCAGCGGGTGGTCGCATCTCTGAAACCCAGGCCATAAGAGACATTCTCACTGAAATTGTATTAATAATATATTAAAATATATTATTAGTGTGGATCCACTAAAAAAATATTATTATGAAGGGTCTGTACTACCTGAATAAGAACCATTATTTGTTGACTGAAATACAGAATAAAATTAATGTTGATGACTCAGCTAATAACTTCATATTTAAACAGCAAGTTTCAAGCAAAGGATCCTCAGGCATTACGGAGACGGGAAGCATAAACATGCCATTACAATTTTAGGTAGGCAGAATGCAATTATCCAAATTGGATTCTGGCCAGAACAACGGGCACTACCCCCTCCTCTTCTTGTTTTTAAAAAAGTTCCCTAACAAAAGCAACGGCAGCTGTTACAAGAGAGGAATCCATCACTTGCTTATACCACCCACCTACTTGATTTAAACAGCCCTTGGTTCCTGCCACAGACAGCCAAAAGGAAGACACTGGCCAGACACTTACACGTGGAAAGCTGCATGCTAATTTTCTCCTTCCTCTTGGATTTTCTGCAGGAAAAAAATCAAATTTCCTACTTGAACACATGCTTTACTTTTTCCTGGAAGAAGTGGGTTCAGATCTGCCTTGAGTGGGGTGAACCTGCTGGGAGAATTCACCCTATCAGCCAAAACATACTGAGACACGCAGGGAAAAAAACACATCTTCTGTGACATCCCTCATCCCCCACCACCCTCCTGTACGTACAGCATTTTGAAGAAGCGTGCTGCTACATCTCCACCATTTCCCTTTGCACTCAAAGTCACCGGGATCTGTCCTGAGGAAGGGATTTTGCAGATAGAGATGGTAACTAGCTCTGCACCCTCTGAGGTCAGCATGAAGACCAGAGTTCACAGGAACGCTCCCTGTGCCGAGATGTGGCTGCAGAGTAGCGTTCTCCTCCAGTGACAGCGTCTTCCACCACTTTAATGTCCCAAAATAAACGTCCTCAAAAGACAAGTGTTCTCCCTGCAGTTTCTCCTTACATTACTAGGCATTACATATTCTCTCTGGGATTCAAGTATCATCTCAATCACAGAACCACCTCTAATGGAGATTTAGGATTCACAAAAGCCCTATTTCAGTGGAGCACTCAAGCCTGGCTCCAGGTGACCAAAAACTGCAGGTCAGGAGAGCTCTTACATCCTGGAAAAATGGGTAGAACTTAGGCATATGTCTAAATCCTCCCCGAATAGAGAGGAGAATATTCACGCTTAAAACGCGTATTGACATGCTTTACTGTTTTGGGGCCCAAGACTCACAGAAGAATTATACTGGACCAGTACTGAGCCCTGCCCAAAAAAAACCCATTATCTCTGTCCCTTTCCCCCTTAAATGCCTCCAGAGCTGTTAGCAGACCAAGGCTATTCTAGAACTAAAAAGGGAAATTTATTCAACAAGCACTATAGCAGGTGGCAGCTGCTAAACAATCTGCCACCAATCAGCAGTTTATGAAAGAGAGTAAAGAATCCAATAATAACTCACAGTTGGGGAGGGAGACACCGAGCCTGCAGTTACTGAGGTAGGCTCGTAATTAGACAGCGTCAACTCTTTGGCAAAATTATTTCTCCTAAAATGTGCTTAACTGGTAAAGTTGGCACTCCACAGCGCCTGCAGGCAGGACACCCACAGCTCAGCGGTAAGGTTAGAGCTGGGATGCTTCTTGGGAGGGCTGAGTCGGTAAAAAATGAGGCTGGTGAAAAACCCAAATAATTTTATCTGTGTTCTTGTGCCCATTTCCTTCTCCTAGAGAAAGTCTATTCTTATGCAAGAGCCCTGAATTTTTAGGATATTCAGCCCTTTCTCAGACCAAAGTATGTAGATGGGTCAATGGCACAATTTTCTCCAAATTCTTCCATGGTGCCCGTCTGGTGAGGTGGTGCTCAAGCTGTACAAAGTACAGGGAAGATGGTGAAGATGGTGTGCCAGCGCAGACGAGTCCATCTGCAGGTTTCTGTACCTATTCATCTCCAGTGAACCAAGTTTGCCATGGTTACGTAAAAGCTTAAAATCTTGCAGGTATGAAATTCGGCAAAATAAGATCTAGGTTCAAGTTCTCAAAAGCACTAAGAAAACACCATCCAGCCTCACCGTAAATCTCTTTTTTCCAGTAAGATTACAGCACCATCTACAGGTCTTTCCTGATTTAAACCTCGCATCAGACAGGTTGTTCCACTGTCTGTATATAAATATTTTGCGGCTTCAGCAGCATGTCTAGTGCGGTGACAGACTGCACAGTCCAGCTTAACATAAACAGGGCAAAATGCCTTTAGACTGGGCTGAGAAAATAGTTTGGTAACAGATGACACACAGGTTTGCTTCTTCACAAGAAGCGGCAAATTTGTGAGTGCCTTTGGATTTTAATAGCTTGATTCTAAAACACAGTGTTAGGGGGTCCATCGATTCAGTTTTATTTTAAATATTCAACTACAGTTGCAGTTCTGTCATGCAGTTCTGTTTATCATAGTTGAACCAGAACTGCCAGACACAAAAGTAAAAATACAGAAATCAGATTTCAGCTAAAAATGGAAAAACAGATTTTTACTGCTGTAGCATAGACTGAAAATACTACTGTTCATGTTGAACCATGTATGCAGAGCAGTAAGAACAGTTGATCCACCAGGATTCATTATCCTTATCCTTAGCTGCTTGACACAGGTATGAGAACTCTCTACAACACAGAACCCAGGTCACCTCTGTCTGGAGAATATTATTTGCTAAATTACTTGCCAGACCAAAAGAAACTTAATTGCTCCTATGCATTGAGAAGATCCTGGGATAAGCACTGGTTCAGTGTGAAGAGGGCTGTGGTGAAGCAACCTACAGCATAGCAATTAATTGTATTAAAATAGCATCCCTGCATGCAAAATTTACCTGCTGTCGTAAAGCAATTCTGCCTTCATCTGAAGCATCAAACCACAAACACAATGTAGGCTGGCCATTCTTGACACCAAACCCAGTCACTCAAAATCCAGAATCAAGGCACGAAAAAATAAGAGTTAGATGGGCTTCAAAAAATCCAGAAATTGAAAAAAAAAAATACGTCTTTGGGAAAACTTAACCTGCCTCCTGATGTTTTGGCTCTTAGGAGGTCAAATGTTATTTCAAGCTGTTCTCTGCAGCTAGGAGAGAGATGAGCCTTTCCTTTTTTTTTTTTTTTTTTTTTTTTGGTAAACAAGAGTTGAGATTCAAACAATCATATGATGAGAGAACCTGGAGCTTTAAGACAGAATATCACAAGACTTACGGTAATATCACAAGAGCTGGCAGCACTGTGTGAATCAGCACACAACGTCTGCTGGAATTTTTCTTTATTTGAATCTCTGCCATGAAAATAATTTAGCTTTATACAATATCTATATAATGCTGGGACCACATACATAAATGCCCTTTCAAATAAGACATTCTTCCTCTCATTCCAAAATGGAGAAAAGGTAAGTAGACAAGGGGGTATGCATGTGTCACAGCTACCATCTATGTAAGTATTTTGTTGTCTTAAATGCTGTCATTTTAAATGCTACACACCCTATGGAATTAAAAGCCATAAAGTTGCCGGTTTACTGATGTGTACCAGTATAGAGTGCACACCGACCGCTTCGGATTAATCGCACATATAAAAACAGATTTCTTTTTAAAAAGTCTGCGTGCAGAGAAGACTCATTAATTTCACTTGAAGTGATTCCCAAACAGGATATGGAGCCTCTAACAGCCCTTTGGGTTGTGCCAATTGTTTTGTGCAGGTGTTTAATCCAAGTGCTCAACCGCACGTAGGGAACAGTCATTCTGCAAGCACCGGGCGGAGTGGGAGCTGCGTGGTGGTGTCACATAGCTGCGAGGGGTTGATTCCTCAAAATCAGCAGAAACCTTGGGAAGCTGCTAATTCTTGTAAACAAGAGCCTGGGTTTTATGGAGCAAAACGGAGCAGAAAACACTGAAGTACACGAGAACCAAATCCCTTCTGCGAAAGCCTCTTTTATTATACTAGTGAAGCACTAAAACCTGCCATAAACAAGCTGATTGCTCATTTCAGCCTCTCTCTGTGTCTGCAGCCAGGAAAAGCAGCAGCAGCCGCAGACTGAGTTGAGCTGCTGGGATAGGAAACATCTCCTGAAGGTCAACACTCCTTGTATTTTTAGGTTTCGTTAGAACTTCCTCATTCACACGGACTTGAAAACAATATACACGTATTTAGGATAAAAGCTGAGCTGCAATTGTTGTACGTACAACACGTCCCACCCTTTGCTCCGCTCTGTAACACGGCGGCTTGGTACGAGGCTGCAGAAAGATCGGATGGCTCTGAGGCGGAGGAAGGGGAGAGGTCCCAAGGCGTCGCAAAGGGCTTTGGAACCTAACGCATCTGATCGGGAGGAGTTTGAGGAAAGGAGAGGCTCCCTTAAAAGCCAATATGGCATCTGAGAAACAGATGGTGTGCCCACCTCTGACTTCAGGGAAGCAGGAGCAGTGAGCCAGTGGTAGTGTCTTGGGAGGAGGAAGAGGAGGAGGAGGCAGGAAGGCTGCACCCCACAGCCTTGCACAATCAAAATATGTTTCCAAAGGGACAGTGACTTCAGAGCTCTGTGTGGGGCTGCCTGCAGAGGCTGAGTCACAATCCCAGACCTCTCCTGACTTTTTGTCCCAATTTTTTTTTTTTTTTTATACACGGATTTTCCTGCTGTAGGTGATTCAAGCAAGTCCCCAAAGTGGCTCCCATGGGACAGATTTGAAATTAAATCCAGGCAGTGCCAGTGTTGTAACTTCTAGAGAAGCGGAATCAGGACTTCAAGCAAAAAAATTGGTGGAAAACTATTAAATGGATATAAAGGTTGTGGATGATGCTGTTTTACCAAAACCCAAGAGGTCAGCCCCGAAAGGTGGGGTGCGCTCTCAGGACAATTGGCACTCCAGCCTGCCTTGATCCAGAGCTAGCAGCAGCTTTTACTCGACCCTATTCAAAATCCGTGTTGCATTAAATATTGACAAGCCAAATACACAAACTTACTAAAGCAGCTGAAGCACAGAAACTAACACGCAGCGGCTACGTGACTCACAACGCCCGGCGTGCCTGGGACGCGCGGCCACAGAGAAACCCAGCTAGCGCTTCCCAGCCAACCTTCAAAGCCCCTGCTCGGGGTGGCAGCGGCCCTCCCCACCCTGCACTAAAACCATTGAGTCTTTCTACAACGCACGAACTGGAAAACAACCTCTGCCGCCAAAGGGAAAGGTCGGCACCATGGGCAGGAGCCACGGCTGGAAGGGAGCGCGCGAGCTCAGCTTGGGTTTCACCAATGAAATGTAGCTGGCATAAAGCAAGCGCATTCGCTAATGAATTATTCCAAGATAATTAACAGTCCGAAGGAGATGCTTGCAACAGCTTAATGCTTACTGTCAAGGGAAGCTAGTACCAAGCTCAGCACTGCCGCGCCAACTCACAAAAGGAAACAAGGAAAAAAGAGAGGGGAGGGAAACATCAAGGAAGAAAATACAGCATCTGTGAGCTGTTAATTATGAAGGTGCGCATGTTGGAGTAACAAGGATGTTAATAGAGTTTTATTAGGAGACAAGAGAACTGTTTTTGATAGCTTTGTAAAAGAGCCAGAGCCCAGCGGGCCCAACACGGGGCTGGTGCAAATGGCATTTTGCTAAAGCCCACGTGGACCTGACGTCGGCGCGTGACCCTTTCTTGCGTCGCACAGCTGGTAAAACTGCCTGCTCGGAGCACGGGGGGCCGCAGGGGTCTGTGGCTCCTCACACGCTCGGTGGTCGCACGCCTGGTCTTTGACATATTTTTGCGTGTTTCCAGCCATAGAGAGTGTTTGTTTTCAGCCTGAGTACTGGCTGTAAGTGTAAAACTCATCCTGCTGAGGAGCTGGGGAGTCGTAGCCCCGTGCACAGACGGAAGGAGCGGCAGCTAGCGCACACCGCCTCCACAGGGAAGACACCCACATGAGATTAGTAGCTTACCCACGTATAACAGGGATAAATAAACAGAGAAGAATCTGATATCAATCTTACTCTGCTCTTTTTTCTTTTCTTTTTTTTTAACCATGCTCAAGGCAACATAATTCAAATGCTTCTGTGCAGTCATTATGCACAGAGCCAAGCTGAGCTCCCACTTATTAAGGAATATTTAGCACCCTTACTCTGAAGCTCTCAGATCAATGGAGTCCACATTCTTAATCTCACATTGCTCTTGCTAACAATGTGGTTACTGTAATGTTGGTCCTGATCCTCAAAGGAAAGAGATATTAGAGCAGAAACCTCTGGTAATGAAATTTTGTGTAATGAAAGAGTGTTTACAGTGAAACGTTCGCACGTTGCCATCAAATCAGAGCCTCGCAATGCGATTTCCGAAAGCCTCTGTAATTACACAAGCGCCACAAAGTGGGGTTGGGTGGCGAGCAGGTTATTTAACATTTATCGCTACCACATAACATACTGTAACTCTGCAAGCAAAAAGGGTGTGAGGGACAGCAGTATTTCACAAAATACACACAGCACAATTAAGCATCACAGGCTTGGAACATTTATAACTACTTTCAGTATATATTACTCCTTATTAACAACAAACTGCGTGCAGCTCGAGAAAGTCTTATCCCTGTAGATACCAATAAGCTGTAAGGGAGAAATATTTCCAGTGGATGGTAAGAGAGTGAAAAAGACAGATTAACGAAGAGGGAGCGTGTGAAAAAAAAATTAAGCATGGTAAGGAGAAAGCCCATGTGCTATGGAAGTGCTGCCCCTGAGGAACATGGTGTTTTAGCCTACCTCATACCTGGTGATAGGTGAATCAAAGCAATCTTCTTGTCACCAGTGGTATCAAAAGTCGAGTCCTCACAGTGCTGCAAGTGTGAACAGAGGCTCTGCATCTGCAAATCATCTGAATCTGCAAATCATCTGCATCTGATCATCCCACAGCAGAGAAAGTTAGTTATCTGTGTTAGGAAGGGCTGCAGGATTAAGCCCTCAGCATAGGAGTTCAAGAAAAGGAAGGCAGAGTGACTTGCGTGCACAGGTGCTTCCACTTGTGTCAAGAAACAGTTAAAATATTTGCTTTTGGCTTCTCCTCCGAGTTAAAGTTAAGTGTGATTAAACCAGCTTCACTTCTTGCAGATCTAATGCCCATCAGGACACTCAGCAGCTCACTCTTTTAGGATGTTCTCAGCAACATCAATAGTTTTCAGATAGATGCACCCATGTTACCATCATCAGTTACTCATCCACCTTTGACAGCATCCCAGATTAGTCTCTCTCTCCTGAACAAGAAGATCCATAAAAAGAGACCAGTGTTTGGCTCTCGGTCATCAACTGGTTTTCAGAGGTGGTGCAGAAGGTAGTAAGTCAGCCACTAGGCAAGCCAGAAAGCCAGACGTCTCCCCTGTACGAGCCAGGGTGCCAGAAACACAGCCGTCAGCTCAGCCAGCTTCTGCCAAGATCACCTTCCACCAAGATCACTCAGAATAATGCAGGTGCAGCCTGTTAATCCAGTATATTCAACAGTAGAGCCTGGAATCTACATTAAAAATTGGAGCTTGTTTGATCTAGGCACTGTACAGTTACATCAGAGATGGGTCCTAACATGGGGTATTCAATGTCTGAACAAATAAGGCAGACAAAGGCTGGGAGGGAAAGAGGTAGCGTGAATCCCCCACGACCACAAAATAAAAGGAAGAACCAGGAACAGAAGCTGTAGCCTACCCTGTCGGCTGTGCTGTTCAAGGACCTTTTATTTTCTGTTCATTACTTGCTAATTATTTCTGAATGCTGGAGAAAGCAAAAAGCTAAAGACAAACAAGTCCCCATAGAGTTAGAAAACATCCCTGCTGTAAGGCAGAGTCAAATTGGTTGAGTCTTCAGCCAAAACAGTTCCCAGGAGAGGGAGCAGAGCTTGCTGCTACAAGAAAAGGGTCAGTTGGTTTCTAAAGCAACCAGTTGGTTGGTTTCTGAAGCCCATGGACATGCGAACAGAGGAGGTAAAGCCTGAGACAAAAACTTGGAGACAATTGCAGCATGGAAGCTGCGCACACATGAGCAGGCTGCGTCTTTCAGAGGACGGGAATGTGGACAAACAGGCTGCCGTCTGCAAGCACGAGATGACTGAGACACAATTGTCCCACAGGAAAGTTGACTTCTCCGGGGTTGGGCTGCCCCTGGTCCCACACACACTGTCGCAGCTCAACAGCTTTCTAAATTCAGGGCAGCTGGGTTGCTCTGACCTTGTGTCCCTGTAAACTAACCATCAGACTTGAAATCATCTCGGGTGTCCCTGAAATCCCACTTTTCTGTATGGAGGAGCAAGCGTCCCGTCGACTGAGTGCACACTTTGGTGGACGGTATTCAAAACAATTTGAAGCCCGTATGAAGTATGGGCATGCACATATCATCAAAGCTACTCTGGCTCAATGTAGATGCGGTAGATGCTTATCCAATTTTCACAATAAACTCACTTCAGACACCAAACTCCAGAAAGTATCTTCCATTTTGAGGTTTTATATCACATCAAGTCACAGGTCAATAAAAATGAAGAAATAAGACAGCTGTATAGAATTTTATAGCAATGGCACAAAAAATGTGATTTCCAAAAAAGAATAATTATTTTTTCTGTAGACTGAACTTGAGGGGCAATCACTTGGCTAGAAAGAAATACCCTTCAGTTAAAGCCTTCATAAAGATTTTAAAACCTTGATAATGATAAAGGCCAAGGTTTAATTTTTCTGTACTTGCAATACCTGCACCTATGCACAGATATTCTCTACGTCTTTGCTCAGCATTTATCTTTGCTTTTTCCCCTCCTCAGCAAAATCTCAAGTAAATTTCCAACATATATCCATAGCTATTTTAATATAAAGTTGTTTTTAAAAAGTATTTGTAGGAACTAATTACCAAGTACAAGAGATCTGAGCAAGTTTTCTTTGATGGAGCTAACAGTAACCTTGGCTCAAGCAGCAGAACCCAACTTTACAGCCGTTTGCAGCATTTATTACAACAGCGCATAAATAAGTAATCTGAAACTGCTGCTTTTACCTCTTGACTGAGCTCTGCCCTTTACACGGTGAATTTCATTATGAATGACGGGGACAGACAGCCACTCCTTATCCGTGTGACCGGTGACCTGCTCACCGCAGCGGCGGGGGAAGCGTGCAGGCGGACACGAACACCACCGACAGCAGGTCCTCAGGCAGGGAGCTCCTGCCCGCAGCTCCTGGCTCCCCAGCCACCCTCTCTGCTCCTGGGCATGGATATTTAGGAACTTCTTCAGTCAGAAGCTGCATTAGTCTCGCTGTGATTGACAACCACCAATTGACCTACCCCTCCAAAAGAGTGTCTAATCCTTTTTTTTGAGTCCATTTAAACTCTTGGTCTCCACCAAATTCCCAGGTTAATAAATAACTAAATCCACAATTCAATTAGGAACTGTACAAAACAAGAAATTTCTTTTATTTCCCGCTGAAAAGTTCACAGGTTACTCAAATGAAGCTACAGCACTGCTGAGCACTTTCATATCCCATCAGCTTCAAACAGCTCTACAAGCTCTTAGCAACTATTGAAAAGTAAGCCCAATATAAACACATAACCTAAATTACACAAACATTTCCTTACTTGTCCACATTTCTCAACTCTATAGAAATGTTGACTTTCATAATGATGTTTTAGACATATTGGAAAAGTCTGTAACCCATTACAAAGCCATAATATAACTATGAAATCACACTGGTTTTCTGATCTTCTAAAGAATTAGCGGGGATATGAATGTCCAAGCTCGCAAAATCAATTTACATATTCAACTTAAATGTTTATCAGTCAAAACTTCTTAATTTCCAGTTCAAATCATTACTATGAGTGCTGTTCTCATCTTCCTGCAACAGATCTAACTCGTGTTACAAAAATAAGAGAAAAAGCTAAAAAGGAAATCAGAAAGTGATGCCTCTGTGATAAGAAGGTGTGGTGGGTTGACCATGGCTGGGGGCCAGGTGCCCACCAGAGCTGCTCTGTCACTGCCCTCCTTCACCAGACAGGGGAGAAAAAGTGTAACGAGAAGCTTTGTGGGTC
>VXBL01010250.1:117776-141686 GCA_013400195.1 Aramus guarauna
GTGGGCTTCCCATGGGACCACAGCCTCCTTCAGGTGCCTCCACCTGCTCCGGCGTGGGGTCCTCCACGGGCTGCAGGTGGAATCTCTGCACCCCCTCATCCTTCCTCTATGGGCTGCAGGGGGACAGCCTGCTTCACCATGGTCTTCACCACGGGCTGCTGGGGGATCTTTGCTCCGGCGCCTGGAGCACCTCCTGCCCCTCCTTCTGCACTGACCTTGGTGTCTGCAGAGTTTCTTACATCTTCTCACTCCTCTCTCCAGCTGCAAAAGCTCTCTCTCACTGTTTTTTTCCCCTTCTTAAACATGTTATCACAGAGGCGCTGATTGGCTTGGCCTTGGCCAGCGGTGGGTCCATCTTGGAGCCGGCTGGTGTTGGCTCCGTCAGACACAGGGGAAGCTTCTAGCAGCTTCTCACAGAAGCCACCCCTGTAGCCCCCCCACTACCAAAACCTTGCTGTGCAAACCCAACACAGAAGGTCAAAATATTGTTCAAATTTGAAACAGAGGCAGTTGTGTTTATGCCAACACAGTCTGTATTACTCACTGCTGTTCCCTGGATGGGTAGCTATGCCAAGCATTATATTCTGCTGGGTTTCAGCTATGTTTGTGTTGGACTTCGCTCCACAGATATAAGATATAGAGCCACAACAGAGGGAGTAATATACCTTGTGCTCCTATACCATTCATTTGGTTGCAGAGCTGCAATAGTTGCTATGTCACCACTAATTCTCTCTTTTCTGGTCAGCTTTTTTATGTTATGGCTGAGACTGTACTTATTTCTTTTTAGTGACTCAGTAAGGTAGATAATACTTCACACAGGTCTCCCGCTCACACACATACAGGCGGAGGACAAGCACGCTTTGAAAACGCCACCACGGTTTCGCAGAGCACAGATGACTGACGTCCAATTCACGGCCACTGTAAGGAGCTGGCAATCAAAGCCGTGATGGAGAGCTTCCACTAGGTAAAACATGGCCCAAATAAAATTCAGAAAGGTTTAACATACTCACTGCAGATGACGAGGATCCTGAATAATTGCTCCAGGGAATGTGTGTAGTATACAACCATTTCAGTGTACTAAATCAGAGTGGTGATTTGGTTTGAATTACTGTCTCCCTACCACCACTCCTGCATTGATCATGCTGCCAGACCCAAGATAAAATGTCTATCAACAGCCTCAAGGAGCCAGGGAGAGACCAGTCGCTGCTGGCCACTGGTGGGGTGGGAGGTTTCCCTCTCCACAGCAGTGCCCTGGTAGGAACAAGAATGTGAAGAGTGGTAAGTAGGTTGTTTGCAGGCAACACACAATTAATTTGACATGCAATTTGACATGCAATCTGGATATGCACAGTCCAGAACTGCAATTAATTTACAGGTCAATCTCCCATCTCCAGATCCTCTCTAGTTCCCTCTTCAGTGCTTTCTAACAGGTCTGAGTGGTTCAGCTGCATAGTAAGTCTCACTAGGATAAGAAGCCGGCACCAAGAACTAACCTCACTATTAGAATAATGCATTTTCTGTTCATCTTGGTATTTCTTTTACATGGAAAAGCAGTAGATTAAAAAAAAAAACCACGTGGTAGAATTCATACTTGTGCCTATCTTAATTTCAATTTGTTGGATAAAAATTCTGTGGATTGAGATACAAACAAAGAAATGGAATGAGTAGAAATAAGACCTGAAGTCCACCACTAATTTGATTCAGCTTGTAATTGTGGTCATTAACGGCTTCAGTAATATGGCTGGTTTTAAATGGTTTCTGGTCTGGTTTGGAAAACTGGAAAACCATAATCATTGGAATCAATCTGATTGATTTAGTACTAGGACACAAAATTTTGGAGGGGAATTCACGTGAGTTCTGTTGCTTTTCATGAATGACCTCTAATGTAAAGCACCGAAGACCCTGATCTGTCTTTAGTACAATATTATCCAGTAATACCTGTTACAGTCTATTTGTAAATCTTGAGCAGAAAGCAAGAGTCTTGAATTTGTTCCATCAGGCATCTGATAAATGTCTCATAAAGGCATAATTTCCTTCCATTTGGTTCTACCCATTACCTCTGCCCTACAGTTCTTGGGGGGAGAGGCAATGGATTATTTTTTTGATGGTATACTTGCACCTGCTGCAAATTCAGTACGCCTCTAGAGGGAGGCTAATCTAAATCCTCTTCACTTGTCATTTTCCTAGGGTACAGTCATGTTTTGTGCTACATGAGATGTATTTTCAGGTCAAAGGATCCAGATACCATTTACAGAATTTCCAAAAGTGCTCAGTGTTGATCTGGCAGCATTTCCTTTAAAAATGAACTTTCACTTGCCATCAGTGTGTTGAGGGTAAACTCCAAGCACCAAGCACTTTTGAACCCACACTTAGCACACTGAATGGAAAATTACTTCTTTAAGGATCATCCTTTTATTTCCTTTGATACCTTCTTTACCCACTCTTATTCTTCTACTTGTCTGTGGTCATCACATGGGTCTCTTATCTTCAGAAACGTGTGCCTTTTCTCAATTCCAGCCACTGTTATTTGACCCAGTGCAAAATCCAAGTGGTTTACATTTGTTTCCTTTTCCTTTCCTTCACTGCATTTTTCCCCCTCAATGAGCTTCACAAAATAACTTTCCTAGCCTTGCCATATAAAATGTATTCCCTCTGAAGCCACATTGGTAACTTTTATCAGAGCACACTTCCCCATATATTTTGTGATCTCAGCTCTTAAAATCTCCGGGAACTCGCCTGCAACTGAAGTCAAATTTACTAGTCTATTATTTCCTATTACTGTAGTGTTTCTTTCGTAGACTAAGATAATGTTAGTTTCCTTCATGTCCATTTACACCCCTCTGCCTCCCTGCAGAACTATTAAATATTGTAATTCATTCAGCATTCTCCTACAGTGACAAAGCCCAGCACGCTCCTATCCCTTCCGCTTGCCAAAGACAAGGCAGCAACCAACTCATATGAGATCACAGATGCTAAAATTTACAGATGTGGCCTTTTTTTTATGATGTCCCAAAATAACACAGGTCTCTTACAGTTTTTCTAGGGACTCCATTTGAACTAAATAATAGCTTTTCAGGAATCCACCTTCTAAGTTTTAAGAATTTCCACTGATGGGAAATCCACTACAACCATTATGAATTTAATTTGAATTTGGCTAACTTCAGTTTTGTCTTGTAGACTGTGAGAAATCAACCCTAAGCTTTTCTTCAGCATAGCTAACCAGGCGCTTGCATGTGTGGCACATTTCTAAACCTACTTACCTTTTTCCAGCCTTTTTGGGTGGCAGATCTCGGCAGGGGACAGGAGCTCCCCCCCAGCAGGGTCTGGCAGAGGGACAGCGCCACCAGCCTGCTCCTTCCCTGCCTTCCACAGCATCGCTTTCGGAGCTGACGTTACACAGAGTATTCGTCACAGTTCCTGAGGCTCTGACGGCAATCTGAGCCAACAGAAAGTGAGTAGAATAATCCATTAACTCAATAACCAAACCTTCTTTCTGGGTTTTTTGTTTAACCTTCCACTCTAGGCTTGCACAGCCCGGTAAAACCTTCATTCTTAGCAGCAGGAAGCTACCTTTTCAATAAAAGGAGGTTTCAGCAACTGAATGCTAGGACCATGATGTTGTTAGTAAGTTCTGGTGAATATTTTTCACTTTTCCTCTAATCAGATTTTTTCACAGGTGGGCCAGCAGACAAAAGCTGCCTGGAAATCTCTCCCCCAAGCACTTCTTTGGAGTTAATCTGCGAAAGCAGCAAGTAGCTCATTAGCCATGAGGTGGAGTTAGGTGGCCTTGCAAATGTCACTGGCTAGGAGATTTGAGGATAGAGATGCCAGGGCACCTCCAGCTCCATGGTACATTTGCACAGGCCAGCAGCACCGAGAGGGATGGCCTGGCCTGGGGAGGGGGCAGGCACAGGCTTCCCTGGTCACAGGATCTGGCCAAACAACAATAATTTGGCAGAGCTTAAGCTGCAAAACGTTTCCGAACTCAAAGACTGGCCTGCCAATCCTGAGCCCGTCTCAAGTTGAAATAAAGCAAATCCATCATGGGCTAAACCACAGGAAACATCTCAATCCCTCCCTGCTTATGTTAACCCTAGCACATCTAGGTGATGCTCTCCATATCCAAAGGAGCATGAAGAAATATTAAATTGACCATTAGCTTCAATTTATGACAAATCCTCTGTTGAACTTTAATCCTTTATGCAAACAGAGAGATGTTTGCACGTGGGCTTTTTGTGCACGCGTCTTTTGTTTTTTTAATTAGAAGCTGTTTTTGCAAAGTCACAAGCCTTGTAGGAAGCCTGGCTTTTACCCATCTTTCTCCTAAAACACAACCAATGTAACAGGCCTCGCACAATCAACCGCAATGGATCTGATTCTTAAAAACAACATTTGAGAAAGCAGGTGTCTTCTGGCGAGCCTCACACTCTGCAGATGGGCGAGACGATTAAGTACCATAGGAAGTGCTGTCTCGCACTGCAGAAACCATACCGACAGATTGGTAATGGTGCTATTCTCATGAGAAAAGCGGGGTCATTATTAAATGGATGGAAACTGTTGTTCGTAAAAGACATTTGTACAAACGTAAACCCTTCTTTACTGCCATGTTAAATTTATCACAACACAAGGAACTGTCAGTAAGAGGGTGTTTGGTCTTACCCCACCACCACAAGGCCGTTTAAAGCACGATATGCTCATCACCGGTGTGTTAATCCAAAACCCTACGTTCAAAAAGTGATCAAAATACTCATTGTCCTCAAGTCCTTTGCAATAGTTGCTACTCCTGGTGGAATCCCTTTCATGCCTGTACAAGGTAAAGTTAGTTTACTTATGGCATGAGGGGCTGGGAGCAATGCCTGTATGTAGGGTACTTAACACCTTTCCTTATAAAAGAGAGAGAGAGAGAAATATTTCTTCCTGAATAAATTTGCATGCAGCTATTACTCACAGTAGCCCTGTGACATTTGGTTTGAAGAAAAATGCCTTTCTCTCATAAAATTCCACTTGTGCTTTGCTTGGCTAGCAGCTGAAAAAAAGAAACCTTCTTTCTTCTCTGGCTTCCATTTTTCTGAAGAATAGCGGAAGGAAATGGGTAAGAAAATGTGTAAACAGACAAGCAAGAACCCTAATTTCTGCTGGAAACCCAAGAAGCTGCTGCAGCACTTGGCAAAGCAGGATGGAGCCAAAGAGGCTGGCTCTGCTACCCAGCTACAAGGTCTGTGCTGCTTATACCCCAACACCCAGAGACAGGACAAGCACTCCCAGAAATATGGGAAAACAGAAAAAAAGGCTGCCCTAATCTCCCCTCACTCTGCTAAACATCACCAAGACCCAGCATGTAACCCTTGCAGTCCTATCCATCACTTGGCTAACAGCATCTCCTGCTATCATTTATTTTTCAGTCCAAGTGGTAGTAGTCTCTGCTGAAACGCTTAAGAAGATGGATGAAAGTCCTATAGGTGACAGGGAAAAGGCAATTCATAGCATCATACGCTACTCAGTTTAACTTCGTTTTTTTTTCCGAAACCCAGAAAGTTCTGTTTCTAAAGCAATGCTTTGGTTTTTAAAGCAATGCTCTGTTTTTAAAGCAATGTTTGCAAATTCAAGCATTATGAAATAGCAGTTCCTCTGGAAACTCATCCCCATTCCCACATGGGCACACATAGAGGAGATGATAGTCCTGGACTAGTGTTTCTCCAAAGGAACCTGCCTCTGTCATTGATGAATGAAAACCAGAGAAGCAACTAAATCCCTCTTTGACAAAGGCTAATTTCCTCAATTAACACACACACACAAAACTGAAGGAAAAAAAAAAAAAAAAAACCCAGCACCGGGAACAACCATCAAAACATGGAAGGTCTGAGTGCTTTGTAAACTGTGACTAGGCGATGGGCCTTTCCTGTGGAAAGGAAAAGTCCCCAGGCAGCTCTCATTTATAGATCTACAAGTGCTCGTCAAAACTTCCCTGCCACCTCTTAGGGATTCCAGACAGCTGCCTTCCCAGAGTCCTTTCTGTGCATTATACCTAATTCAGTATTTTGTAACAAATTGTACCAAAGTGTCAGGTTAGTGTTGGAATGTATTTGACTTCTCTACATGGCGGAAGGGGGAGAGGGATGTGTAGTCTGGCTGACACAGTGCCACGTTCCCACCCTGCAAACACCTCCACTAAGGAGAAATGATCCCACACACCTTCCTGCCGCTATGAGCTGATCGCCGTGACCTCAAAACAGGCCGGTG
This sequence comes from Aramus guarauna, assembly GCA_013400195.1. Lineage (NCBI taxonomy): Eukaryota > Metazoa > Chordata > Aves > Gruiformes > Aramidae > Aramus > Aramus guarauna. Next base: position 124,017 of record VXBL01010250.1, read on the forward strand.
TGCGGGGGGCTCCTGCCCATGCACGGAAAGCTGAAGTGGGCACCCAGGGCCAGGAAAAGATCACCACGCACTTGCCATGACTCCCCACTTCTTTCTCTCTGCATGCCTTGCAAGCCACACCGGAGAGCGGACAGCGGATGATGTGGCCCTTTGCCCTGACGTACCACAGCCCTTCTGGTCTTCACGCTGTTCGTAAGTCAACTATGACACACCACAGAGCTTTAAAGCTGGCTTTCCATGGCCTGATATGTGTCACGTACAATAATAGTCTACCATAAAATGCTTTAAGATAACCAGACACAAAAATCCAGCCCTTTTTTTTTTTTTTTTTTTGTAAATGTGTACACTAATCATAAACATGCTTGTAAAAGTAGTATGCGAACATCACAATAAAGTCCACTCATCATGGTCTCTATAGAAGGATTCCTCTCCTCTGAGTAGAAATCCACCCCTCTCAACTGCTTGAAATTACATCACTGAAAAAGGTACCTGTTTCTAGTACTAACTATGCAAATAGTTATTTTAGAGAACCTTTTCTTCTGAAATTAAATCAGAATTAATTTTTTTGTGGATCACCAATGTCATAGAGAACTACGGATCAGAAACAAACTCCTCTAAGCCCTAAGGAAACGCTAACCTGGTTTTATCATTCCATCTTCTTGCCTCTACAGCTCCCCCTGTAGCTCACTATGGGGAAACCGTAGTTTAAATGTCTTTTGTACAGGTACTGATTAGGACAGTGTTTTTCATGAGAAGACAGGTTTCTACAAAGGGAGTGAATTTTAGTCAGTTGTTTTAAAAATATTTTCCCCCAAAAGAGATGAAGAGGTAGAGACAGACTGACCTTCAAGTGTTACACCATTATCTTCTCTGATATCCAGCAGGAAAAAAATAAATAATTATTTTATAGGCACCTGGCTCATTATGTCTTACAAATTAAATCCTCATTTATCTATATGCACCAAACAGTACCTATTCATCGCCTTCACTTAAAAACACATTGCCCTTCTTTCTAGCCTTGTTAATTTCCAGATGCTAATTAAATTTATACTCATAAATGTATCTGTTTAGCATGCATGACTAGATCATCCCTCAATATCCATTATCCATTGTACATTCCAACATGTTTACCTACTGCTTTTGTTTTGCTTTGTTTTGTTTGGACCCGTTTCCATCAGTTTAAAGGAGAGAGCTTATGAATTTAAGTTTCCCATTTTGATGCTGGGTGGCTGGATGCTCAGGCTTAGTGCTTTTGTAAACACCTTTGTCTCAACCTACTGCGAGGCAGAGGTATTTTCAGATTATAGCATCAGAATATGGAAGAGCACAATGGGAAAAAACACTCTGAAAAGCAGCATTTGGGGGGGGCCTTTATTTGGCCTTTCGGCAAAGGCAGAGAATCTTTTTCTCGCTGGCCCTGCCCTGCCCACGGCAAAGCCCGGCTGAATGCTCCTGTCTGGATGTCCCGCTCCGCTCAGTGCCACCGGCACGGCCCAGACTCGTCAGGAAGGGACTGGGACTGCCGCGATGGCAAACCACTTCTGAGTTCTGGTCCGACTCCTCCCGCAGGTTTGCAGGATCCGGCCAGGAGGGTGAGCCGGTGGCACTGCCGAGCACCTCTCCGGTGACTTAAAAAGTCCCCTTGACAGACAGGTAGAGGACCCTCTTTTGACTTCTGTACCCGACTGCAGCACAGAGCCTCGGAGACGAGTCTCAAAAGGAGAAAACCTGAAAGGTCCCTGGAGCCCTGGACCCTGCTCTGCTCCCACACGCCGCCGCAGCGTCCGCCCTTCCCTGCCCAGACTTGCAGCTCCAGGAGGCAGCAGCCCAGCCTGCGCTGGGATTCCCCGGACACCGTGGGGCTCTTACGGGAGGGACAATGAAAGGCAAATAGTTCCTCTTCTTTGTTTCCAAGCAAGCACCAACTCCTCAGGTCTCAGAGCCGGGTTCTCTCCACGCTCTCTGTTTTTTGGTGTTTTGCACTTTTTTTGGCATCAACTAATGCCATTAACTTCAGTCTGCAACTTAGTGACTGGGATTTGTTGTCATGAAGGACACTTGTCCCATGAAAAATCCTGAGATTTCAACAATCGTTTCTATTTCAAAATAGGGATGAAAATCTGCTTTTCAGTAGTGGAAAGCATTTTGAAAGAATCTGCAAGTTTTGTCCCTCTTCTCTCTTTTTTACGAATATTCCCTTACTGAAATTTCTCATTAAAATTGAATTAAATCAGCCTGGGAGGGCTTCAACCCAGTTTGACATTTCACAGTGCAAGGCTACGTATCAACATACCGCTACCCCATCTCACTGAAGTGAAACCTTAGGTCTGTCTTAGACTCCTAAGCACCTCACCGTAGGCTGCCCCTTCTCCTCTCCCACGCTCCATCCCCCAGCACGACCGCAAAAACCCGTGGCCAGGACTTCCAGCGCGGCGGCTCTTGCAATCGGAGAGCTCTGTGTAGCATGGGAAATGCAGCTGGCCGTGGAGCCTGGGATTCGAGCAGCACTGGGGCACAATGCCCACAAATTTCCACTAGCAGAAGTCATTGCAGCTGCTCGTTGGGACACAGATGAATGCGGGTTCAATCCGAAAGCTACCTGATTTGATGGGCATCAAGCGTATTTTGAATTAGATCAATGCAAAACAGAACCCACCCTCCATTTTCCCTGTGAAAGGTATGACAGTGCAAAGCCTGTGTTTTTCTGTTGAGAAAATGTAAGTGAAAAAGAATTCCCAACGAGGAACTGGTGGACTTGAAACTGTGATGCTTACTTAGGCAAAACTCCAGGCTGGTTTTAACTTACACCTAATGCACATCCCCAAAACTACCAAAATATATCACTGCTCGCAAACTTAATGAAAAAGATTCCATAAACCCCCCACAAATATTCCAAGGAAGATCACTTGACTGATTTATTTAGCTTTTAAGTGTTACAGAAATGGCCTAGAAGGAAGAAAAGAGCAAATACAGCTCTTGTCACCGGGGCTGATTTTACTGCCGGTAAAGCGAGGAGGCTCTCGCCCGTTGTAAGAAATACCTGAGACTCTCAATGCTGCGGAGTGCGAAGGCAAACAATGCAGGCTGCTGGTTAGCTTACACGCCACCAAATCAAGGATTTGCTTCGGCACGGGATCTGCAGCGATATTTCATTCACTCTAACACAGATAATCATTATCTGCATCTGGGTGCTGAGAGGACAAGGCGCAAGCGTGGAAATCAAGGTCAAGGAAGCAAGAAAAACTCCCTCATTTATCCTATGGAACAGTTATTCTATTCTGCAATAACTCGGGTTAACAAATAACGTAATAAAGATTGGCGTGCTGCCAGGATGACTGAATTGATTCCTACACTGCACAGCACAAATCTTTTGATCTTCCCATAAAGAATGGGAAATTATAGCCACAGTGGGTACCTCGCAGGAAAAGCAAATAAAAATGAAATGAACATTTCTAGCAGTTTTGACCTTGCTTTGGGGAATACTGCTTTAAATTTGATTGCCCTGCCCACTTATTATTTCACGAGAAGACACAAGCAAGTCACAAAGACAGTTTTTAGTATTCTCTTTGATGAGGTAGAAAGCTGGATAGTCTTCTCCCACCTTTTTTTTTTTTTTTTTTGTTCATATACTCAACAGAAAAGATTTTATCCAGGCTTTGATTTGATTTTCAGGATTTCTGGTGGGAAATTCTTACAGCAGATATTTTGCTTCCATTGGGGTTTATGGTGCTATTCTGTCTAATTATTTCTGGCATTTTGCCCATCAAATTGTGAGTTTCTTCAAAGGAACGAAGTGACAGGAGGCCTCCTTTAGAGCAATCATGGACGGGGTTTGAATTTTGTTGTCTTGGAAACAAGCTAGTTCTTGTCATTGAATATATTCATAAAATAATGGTTGAAACATCACTGATAATAATGGGCTCTTTCCTTGTCAAAATTCATGTTCTGGGGACTTTGCTGCAAGAGGCTCTGTCAAAGAGTTTTTGCAGATGGTGAAGCTAATTTCAACACTTCTGTTTAAAAATCCCCGGCTCGGTTCTCCCAGCCCACCGCACCTGCGGCCAGCTCTGCCCGGGGAAGGTGGCCGGGGGGTCAGGAAAGCCCCAGCATCCCTCCGCACCCCGGGGAGCGCCGGCTCACCGCGTCCCTGTGGCGGAGGCACCAAGGCACGTACCCTCCCGTCCCCATTTGTCAGCGCCAGATGGCTCCGAATTGTGAGCTCGGAACTCAGCGTGGATAACGTCGACTGCGTTGTGCCGATTAGGTAGAAAATATATTTTCCCCCCTGCCTGCTGATATAAATCCCAAGGTTCAGGGTATTTACAGTCAGTGCCAGGGGTCTTACCAGCTTCTCAGCAGGTGCTTCACTTTTCAAACAGATGGGTATTGATTGATAAGTAAAATCCAGAGACAGAGGTGAAGTTTTTCAGGAAGGCTATTCAAATTGGGAACCTGCTACCGCTCTTGGAGCTTCTGTATCAATCAATCCGCCTTTGGTTTCGTTTTTTCATATATATTTAAAACCAAGGGGAAAAAAAAAAAAAAGACCCTGCATTGAGATGCTGCTGGTTTCTGAATGGTGTGGATTTAGCTGAGAGTTGACAAACTGCTACAGCTCCCCGAGACTCCTGATGTGTCTGTGTGGGGGTGCACGCGTGTGCATGCGTGTGGCACACTCATATCGGGGCGGGGGGAAGCTATAAAAAGCCACCAGTGGGGACAGGTCATAAAAAGCTTCCGTTCTGCCAACTTTTCCATGAACCGTTTGGCTGGATATAGTAAACCTGTGGGACACTCGAGAAAATTAAAACTCTAAATTATTGCTAGCGAGACTAGCCATAATAGATCTGCTGTGAGAATCTTACTAGCAGTTTTACGATTTTTTTCTGTTCTTCTCAAATCACTACATAATGACACTCAATACTCAAATGTCTAACAAGGCCATTTAACATAGCCTGCAGAAGAGGATTCTCCTGTGAAATTTTACTACAGCCTCTTTAGCACAAAGCTTTCTCAGATTATTAGTAATTTGCATTAGGTCTATTTAATTTTGAAGAGTGCCAGTTCAGTGACCACATGCATATTAGAGCTTAGCGAGCGCATGTGTCTAAAAAGTTACCAAAAGGTCATAGGAATTCTACAAGGCATTTGGGACTTTCAAATTTTCTCTTCATTGCAGCAAGGAAAACCAGCGCAAACCCTTTCACAAGGCCAGAGCCTCTCAGCTGAGGCGTGAGGAGTTGCAAGCGTTACCCGTGCGAGGCGCACGCCCCTGCAGCAGAATCCTTTTCCACTACGTACAAGAGTCTTTCAGCAAAACTTTCTCGTTTCACCTGTGAAAGAATAACCTGATGACAGGAGAATTCCTTCCGGGCAACGTGAAGGAAAAGCACAGCTTTTCTTGGAAGCACTGGTAAGAGCCACCTCTTTCCAAACAAGAAACACGTGGACTGCTGGGGTGAAGCATACCTTGCCACTGAATTATGAGTCACTAGAGAAACTCCGTAGTACTTGAAGACAATGCTGCCAGAACAATCGAAAAAACCAAAGGATAGCAGCAAATAAAGACAAGCTAAAGAAAGGTCAGTTTTCTTTCAAGGCGGCATTCCCAGCTTCCCCTTCCACAACATCCATCATCACGCTTTGAGTGCTCCCAAAGCCTACAGCAAGTGCAGCACCCAAAGGAACAGGCGTGGTAAGCCCCAAGCATCACACGGACTTTTTTGTGACCCCAGCTGCTTGATAACTGTGTTTCAGGCCACATCCTGCAACCAACTTTAAAGTCATGCCTAGGTGGATGTCAAAACCGGTTTCAGAGCCATGTAGTCCTGACACAAACACCAGATGACGAACTGCTTCTTCACATTGGTGCGATGGAAAGAATGCCCTCCCAGTGTCTGCTCTCCTGTGTACCAAGGGCAAGTAAACTCTTCATTGCCTCACCACTTTGTGAGTGTATTTTTATGCCTTGACTATTTTACACACATGCAATATTTCAGACTCCTATCACAGCCACCCGAGCACCAGAAAAAATATGATTGTCCTGGCTCAGGAAAGCAGGATCTTGCCAACAAAATTAGCTCATCCTTGTGAGTCAGACACTCCAATCAAGAATGATAGAGCCTCCTACAGCAGGTCTGAGAGGGAAACGCAGCCTTACAAGGACAGAGCATTTCAGGCCGTCCCACATCAAGATGCAAAAGGGGTCGGTGTTGTCTGTCGTACCATTGCGTTAGTCTGAATGCACACTGAAGCATGGGAAGGTGAAGAGCAGACGGGAGGGGGAAAACTCTTTGCAATCTGTTCTTCATAAGTCAATGATTATGAATCAGATATCTAATGAAGCAGTAATAGGAATGATGACTAAGTAAAGTAGCTAATAAAGCTAATTTATGTGAAGTTGAAATTTTTAGTACTATGCATTAAAGCAAGCATGATGTCTCAGCATAGTAGGGGCAATGTTAGTGCTATACATACCAAGCACTTGCAATGCTCCTAGATGATAATACAACTAGGTATGCTGAGCTTCTGGCTTTCTGATTAAAAGCTTTGTTCTTCAGCACAGACCAACCTACCGGCCTTTCCATCCACCTGCACGCTTGCTGGGAAACGCACCCTGCTCAGCAGTTCTGGGTGCTGGCATATCTGCTCAGCCCCACCAGGAAAGAAAAGAAACTAATGAAAGGCCTAATGAGGTAGCTGTTTTTTCCTGTTACTAGTGTCTCCATTTTCCTTTTCTTTTTTTTTTTTTTTTTTTTTTTTTTTTTTTTTTTTTTTTTTTTTTTTTTAATATAAACCCAAACACAAATGTCTGACTAACCTTGACTGGAACGAACCTGATACTCTGCAATGTGTATAGTGGGCAATAAACTATGGCACATACAGCTTCTCAACACTGCATTTCCATTTTAACTGCTCGGCTATGAGAGTATTTCACTCATACTGTAACTCAAATGATTACAGATTACTTTAATGCAATTTGCTCTTTTTTTTGCTTTCATGAATTTTAGAAAATTAATAGACATGAGCAAGCTTGCCAGGAAGTTCGAAGGCAGAGACAAATGAAGGTCTTGCGAGCCCAAAACACAAGCTACTTAGCTACTCAAACTGTACCCTTCTGAGAAAGGAAATATGTAGCATGATATATTTGTTTGCTGTCACCGGCAGGAAGGCCTGCCAGGACAGCCTCACTGCTCTGGCATGTGGTCAAGTTCTCTCCCCGCACACAAAGTCAAACCAAAGCCAGGGACACAAGGACACCCCGGGACTCTCACTGCCTTTGGCCTGAGAACACCTTTCCCGGTGAAAATGTAGCCGAGGTGAATCAAAAATGAACATTTGGGAGAAGCCTTCACAGTTCAGGTTCCCAAGCCAAGAATTTTAACGCACTCATCAAGCCCTCGGTTCATCCCACCACGGAGGCAAAGGGCTCGGCAGTGGGTGCATGGGGAGATTGCATACCTGGCACCCCAAAGAGGCAGCTCCCAGCACCGAGACACAGAGGAGCACGTTCGAGAGCCCTGACCAGACAAAACAGCCTGTATCATCCCCGACCTCACCTCAGCTGAACACCGTCATCTGCCCCAGAGGACCTGGTGTGCGACATAGAGGATGCCTGTGATGCACAGGAACACCAAGGCGCTCGTGCACAGCTCTGCAACCCAACACCCCTCGCTGCCCTCAAATGAGATCATGGGCTTTAAAAGTTGGTTTTTCATACTGGTATCAAAAAACAGATGATACTTTATTAACGTGTAGTTCCAGGGCAAGAACAATCAAGCAAAGGCACTAGCCAAAGGGCTAATATTTCTGAACACAGGCATTTGATTGCTTATCATTTCTCCTAACCGTTCTCTCTCCCTCTCTGAGCCTCCGCCCATGAAATTGAAAGATTTCTAGTAGAAATACCTTTGTGGTATCAGCTTTGGAAATATGGATTACAGTATTCTGTGAAAAACATTTATTACTCTGAACTGTGACTCGGACATTGTTGCATTTCTAGGGTTATAGATTTTCTTTCAGCTAAACTAAGGCTGTAAGTCACAGTGACAGTTGTAATGTGTGTAATACCACAGTACCAGATTCTATTACATACATATTTTTGCTAGAGGTTTACGATGTTAAAAATATTTCTTCTTTTCCCAATACCTTTCCCTACCTGTTGTGTAAATATATTGGAACCTATAACACTGAAGTCAATTTCCAGATGAAATGTGCATGGGAACAAGTTATTTGTCCTTTTTCAAGAAAAAAAAAAAAAACACCAAGGGTGGGTTGGGGGGAAGGGAACACTGCATACAAACTAATTATATTCAAGCACAATATTGAATTGTAATAAAAGATGAATGAGAGAAAGTGTGTGTCATTGTGAGGAATGGGGAAGGTTACAGAAAGCTGAGACTAGGGAAGGATTTATCATGTGTGATGCTTCAGGCATTGTGTTGAAAGATCTGCAGACTTATTTGCAAGAGTGTTTTACGGGAAAAATAGAGCAGTCTACATAGGAAAGAATTACTATAGATTTTTATCTTTTATACAAGACAAAGATACAAAGATAAAACAGTTTCTATTAAAAAAAAAAAAGAAATCTATGGAAGAAATCCCAGTTGCAGTACAGAGGGGAAAACCTTTCAAACTGAGCTCTGAGGCCATCAACTGCATAAATTCAGGGAACAGACATTTGTTAAAATACAGCTGATCCATAATTTTTAATGTAAGCACAAAAGTGTGCTGGGTTGAAAAAAGAAACCAACACAACACAACAACTGCGACAACTAGAAAGCTTTCCAGTTTTGCTTGCAAAAGCTTGGTGCACATATACTTGCAAACAAACCTTTTGGCTGGTTGTTAGAATTCAGCTCTAGTATAGTCATAACACAGCTGTGGAAGCTGGAAAAATAATGGCATTCGGGGTGTATTAGTATGCAAACGGGCATGCCAACACTTCCACTTTGCTTCCAGAATTCCTCCAGCCTGCACATGTCGTGTTTCAAATCAAATAGGGCTGGAAATCAGGAGGGTCAAGTACAGCTGACATCTCCTCTTGCGTTGTTCCTCCTCAGCGCAACGCCTAGCTGGGACAATGCGAGTCTGCTCCGCTGCGTCTCCAAGCAGAGGTGGGATCGAGACACTTCAGAGCCATTCCTAGCAAGTACAAACCTCCTGTTGGTGTTCAGGGTCTGCACCAGACCCGCAGATCAGGCCAGGAGATGAAGCTCCCTACCAAGAAGCGTGCTTTGCTCTTCCATCGTGCTTCCAACCACAGAGCTCAAAGCCCTCTAAAAACATCTGAGTTAAGCTTCAGGACGTATTTACCCAGCTCACAAGGGTATTCAGTTCTCTATTTTACAAATGGAAAAACTGGGGCACCAAGAAGTTAAGTAACTTGCCCAAGGTCATTGAGCTGAATCAATTTCAAAACTAGGATTAGACTGAAATTCACTCTGAGCGTCTGATCACAGAAACGCAGACAGCATTGACTATTTTTTCCAAAAGAAGCTACTTATATGCTAAGCTATTTAGGGTTGAAAGGCAGAAGTAAAGAGCTTATTTGGGGAGCAAAGGGATTTGGTTTTAAGGAGTTTAAATTTGAGGAAGAAAGAAACGGGGAGCCACTGTCCAGCATCCCCTTCAGAGCTGGAGCCTCCCCTTGGGTACCCGGCCAGCTAACCTGGTCCTTAACCCCGAGGGCTGCATGGCCTGTCCACACGCCAAAGTCCAAACCATGGCACCCCAAAAAGAGCCATCGGGGCAGGGAGGATAGGTTCCGCTCCCACCCCCTCCCCCACCCCAGGGCCCAGCATCCTCCCAGCAAGGGCAGGAAGGAGACCACAACCTCCAGCCTGGAGGAGCAGCACCAGGCAATGCCGGCAGCCTCCCAGCCCACGCCAGCAAAAAGCTGGGATGGAGAGTCTGCCCTCACCCGCTCTGCCCACCTCATCGCAGACCGTCTGAATGGCACGTGGGCACTGACATTTCAGCCCCTTTCCGGGAACTCCATTGCATTCATATTTCTCTGTGTGGCATTAAAAACAACATTAGGAGAGAAGGCTTACCAACCACAGAAATTCAATTAATGGGGCTGTCAAAGCTCTGGCAGACTTCAGTGCCACCAGGATTTCAGACGCAATCCCCATGACAACCTTAGCTTGACCCTTCCATACATATAAGCTATGATAATGTCTACAAGGCTTTAAAAATATTTCCTTTTTTTTAATCACAGGGAAGTACATCTGGGCCCATCCCCACAATGGATCACATGAAAGGGGATGTAGCACACCCTTCTGGGCTGCTGCACAGCCTTTTTATCTCCTCTGCAGCCTTGGAGCATCCAAAGCTTCAGCTGGGACCATATGAGTTGCATGAGCTATTAGGGGAAGAGAAGATAAGGGTCACGAGAACAGCAAATGCCCCCTATGTTCTGCTGCTAGTAAATTCACGTCTATTAATTGCAATAAATTATCAGGTTATACGGGCAAAGTGACACGCAAGAAGTTCTCAGAAAAATAGATAATGACAGGGAAAACAATCAGGCTACAGGTTTTGTTTGCCATCCCCCCGGAGACTATGTAAATGAAAGCATTTTTTCTTATGCAAAGAGCGGCACCACGCAAAGAACAGTATTTGCAAAACTGCTGATAGTCGTATGGAGCATGAATACGCATTACAATTACAAGACCAACTTTTAACTGCCAGCAGCAAGAGTGACTCCAACAGCAACACCAGCAAATGCAGCGATGCCTCACGACCTGGCAGGGACGGGCATCCCCTCGCACCGACTAGCCTATGGCCACACAAGGACATTCTTAACCTGAAGAGCATCTCGTCCAAAGATACATTCAGAGACCTACCACCTTCTGCTGGAGGAGGTTGAAAAATACCAGTGTGTGAATGAACACTTACAGACGAGAGTTGGCTAGCTTTTGGTATTCTGGAAAACGTGTAGGACCTTTTTGAAAATTTCAGTCTCCAAAGTGAGATTTCTCACGTATTTAATTTGTTCTGAGGCAAATTTTACTTAGTGTTTTGCAAAACTCTTTTGGAGTTACAGAAAAGCAAAATACATCACCATTTTTCTGTGTAAGTAACGTTTTAGATACTGGCCTATGTACAGTTCAAAAAGGGGTTGTGAGATTACAGGCTGAGCTCCGCAGGTTAACTAGCAGGTTTAAAAGCTCAGCTGTAATGTTACATTAACATTGATTTTTTGTACTTAACAGCCTACTGGAGTCTAGAGCACTGGCACAAATTCATTCCCTTTTCCTTCTGTCACCAAAAAACCTCCTGTTTTCATCTTCTTCCTATGGCTACGCCTGTGCGGCCATCACCGCTACACGGCTTGTCCCGAAGGGAAATCCGCGCACCCGGGGTGCCGTCGTGCTGCAGCTGGGTTGCTACCAGCCTTGGCATCGGCCGGGTTAGTGCAACGGAGGGGTTTCCCCTGTGACTGCAGCGCAAATACCTTCTCAGACCGTAAGTTAGAGTTGCATTACGTCCTTCCTGCAGCTCCTGACCACTGCACGTGGGAATACACCAAGTGACTTGCTCAAGGTCGCACTGGGAAGCAGTGACCTAGCCAGGGCTGACCCTAATTCAGAGCTTCAGCGCGTCCCTCCAAAGCCCTAGACCATCTTCACGCTGCCCTTCAAGGTGCCCACATGGGCCGGGCTCCTCCTTCACCCATTCATTTGGGGAACAAATGGCAGAGAGGATGCTTTTGCAAACTGGACTCCTTGAGAAGAGCTTTCTTCTGGATCCTAAGAGCCAGCCCCAGGAGTCAATCCAGATCAATAAGTCTAACAAGCTTTTGGAAGCCTTTCCTTCTAATAAAAAGCTTTCAGGGAGGAGGGGGAACACAATGCACACAAGAACAACGCAGAAGTCGTACATGCTTTACAAAAAAAGAGTAGAAAGAAATTGTGCGGCACTAGAGAAGAGAGTCCGCCTGCTCGGAGATCAGAGCGTGCCGTGGTGCTCGCCAGCAGCCGTGTGCGGCGGGACGGGTTTAATTCACTTTCTGTGAGCAGGGGTGTTATTGTGAGAGCTTTCAGCAGGGAGTGATCTGCAGACACCTTATTATAAACTTCTGCAGAGGTGAAGTCAGCGCTGAAAAGCACTTCTCGTTCTGTCTCCTTCCTGCCTGCCTTGTTCCTCACACATCATTTTCTTTTATCAAAATGGATGGCGGTATCAAAATTGAAAGGAAGTAGAAGCTGTGAAAATAACAGACCCAGGAAAAGAATTTTTAATTTTGCCTCAATTTCTTTGATGATGAAACCAGTGTTGAATATTAAGCAAGTCTTGAGAGTTGAACATCAAGAATAGCTGAAAGTTTTGCTTCTGTCAGAAATGTGAGCAGAATTCCTCTATGACCCATTTCAGCTTGTTATTCAGAGACTGTTAAAAGTCTCCTGAACTTCACTGGGCAGATCCTGCTGTGCTGTGTCCATGCCCCCGTCCTTGGACTTTCCTGGAGCATCACAGTTAAAGAGTTCGTCTGCGTTTTTGTCAGGAAGGGAGGGGCGGAGGGGGGGAGGACGTCAATTTAAAACTAGGGTTCTCCTTTATTTTACTGTCAAAAATAATTTTCAGAAACCTATCTAATACGTGAAAAAAAAAAATTTTTTATTTAATTCTCTGATAATGATTATTCTCTGATTCTTGTTGGGTTTGTGAAAAAAGTTGAATTAAACCCCCAAGCCTAAGGGCAGAGGAAAATAAATTTCATTTTTCTTTTTGACAAAACCCAAAAACACCGTGGAAGAAATTTTCGAAACTAGATTACAGTAATGGTCACTTCTAGCCTTAAAAACCTGAGTCTCCCTTGATGTGATTAATAATAAAATCGTATCTAGAGCAGCTATACAAACAAAAAGCTCCACTTTGCCGGCCCTGTGCAGAGAGGGTAGTAATTTATAAAACCTGAAGCAGAACCACCACCAGAGGCGAAGTGACTGCTTCCCAAGAGGAGCAAGTCAAAATCCTGCCAGAGGGGCGAGCCGTGCCTCCCCGGCTGGAGCAGGTCGAGGGGCAGCAAGGGGAGGCAGAGGCAGCGCCGGCCGCCCTCCACGCCGGGGAGGGACTCGGTCCTGGGAGGGCAGAGAGCCGCTCGCTGATGGTGGGCGAGGAAAGGGCTTGGCTAGGAGAGACGTCCCAAACTGCAAAGGCTTCCCAACACAGGGAGTTTGAAATTACAGAACCTTTCTGAAAGTCGTCTCTTATTTTCTTTTTGAAGTTGGAAGGTTTACTGTAACATCAATGGCTCACTAATGAATCTAACTTTGGAAATGTAATCCTTTCGCCTTTATAGGGGCTTCCAAAGACTTGAGAAAAATTTAGACGAGAGCAGTGGGCTCCTCACGAATTTTGTCAGTGCAACCTGCCTCGCCTATGGATGTTACCAACGAGCCAATGGAAAAACCAAGGTTATTCTAGTTCTAACTGTTTCTTTTTTTTTTTTTTTCTCCCCACACACAAGAAACACATAAATCCATTTCCTCATATTTAAAAATAAAATAGAGTTTCTTTGTTATTCCTTAGACAAGCTCTACATTGTAAAAAGCTTCACCACTTTCAATTTTTCTACATTGCTCAATTCTTGCAAATCGCAAAAAAATTGCAGACAACAGCCTGCTAGCCTCCTACCTCCTTGAACATTAGATGTAATCTTTGCTAATATTTTGGGTTGCATTGCACGTTAAGGGTCCTAATAAGAACACCACTTACTAATTTTTAATCCAAATTTCTGAGGCAAAGCAGCTGATATGACAATGCTGTCTGTATCTACCGGTTCCGCCTCCTGCCAGTAAAATTGAACCCATTGTCCAGTTTAAACCAAATCTGTCAGGAGTGTACTGCTTCTGCTGAAATTATTTTCTAGGGGGAACAAAACTGTATCATCAGATGCCAGAAAATCTACATTGGAGATACTTCATACATGCCGTAACCACAGGACAAGCTTTGATCAATCTTTGCACTTTGTTTGACAAGAGACAAACTCACCGTGAGATGCAAATCCGTAACAAATTAAGTGCAATAAGCTCCACTGCTCACTGAACTCACAGCACAAGAGCTGTAAAAGAGAGTCCCACCCCATGCAGGAGGGACGCACCCAGGAGGCACCGACTCCTCCTCATCCCACCATCCGACCTGTGCAGGTTCGAAAGACCTTTCTTACCAGCATCCACTCCGCTGTCATCAGAAAGGCTCTTCAGTCTCTGGTAGGGCTTTTCAAGTGACGCTGTTACAAAATACACTGGGAACCAGACAGGGACTTCTATGGACGTTTAGATTTGACCGCTTTTGCCCGTGTCTTGCTCACCAGCAGGAGCGATGGTGAGCTGGGCGCTGAGCGCTCTCTCTCGTGAGCACACGCAAGAAACATCTGCAGCGCTCGGGAGCAAAGGGAAGCCAGAAGAACTACCCAAATCCCGTGCCGCTGGGGCAAATAACACAGGCCAGCTGCAGGCGAGCGTGGCCGACCACGGTGGTCCCTCCGCGGACGGCAGCCCGCAGCTCAGGACCAGAGCCCAGCCAGGCTCTCGGCAGCATGGCCCAGGCCGGCTCATGCCGCGGAGGCAGCGGAGCCAGAGCCGGGCAGGCTGGTGTGAGCCTCTCCAAGCGCCTTAACTCTGCGGACATTAACCCACGGCTAATCCGTCAGATCACGGCCAGCGCTACGCTTCCCACCCCTGTGTCCAAGATCCCCCCATTAGCTTCTTCTCCCTCCCTGAGCTGCTTCTGACTTTCCTACGCGTCTTGCCGAGCACCGAACCCGCTAACCAGCTGCACCCTGCCTCAGGCGGGAGAGACGAAGCAGCAGCGCGGCCGCCATGCTTCACACTGGCAGCGCCCACGCTGCACGGCATGGCGCGTTAACCAAGCAGCCAGGGCCTGTGACAGAAAAAAGACGCTCTGACAGCGAGGATGGGACCATTGGGTATCAGAGGCAGGGTGGCCCGGAGCAGGAGGCAGCAGGCAGGCAGTGGCTCAGGAGAGTGCCTGCCTGCAGCGCGGACGCAGATGCAGAAGTGAATTAACAAGCCTCCTGCAGCAATTCCCTCGCCCAGCTCCGGAGAGTGCTGGGATGGCCACCCTGCCTCCGACGGAACCGCTTTGTCCATGAGCGCCACTAAATCATCCCGTCGCAAACCTGGAGCGGGTGAAGATACTTCTCCGCTGTCTAGCATCAAGTGTGTCAGGGGCTGAATGGAGAAAGCAAAGGCGGCCAGAGCCCTGCTCCCCGCCCTCCCCTCCTCCCCAGCTCTCACGCCGCTGCCCCCCACCAGTGCGAAGCCCCATAGGCTTTGACCACTTTTTGGACCCAATGCAGCCATTTCCAGCAATCGTGCTTATTACAAGTTTGTTTGCCAAAAAACCTTTTGTTTTGGCTGTGACAGGACTCATGTTTAAAGGAGGAAGCACCACACCAGATTCCCGAGCCTTCCTTTTTTGCTAGCCCCTACTACTGATGGCACGGCCTGGGAGCATCCCCAGGGAGCCCGGCAGGACAGCCGGTCTCCAGAGCAGCACTTCAGCATTAGCACAAGTTCTCCACCCAAATAAACCAACCCGTCGTCGAGAAAACGGACACCTCCATCGCATGCAGTGGACACCCGGCAGCGGCTGATTAAGGGTTTTTCACACAATATGTAATCACGGCACAAAGGAGACTGATCCTTGTGCTACAACACAGTCTCGCGGTCCACCAAACCGTGAGCACAATTTTGGCCTTTGTTGTCAGGAGGATTATTTCAAGGGCTGACAAACCAGCTTGGGTTGTGCTGGATTGCCCCCTGCAGCCGAAAGGTCGCATCGTCCCCAGCGCAGGGCTGGCCTCACGTCATGGCACGGTGCATAAAATCGGAGCGCTTGCAAGCACCGATCCCTGAGAAAAGGCTCTGCGATAATTTTAATAACATTTTCCTTCCCGGCCATAACCAGAAAAAGCTGCTTTGCTTGTTTGTTTCCAGATGTTCCTATCTGATTACAAGGGGCAGCTTGGCAAAAGAAATTACCTTTTAGGAAATGCTGCAGCCTCCCTCATTGCTTTTCTTCTGCTTGTGGATGTCAAACATCTTTTTCTAGGTATTTCCTCTCTTTCCACGATATGACAAGTTGAGGAGAGAGAGGGGGAGAGAGGAAGGGGACAGGGAGTAGGTGATGAAATATTTTCTAATCCTCCCAAGCAAAGGAAAGCAGCATAACAAAGGAGATATCAAGAAAAGGCTTTTTCCCCCCCCTCCACGCACTTCAAAGAGACGTACCCTTGTATAAAAGACACAGCGCAGAAGGCCAGAGAGAGACAACTCTGAAGAGCGTGCAGAGCACAGACGCAGAGAGAACAAGGGTGGGCCCCATTTTGTTTAGCAGCAAAGGCAGTACCAGATAATCAGTTATTTTACTCATGTACTTATGTCTCTGCCTCACCACACTGCTGTAAAACTTTTGAAGTATCTTGGTTTACTTGCTAGTAAATGCCGGACTTCAAAGGAATAGGAAATGGATGCTGAATGGCAAAGTGACCTTTTATTACTCCAGCTACAGTTTGTAACCTGGAACGTGACAGAACATTTTTCATTCTACTTTTAAATAAATAAATAAATATATAAATCCCGCTAAGGATCACACTTTGAAAGCAGCTTCAATCAGAGCGTTACAGAGGAGTTTTGACGAGATACCGAAGCGTATTTCCTGGTTCCAGTCATGTAGCACGGACCGGGGCGACAGGAGGTTAGAGCTGTGTCTCATTGCAAAAGTCTCTTTCTGGCTTCATTAGCTGTCATTACAGGCTCTTCGCTGGCCTCAGATATTGCCCTCTCGCTCTGCCTCCAGATGTTTTCGCTGGCAAAAGCAATCTTCAATTTTTTACATAAGCAGCTGCCAGCTTGCAAGGCGGGTAACTGAGGTGTCCCCAGTGAGCACACTCTAATTCAAATCTTCCTGTACCCAGGCAAAATTTGGTGGCCGTTTTGGACACGTATCTATTTGCTTGACATTGTCTCTTAAGAATACTCTCACCATGAGACTAGCTGCTATGTAACATCTTTTGTTCACGTGTTTCACGAATTTGCCTTCAGCTAAGGTAACGGGAAAAGATTCTGGCAGAGGCTGGAGACAAGCTGCTGCCATTTGAGGCTTTGTACTCCCACCAGATGAAAGCACAAGAGTAACTTCAGACTTTAAAACATGGTACATAAGATATACTGTCTCCTCTCCAGTGCCTACAATATTTATATCACCTTGGGCACTGATAAGCCTGGAAATTAATACGGGGTGTATCAATACATCTGTACAACCCCGGAAGAACAGTGACCATTTGTGCTACTACACCCAAACTATGTTGTTTAAAAGCACAAATAGCGAAGACCCCATCACTACCTAGACACTGGTCCCTGGCTCTAAGGCTTGACAGGATTTCTAAGCTGGGCAGTACAAAATGACCAGATGTGATGCTTGTCGGGTTACCGGTACACACATCACATTCAACCACAGCATCCGTGACCCGTTTTGGCACGCTTGGGCAACCTAAGACAGCAAGGGCTAAAGAAAGACAGGGGCTACAGCTCCACAGATGATACCCAGCACAGTAAATCCAGAGACTGGCACTCCCCAATGCCCCCAGGCTCAGATGGGGCCCCCCACCCTCATACACACACCCTTTTTTTTTTT
>VXBL01010250.1:141733-156136 GCA_013400195.1 Aramus guarauna
TTAAGATGAAGCTGCAGGACCTTACCAAATCCTCTCATGTCAAGGATGCAGAGGGGATGAAAATATGGCATTTAGCAGCAAGCTAAATATGGAAGGACTTTGGAGAACAGGTAGAGTGAGCTGCAGCATCCATGTGATAACAAGCAAGGCCAAGCTGATGAAATCCATTGGCAAAGAGTGGTCAGGACACAGGAAATAAAAGGAAGAGAAAGAGAGAAGCCTGAGAAGGAGAAGAGGAAAAAAAAAAAAAAAAAAGTTAGAATTAAAAGGGAAAATAATCAAGAGTTTGAAAATGATGAGGAATCTACCTGGAAGGAAACATATGCTAGGAACAAGTAGGGGAGACAGGAAAATGGATAAAAGATCACAATTAAAAATTCATACAAATTATGCAGCAAAGTGAGAGACTGAATGAAAAAGCTCAACAAGCAAAATATTAATGAGACTGGAACCATTTGCTATAAGCATTTTAGGTGTTTTATGACATGATTAGATGAGGGCCTCTTTCCTTTTGCTTTTCCAGAAATTGAGAACAATACATGACGGCATGGACAGATACTCCTGCCCAGGCAGAAAAGAAAACCCAGTGGTCAGGAGGATAAGCCCAGACTTGCAAGACATCATTTTCTTGTTCTGATCTGGAACAAATGGACTGAACACAGCAAAGGAAAAAAAGAAAGAAAATATAATGGGGTTAAAAGGAAAGGCAGAGGCATATAGAAAAAGGAGAAGAACAGTACAGCGAAAAGAACAGAGCAAGAAGTACTGAGCGTGCAACATTATGAATTTTAAATCCTACTAACATTTCAATAACGCACTTTGGAAAAAAATACCGAGTTTAACAATCACACCCATGAATTTCATTTCCCTTAGTTGACAGGTGTGAAAAGTTCCTCAGCCAAAGGTTGCTCTGGTGACATCCTTGCTGGATCCCAAAACAGCTCAGCTTCCTCCCAACTGGCCCTAATGGTCTCCACCACCCTTGCCAGGGAGGTGGGTACATACCTAGCGACAAAAAGTTGAATAGGCAGTTTTAAAAAAAATCCAGATGAGCTATTCACATGGAAGAGCCGGAGAAACCCACCTCCCCCATGGAAGAAATAAGAGAAGGCCACATTGCCTACACCACCCCAGCTGAAACCAACAATTAGAAACTCCACTCCCCACTTAGTCTGTGGGGGTTTTAGGGAAATAATTTTAAAAGCGTGCTTCTCTCCGCCTGCTGAGGAATAAAGCCAGCCTTTTGGCTGAACGTCAGATTTGTGAACACAAGCGTGGAACCTCCATAAACAGCTTAAATCAAGATTTTCTTCCAAGCATGCTGATACCGAGAGCGCGTGGGAGGCAAATTTAGACATCAAACAAGGGCCTGCACAGTAGAAATCCATCTGGCTACACTCAAAAATGGGCATTCACTGACTCAGACATGCTTTTACATTATACACTAAGCCATTTGGATGACAGTAAAACTGAGCCAGTCAAGAACATCATCGTGTTTATATCCTGCCAGTCCTGCCAGGATAAAGTTGGTACATCATTTATGAGTGTTCAGCATTCCACAAGGCTCACAATATGGGAAATTTATCTACGGCATCCTGTACGTAAATAAATATTGCATTATCTCCTATGCTGGTAGTACTGATATTGTGTGGGAACAGATTTTGTCTTCCATCAGCAGACTGGTGGAATTTAATAACATTTGTGGTCATCCTGTCCAACTGGAAAGACACATCACACTCATCATACTGAATGGCTCATCATCAGCTGAATATATAAATCTGAAAGAGCTGCAGACAGCAATGGAGTGACAGAATCTTTTATTGAACATGTACGCATTTTTCTCTGACAAAAGGGAGTCTCCAGGGAGTTATAATTTATCAGTTGTGCACCAGCAGCATGCTCAGTATTGCACATGACTCAATGAGAAGATGGCCCTGAAGAGTTTGGGATCCAACGTACTGGATTTTGCAAATGTTCTGGTTGAAATATTCACATGCATAAAATTAACCTGAGGTGTCTGGTGGATCAGGTGGCGTCTAATGCCCATGGAGAAACGAAGCAAGTGGAACATAACATGAAATAAAGAACTACCATTGCCGTTACAGAGTCTGGAGTTTTCTCATGGCAAAGGATACCAGCATCAGGTAACAAGTTGCCCTCAGACACACAACGGTAGTCAGTGTCTCTAAGGCTTCTTTCAGTGTATATGATGATTTTTTTTTCTCTTGCTAACTCACAAGTCCTTCCTCCCCAGGACAAATTATATTGGCCAAAAGACTGCAAACCAGTTCACAGCCTACTGAGCCACGCAGCCCTCTGCCGAGGACTATGTGGCCATTAGACATTATTACCTAAAGGTTGTGGCAAGTTCCTGCTGCCCCTGCGTAGATTCAAACTGGTCTTAGCCCTGGAGCTCCCCTCTAGGTAGTCCTTCAGCTGTGGTATTTCCCCATTACTTCCAGGTGGCATTATAAGATAGCTCAAATATTCCCGTGGCTGCCGTTCTGGTTTAGATGGCAGCTGCCTACCTTTGCCTTGGCTTACACCATTTCTCTTTAGATGTCTTCTCCAACTTCTGCCTCAGGCATCCTCAGAAGGGGCCAGTACAGTCTGTGTTCCCAGCTTCCCTCTCATCAGGGAATGAATTTGGTCCTAACCCAGGTTTGGGACCCCTGGGAAGCCAAGGGGGACAGTCACTCTTCCATGAGACCCCACTGAGGTACTCATATGTGGCTTTGGCCAAAGTCTCCCCAAATTCCTCCCTTAATAATTTCTTGACCCTAGGTCTGCTTTCATCTGGCTAAGGACATGTCTTTTATCTCCTGCTGCTTTGCTGTAGGCTGGCCACCTGCATCTGGAGGCAGAATACGAGGCGGAGGTGCTGCCGCAGAGCCCACGAGGAGAAGGCAGGTTCCCGAGGCCAGGGGAGCTCTGCCTTGGGAGCAGCCAAAGCACGGCCAGCAGCTGCATGGGACAGGGACCAGAAACCAGCACGAGGGAAGGAGACAGAAAGATGTGATGGCGGCGCAGCGGCTTTAGCAAACACCTAGTGCTATGAAAATGCCTGTCAAGTCATCCTTTTGAGTTCGGTGGAAGTATGACTTCACTCTGATTGTCGCTCTGGCACGTGCGTGCAAGAGATATTGTGTTCCCTTCCTCTCCAGTGAAATCTCATCTATTATAACTAGTCTGAAGTACTGCTCTATTAACCCTGCTCTGGGCGCTGTGCCTTATTTTGATCTCTGTTCTTTGCACAAAGAATAGGTTAGAATACAAGAGGTTAGAAGAGCAGTCTATGTAAAGTCTAAGGCATTATAATAAAACCAAACCATACCTTAGGTCTAAGAACCAGTTCTAAGCTGATGCGAACTAATAGGAACCATGTAAACTTTTACCAGTTTCAAGCTGCTGAATTTTGCTAACACAATAAATCTGTCTTAAAAAGAGGCTGAGTTCTGGTACCATCGCCATTTTCTTTGGAAATCCCATGTGTTATTTCTGAACCTGCAGACACCATTATGGGTTTTTTTTTTAATTTAATTAACTTCCAATAAAGCTGCTTATACTAGAAACAATAAAACTCTTTCTACCATGTCACTCTTCCTTCTTTAACATACATACAAAACACACAGAGCCTCAAGACAGCTCCAGGCATTCTAAGAAAAGAAATAACCAAATACCACCAAATATTTAATTTTCTATGCCGGAAATGAGAAACAGGTGTAATTAAAATAACACTTTTTAAATTAAGTGACCTCTCTTGACCAACCATCTGTGAATAATTCAGATTTTTTTCCCATTATTACTGTAAAATTAAAACTAGGGCATATAAATGACAAGATCCTCTTTAACTATCTTTAAGCACCAGCAATATATATTTTCCACCAGTTAAAATCCTTAATGATACCAAAAATCTGTCAAGCATAACTCCCCCAATTCATTTGCCTGAAACCATCAATATTTTATCATGCATTTGCAGTTGGCTTTAATTTAACAGTCCAGGTTACTAATCAAACAAAACACCCAAGTCATTAAAAGTTAGCGTGCCATTTAGAAAGTGCATTTCACGTTTATTAAAATATCTTTCATGGAGCCATTAGAAGGCTAAAGTTTTAATTACAATCAGATATTTAGTTCTACTTCAGTTATGCTTTTGGCACTCTCTTGCAACTGCCTTGATTAATCTTCCAGACAGAGCTCATCCATTACCTCCTGAAATTATTTTCCTCTTAACTTCTTCATAATTCATCTTTTTTCTTCCCCCCTCCAAACATGTAAAATGCATTAAAAAGGTGTGCACAATACCTGCCTGAAAGATAAGTCATTAGAAAGATTCCATTTCAAATGCAATTTATTCTCAAAAGTACCAAATAGCCATAATTCAAACAGATGTATTGAAATTGAAATGTAGGTTTTCTTGTCTTTGTTGTCATTTTAACTATTTTCCTACAGATGAGAGACTAATACATGCTGCTCTTTCTCCTTTCTCAGGTTTTGAAATATACAGTTCAGCTGAATTTTGCCTGGGTAATTCTGAGGGCACCTCAAGCTCACACACAGCCTCTGTCACAGAAAATTTCCCATCTTTTTCCTCCTCCTTAATAGAATGGTCACATTGCGATACATTTTACCAAACTTCTCTGCTGAGACCATTTCAATGGCTTTTTCCCATCCATTTGCACAAACATTGTGTGGAACCTCAGTCAGCAGTAATGAGAAAATACTCTCGATCTGATTGATATTTTAGATCTTCAGTGTAACTTCAGCAACAGACACTTACACTGTGTTTTGCAAAGATTCACCCTAAATGGAGGTAAGAATTTGAAGAAAGACCAAGAAGGAAAATTTGGAGGATTGAATCTGGCCCAGAGACCCCTCACATCTCCAGCTGAGCTTTCACATTTCCCTGGAGTCACAATAGAGACAGATTCAACCCCTCCAAACTCAGCATTTGGGACTCGTATCTCATTTTGCCTGCTTGTTTGCTGGAGATATGGCCAGGTTTGGATTGCATACACAAAAACCTTGAAGAAACCCTAGAGGACAGCTGAAGATCAGGTGTTCATCCAAAGGTTTAGATTCTTTTGCACATTGGATTTTTCAGCCCCTTCTTCAAGGCTCAACCTCATCCTCAGATTGAATGGGATCAGCGAATGGTCTGCCCTGTTTCCATTCTGCAACATCATCCTTTACTTCTTCCATAACTGCAGAAAGTCTATTGAGATAAAGACTGGAGAGATCCTGGCAGACCTCAGACAGCCCTTTCCATCCAGCTGATAAGCTCTCCTCCCCACCTGCCTCCATGCTCACCCCACAGGTTCCCGCTGGCTCTTTCCAGGTGTCTTCTGGAGGAGGATGGGCTGCCTCACACCTCCATCCACCCACCGATGGGGAGAAGTGTGGCCACGCTCCCAGCAGAAGGCTCAGGACAGCATCAGATAAACCCTTCATCTCCCCCCTCCTCCTACACCAGCTGGACGCAGGGCCACGTCCACCTGCATGAGGAAAGCCTCTCACATTGGTCTGAGCCAAACATAAATCGGCATCTCTCCTACAACAGCATCTCACTACTACAGCGAAGCCTGGCATTTCAAACTGGCAAAAACCACGTGGCGGAAGGGAGGGAATAGACCGGCTCCAATTAAAGCCCTCTACCCTCACCGAGGTGATCGGCAGAATTGGCTCCAGGCAAGCTCAGGAGGAGAAATGCAGAAGCCTTTCAAGACAAAGCTCAATTACTTAGGCAGAAAAATGGAACATGCTTGAAAAGCCTGTCTGCACGGCCCTTGTACAGCACCGTATGCGTGGTACTGAAAAGCCTGCCTGTACTGTCTTTTGTGGTAGACAATATTGATTTTTTTTTTTCTTTTAAACCTATGCACTCCAATTTTTAATTTATATTTTTATTGTTGAAAAATACAGCAAATTGTTTTAAACATCTGTTGGGTTTTTTTCTTCATATTCTTAAACAACACGTGAAGAACTGAGTTAAGAAATGAGACCATGTAAGGAGGAGGGAGAGAGACGGGGAATTACAGGAACAGATTAAAGAGATAGATGGAACATTGTGATTACAAGTAACCTTGGGTCTCTGATGAGCATCACATACTCCACATGGACCAAGGAAATACAGGAATGGGGCTGGAACCATGTTCGGGTTTGGAACCAGCCACGCACTGACAAAAGCTCAAGTTTAGGGTTAGAAAAATGTCTTTTTACAGTACCCATGTTTCCGATGTGGGTAGAGAAGCCCTACTCTGTCCCGTGTTGGAGAGAAAAGGAGGCTAAAGTCCATGATGTTTTCTGAAGCAAAGCTCAGTAACGTAGCACCATCTAGTGCCAGCCTTGAAAAGCAGAGAGGAGAAACGGGCATTTCCCGAAAGTATCCCGAGAAAGCTGTGCTCCCTAAAGCCAGACCCTGCTGAAGAATGAGCCTTTAGATCATTTTAAACATATGGATACATGACAGCCAGGTGGGCTGAGGAAATTCTGGCTGAGGAACTGGAGAATGGTGCTGCGACGAGAGAAACGGAAGAAAATGTGGGACTATCCACAGCTCTTTAAAAAAAGTGAAGGGCAGAAGTTGTGGTTCTGACGCTGATGAGGCTGTATGAAACTTGTCTGAGGAGAAGAACTCGTATCACTGAACCTCCTAGACACCCAGTTTTTGAAGGAAAACTTTTTTTTCCTTTAAATTTTCAAAGACAGTGCTCTAATCATCTTTGATTAGAGTTTGGGACCTTGTCGTTACATAAATTGGTTGTTAGATTTAGTCCCAAGCAGATGGCTGAGCAATAATAAACCAAAACTACATTTAAGATCGTTTCTACATAGGATGTAAGAGAAAATTCCTGTAGGTAGAACTGTTTAAGAGAAGCCAGGGACATGCACTTACCAATACCCATGGCCTGAAATCCTGTCCTCGCTGGAACGAAGTGTTATCACTGATTTCAACGGACTGTGATTTCTTTCAGTCTTCCTACATCTCATTATGGCAAGTGCCCGATGCTGATACAACTTCCCCGAAGCTCCCATCGTACGTACTGCACTTCCCTAAATGCACAGGTATACCAAATAACGAAATCTGTTGGAGCAACAGGCAGCATGAGAGAGCGGAACGTAGGAAGAGAGTCGACTCCCTTTCAGACATGGCTTAAGTACTGCCAGCTGACTGCTGTACTTAAGCAAAATCTTCAGACAAGCGTGTTGACTGGTCTAGGTACAGATACCATTATGTAGCTATAAAGTTGGAAAATGTGGACTTCTCCTGACAGCAAAATTCTGTTTTGCCTTAAGAGGGCTGGGGCTCAAGGAGATAATACTTACTTAAATGATTGAACCTTTTTTTCCTAAAAGGTACCTTTACTCTCTTGTAAGTAGGTGAATAAGGACTGCTGAACCAACTAGAAATGGATTTATTCCTCTGCTTATAGAGCATCTTTCCAATATGGCTCTTATCTCTGTCAGACCTTACACCATAATAGTAAAAACTACCATTATTGATGCTAATACTTCTAATCATAATAAATTTTAAGAAAAAAAAAAAAAACAACTATAATAACCAGAGACCAACAAAATGCCAGTCGCTCTTTTGCCATAGGTGAGATATATTAACTGGAGTGGAAAGCATCAGTTCTTTCTTTGCCTCCTATCTTTGGTGGTAAGAGCAAAGGAATATAACAAGACAACAAGGGGAAAAAAAAAACATCTAATGTGGAACTAATGTGACATTTACCACTTATCATCTGATTATTGTACTTGCATGATACTTCATTTCTCTAATCTTTAATCTTCTTGTATGTAGATTGAAAGACCTGCAGGGCAAGCCTCTTTCTACATGTCTGTGTAACATCTAACACAGGGAGATCCTGATCCTCCCTCTGGCCTCTAGAAATTCATGAAATTAAAATAAATTATAAAGGTCTCCAAGCTAGACTCACCAAAAAATTTGGGCAACACAGTACTTAGTTTCTCAGCACCCCAGAACTGAGACCCCTAAATCGGGTGCCCAGCTTCTGCTGGCATGGGCAGAAGCAATTGCAGCGTGGATGGGCCAGTGCTACCACATAACCAGGAACCCATGTATTAGTCTGGAAGTGTTAACGGGACCCTGCAGACGTCCTCACCTCCCTCCTAAATCTACGGCGACTTTAGGTGCCCAACAACAAACTCGACAGAGGCGTGAGCACGCACGTTACCCCAGAGCACACATACTTTGCAGGCAGTTGCAGATTCGCCCTGTGTTTTCTGTCAGCTCAAGCAGTGCTGTCACTAAATGTCAAATGGGGTCTAAACAAGGCAGCCCTGAGCCCTTCGACAGCCCCACAGCTCCTGCCTTGCTTAGGGCACACATGGACCTACGAGTAGGTGTCCTGAGGTGACAGATGGGAAATGCGAAAGAGAAAAACACGTGTTCGACCAGAGACCTGCTGTAAGGAGCACTCCTCTCTGGTCTGCATGCACAATCTTCAGTTCTCTCCTGAGATAAGTAGCTAACCAAGCCCTTTCTGGTGGACCCTTGTGGCCACTACCCTCACCTACAGCATGAGAGATTTCAGTACAGCATCCTGCACATCCCTCGAGAGTTCCAACTCGCATGTCTCGCATCACACGTATGCAGTATTTAGAGTTGGGATGCTGTCAATACCACCAGATCGAAGCTGTTCTATTTTTCAAGAAATACTTAAATATTCCTTGGGCCAAAAGAGGGAAAAAACCCTCCAGCTACATCTTTAAAGCCTCAACTCGAAAGAGAGGAACAAATTCCTCTTCTAATAAATACTTAGATGTCTGATTGTAAGGATTCATTAATATTAATTGTTGTGTCTAAAGCCAACTACAAGATCATTAAAGCCTTTCTAAATATTACTTTCCCACATAACTAATAGCCTACTGTCATAAGAATTTTGGTAGCCATCAAAAGGATAGATGAGCTGAGGAAGCACAGTTACAAGATCTCCACAAAATAATTTGTCTTTTAAAAACAGTTTATGTTCTAGGAAAGTTTGAGAAACTTTGATTAGAGAGTGATTGAATAGTCATATGGCGCAAGCTGTTCTCAACATGCCTCGTAGAGCCTGAGCTTCAGCTGTGTTCAAACCAGACACAGAGGCATAGCTTGCTTTTTAAGTTTCTAGAGCATCTTGCCTTTGAGGGCAAGATATTGCTGTTCCTATGTTTTATGAGTACACCGGAATATTCAGCTATCAAACATACCCCTTTCATGCAAGAACTGAAATTCGCCTTTTTCACCCATTAGTACGTGTTTACAAGAGACGCTTCATAGAGCAGATTAATGGCATTAAAAAATAATAATAATTTAAAAAAAAAAAACGACCACAAAACCAAACAAAAAACCCAAAACCAATGGAATGAGCTGACTTCTGCCACTCAGACTGCCACAAAATCTCTGGGAGACTGAAAGATGGAAGCCAGTGGAGACCGTCCATGTGGAGGACTCCTGCCTGCTGGGCTCCCATCCGCACTACAGCGGACAATGAAACCCAGGAAGCCAGCAGCAACCGAGCTGCCAGCAGACAAAGTGGGCTCCAGATTAGGAAGGTATCAGCCACAGAAATCGATACACAGCTCCAATGCTCCTGACTGCCTCACAGTCCTCCATGACAACTACACAAACTCCTTCCAGGAGGGCAGGATGACTAATTACTCAGGAGGGGCTTTTGCACTAACACCCTAATTCAGAGATAGTGCAATGCTCTGCCCAGATTTACAATAAAAGGTTTGGATGCGTATTTTGACTGTTTACATTTTACAGCAAGAACCATTCCTCCCAGAAAGGAGGGTGTCGCAGGACACTGAAAACTCAACGGGACAGAAAGCAAGGCAGCGTGCCACTGTGACCAGCCCTTCTCCAGCTGCAGGATGAGGAATACAAACCCACCTGGATGCCTTCAGGCCTTTCCCACCTCTGATTTCTCAGATCCCAGCGATGATCTCTCAGAGCTGATTCATGCCAAATGGCTACTCAGATACCTCAGGAGCACTTGCAGCATTCAGGCTACATGAAGCAAAGAAAGTGTATTTTAAGCAGAGCAACAGCCACCAGCAGGTGGCCCAGCAAGTTGGATAATTTCATCTCAGCAACCAACCTACTCCAGACTGACAGCTCTCCTTCCCTGGTGCTTCTGAGCAGTGGGGAACACCAGCTGAAGGACTCAGTTGAACTGAGACAGGAGATGATGTTGACTAAATGCCAAAGATGTTACTTTAGAGGTCACAGACCACTTCAGAAACTTCCAAGGAAGGCACACCAGCAAGAAGGATAAAGAAATGGCAAAAACCATAATTTTCTCTGAGGAGTAGTCAATAAGAGGTTGTGCAGAAGAGCTGATGGCAGAAAGAAATTCACAGTGAAAGATGGTCGGGAATACTAAGGCTGGTAGGGAGCCAAAGCATAAGGAAACAACATGGTAACATTTAATTAGTCTGGAAAGTATTTGGGGTAAAAAAGAGAAGAGAAACTCAGGTATATGGACAAGCCAGCAATACTGTTTTAACTGGGTTATAAATCATTACTCATGGTTTGCTAATGTCAAGAAAGGAAACTAGTAATAGTACCAGACTGGATAATCAAAGTGAACAGTCAGCTAAGGTGATATTAATTGTATTTGACTGATGAGAAGGGGCGGGAGAGTGAATAGCTGGCAGAGGGAAAATGTAAAATTTGATGCCTGCTAAATGAGGCATGATGAATAATGGTTTTTCTTGTCAAAACCACTGCTAGATTCCCCTCAAGCTGCGAGCGGGTATTCAGGAACACGTGTCTAGTTTTAACCAGGGGTCTGATCCTTCTCCTAATAAAGGCAACAGAACTGATTATAACTGATGCAAACAGGAGCTGAAAAAGACCAAGATAATATCCTACAGCCACAAGCTTATTTCACAAATGTACATCCAAAGCAAGTTACAAACAATCCAGGGAGGGTATCTATTATCTTGCATGAACAGCCAGCAGTTGTTGACAGGAGTTAATAGCATTTCCCATGAAATTGGGCTTAATCTGTTTTTTGTTGAAACCTATTTCTTTTCATGTATTTATTAACAGTAAGTAGAATTTCTGACAAGATACTCCATAACCAAAGCATTAAAAGTGGGTCTTGGCTAAATAAAATAATATAGCAGCAACATAAGTCATTCAGATTTTAGGATAAGGTTATTCAGAGAGTTAATATCAGTGGTTTGTGTTTATCTTACTTGCTACATCTTTCCAGAAATTGTTCAGCTGTTAGCCTACTCTGTTTGTGTAAGTTGTCCCGTTTCGATGTGTATGAGGCGGAATTTTTTTTTTTTATTTTTTTTTTTTCGGAAGGGGGGGTGCAGGGGCAGAAAGCAGTAACATCTGTCGGCTGTAGTCTGATATATTCCAAAACTGCTCTCAGTTTTTGTTTAATTTTAGAGAACTAGGACATTTCCTACCATCTTTGTAATAAAATGAATTTGTGGTAGGGCAACTAACAAATCATTATTCTCTTTAGTTTTCATGTTACGCAGAAGACAACTCTGTCCAATTATTTGGACAAGAGCCCCAGGAGTTATGCCCATAGAGACTTACTCCACATAACAAACCAATAAAGATGCTGCAAGTCAGAAGCAGAACAGAGATGTGCTATAAAAGCAACAACATCCGAGATTCATCCCCTCTAAACTCCCTTTCAGGCATTTTTTCTGTGCATTGCTGAAGCAAACTGATGCTAGATATTTAACAGCATGCTGCAGAAATAATTTAGGCACAGAACAAGCAAAGCATGTCCTGGGGATGGACTGCTCAGCAAGCAGAGCCACAGTTCCTTCGAGGTGCCACTGAATCCAGTGAAGAAAATACTGAGCAGCAAGGGCAGTGTAGTAAAAATCATGCAGGGAGGCTATGTGGTCTCCACATCCAAAATTTTAAAACAAAGATCAAAAAAAGAGCCTCAGCCAGTCATACCGTTACAAAGCTTCTTGCATCTCACCCAAAGCATCTCCTACTGGACCACCTCAGATGACTCTGAAACATTTGGATCAACAGTCTAACTACCATGTGCAAGGTACACAAAAGAAAACTGATGTCTTGAGAGATACAGAATTAGGATTACCAGCTCACTAAGTCACCAGGGCTCAGGCCCAAATTCAAACCGTCCCCAAATTTGGAGGGACCAAGAACCCAAGTTCTAATTTAGGCCCATCTTTGGCTGGAGTTAAGATTAACTAATGAGCTCAAGGGTCAGCAATGTCTGTTTGTATATCATTCTAATGGCATCTAGGCTACAAGCGTACATTGCCATCAAGATCAGCGAGCAGGCCTGAAGACCTTGCAGAGCCCTTCCAACCCTTGCATGCAACACGAGGGACAAGTAGAGGCCAGGCTGGAAAGGGAAAGGGACTTAAGTGCATAACAGGACTTAACTCCAGCATCTGCCTGCAACGTAAATTTGAAGGTGGCACCAGTCATGTGTTAGAGGTAATGAACTGATCCCAGGGAACCTTAAGTTTGGCAGCTCACCTTTCACTGTCTTTGCAGCCCTGTAACTACCCAGTTCTAGTCCCAGAGCTCTGCCACACTGCTGGAGTACTCAGGAGCCTACCTCTGCCAGGTCCTTCTCACTGCGGAGGTAGCTCCAGGCTCTTTCTGCAAAGGTCTTGTAACCACAACTCCTTCCTCAGACACACACATGTCTTCATGACTCATGCACACCTACAGCATCAAGCACCGCCTAAACACTTCATCGTCTCCCTCCCTCAGAAAGGACAGAGCCTGCTGGGATGCTCTGGTGCTTACCCCACCATCAGGAAAAAAGAGGCAACAGTAGGTGTGCAGATGACCTGGAAGCACCTGCCTCCTGTCCACCTGTACTGGGAGAGATGTCAGATCAAGCTCTAGCCTGGGTACATGCCAGAAGAGGAGTCTGGCTTTCTGGGCAGCGTTTGAGCAACAAAATAGGCAGAAACATATGTGGACCCCATGCAGTCTATAGATTGCTGCTCAGACAACACTGTCATGCATAATTCAGGGAGAAGACACCGCATGCTATTAAAGCCTTTAATATAACAAAGCCCATGATGTGGAAAGTACAAGTAGTTATTCATACTCACTACCCAAGTACTAAATAGTTAAATAGTTTGAGGTTTTGATTTCCCCTGTTTTGAGGAGGGTTTTGTGTCATAATGGTCGTCTTTTTTTAAAACTTTTTTTTTTTTTAATTGCAATGCTTGTGAAAGTAAAAATACTAGCACTGGAGTAACACAAGCAAACTCCAGATAAACTTGTAAGCAGATTCCTGTAAACACTTTTTCACTCCAACCTGAAATACCCCTGCTGATCCTATACAAAAACTGCCAGTTTCATACAACTGCCTGCTGTTGATGTGACCTTTCAAAGATGTTAGAGTCGAAGTGAATTACAGAAGAGTTCAGTACGCCTCAAACAGGCACGGGGAAGAAAGCACAGTTGTGTGTGTTGTTCAGGAAAGAGGAAAGCGCTATTATACGTGTGCCTTGCTGGAAACCAGCCCTTCATTTCTCTCTAGCAACAGGGTCTCCCATTACGTGTTCATTTCTGCAAGGAGTATACATTGGTCTGTTTGATAGCATCAGTGTAAGCAACAAACAAAAAAAGGGAACTTTCACTCCTTTTTTGGTTTTGCCCTTCCCCCTCCTTGCATGTATATGTGAGATTTTTTTTTCCCCTCTATTACCTTAAATCGATTTTAGCATGATGCCTCTTAATCAAAGAGATGCTGAGGTTGACAGGGACCCTTTGCAGGTCATCTAGTCCACCCCCTGCTTTTCTGCAGATTTCTAATCTCTGTGTTACAAGCACGCAAAAGCAGAACACAGGCAGGAGGCATTTATTTATGCACTTTTCAAAGGACTCAAAAGCTTTTCTATCCTATTAATTTTTCTATATATTGTCCATTTATTTCTTCTTCCACCAGACAAAAAAAAAGGTGTCCTCATACGGCACTATCAGAAACAGGGAATGGGACGTTGCAGAAAATGCCCAGAAATGCAAGGTGGGGATCACTCCTCGACAGCGAACTGCAGAGGCAGACACAAATGAAGCCTTCATAAATTCAGATATCTATTAGCACAGTCTACTGCCAGCAGTAAAACCCTCAAGAAGATCGTACTTCCACTAGGTGTCACCTCCCAGAAACTGCCACAGTTGAAGTAACTCTATCTGTAAATGGAAATACACCATTTGCAGCTCCAACTCCTTCCCCTGAGGTACTTCCACACAGCCTATAAAACCAGCCCCCGCGTAAGAGATGTCCTTTACCTCGGCTCACACAAGCGTGGGCTGAGGCTCTCCTTTGCGGAGGTGCTCGGTGGGGTGGAGAAGGCAGAGCGCTCATCTGTGACATTTCGGAGACGACTGATGGATTTCTTTTTTTTTTTTTTTTT
>VXBL01010250.1:156159-177669 GCA_013400195.1 Aramus guarauna
CCTCACTTTTGACATTTCGAGGACCAGTGTTGGATTTTTTTTTTTTTTTTTTTTTTTTCCAAGCCAAGCAAAACATTTTGTAGCATTACACTGATATGCAAACACTATACCAGTCTGAGGTAAAAAGGGAGAGTAGGTGGGCAACATAAGCCGTGTCTGAAAGCCGGGCTGGCGCAGCCGGGCGGAGGAATTTCCCACTCGCACACAGCAGAGGGCTGTGTCGAGCTTAGCAGAGCTGGGACTGACAGCCAGGAGACTTAATCAGAGCTACAGAAAAAACACAGGCCTTAAGCAGAAAGAAATCCCCGGGTCGCTGCAAGATGGGGAAGAGTCAGGAGGGACCAGTGTGACTTTCTCATCGTCCTTCCTCAGAGCGCTGGAGGTCCTGCCACCACTTCTGCTCCATCTCACTAACTCGCAGCACAACGGGAACTTCCAGCCGTGCAACCCATCTTCCCCCAAAGTAAGCTTACCACTCCTTTGGCTTTGCCCAGTTTTAATTCTGAACATTAATTAGTTTGCTATGCACATTTCTTGCAGGGGAGAGCAGCTCCTTTGCTGCCGCTGTATAAATCAATTGTTCACTCTTTGCTGGAGAAGCACACACAGTTCTGCTCGCTCCATTACAAAAGGGATGGGAGCATTTCTGGGGCAAACGTTACGGATTATTAGAAACCCAGGAAGCATAGAGCAGAGCAAGCGCAATGAAAGGGGGCTGTTGTCTAAGAAAGGAGGTGGGTCCTTCAATACATCCTTTAAAACAATACAGACACTGCGTACCTGATAGGGCACAAAATATTTTATTTGTGGGATATTCTGAGATATACAGTATGTACTGTTGCTATAACAACATGTCAAGAGAGCTACTGCCATAGCATTAAAACTGCAGATATCTGTGATGGAGTTTGATTCATAAGCAAGAAGGCAGAAGCCCAGAAGGCTTTAATGAGCAGAAGCTTGAGGTCAGATCAAATACTTCTACTTTTCAGGGAGGAGGGGGAAAATAAAGAACTAGAGGATTTGAACAAAGGAAAACAAGCATCAGACTGTTGTAATGACCACTCAGCCTCTGAACAACTGCCTAGCACCAACACTGCTTCTCCGTAACAGGTTCTGTTAATGACAAAAAATGGCCCGTGCCAATACAAGGAAGAGCTCTCTTTCACCTCTTGTATGACTAAGCACATGAGGCTGACCTGCCATCTAAGATGTGCTCATTTAAGGGTGAGCTCTTCTGTTCCTGGCATATCTCAGGAAAGATCAGTTTGATCTCATTTTGCTCGCTGTGATGTGTCAATACTCTGGAGAAATTACAAGTATTGCGGTCTAGACAAATTATTGATGAGCAGCTGCCTCTCATGTATTTTTGAGAAGTAATAGTTCTAGTGTCTCCTGGAGTTCTATCAAGGGAGCTCTTTCCTAGCGGTAACAGAGGAGGCAGAACATCAGCACAGTCTTTATGGCACTCACTGTTCAGAGGGCTTGGTACCCCGTTGTTATTTTCGTTGTTTGAGTCACCCAAGTGCTGAGTGACTTCACACAGGAACAATTTGTATAGGAACCTATTCTGAGGAGGAAAAGGCTCGCTCTCGTAGGTGCAGTGATTGCACATTGGGCAACTCAACCTTCTCAAATGAGTCAGAAAATCTCATCAGGATAAATGCCAAGATACACTGGCCATGAGTCACAGCTGTCATCCTCTGTTTTAAAAGGTTTGAATCCTCATGAACTGCTAGTGGGATCAAGACAGAAGCATGATGATGCTGACCTTGAAACACTGGAATTAAGTGTTTCTACCATGATTTAGACCAGTTTGTCTTGTAGCACTATTTCAGATGACTGAAACAGCACCTGGCTCAGGAAGGAGACAATTTATATATATAGGAAAGAGCAAGAACTGTCAGAAACTCCAGAAAGTCAACATCTCACCTAAGCAGTATATTTTCAACCTCAAGAGTTACATGAGATAAATCTCATTTAAAGGTTGTGGGTTACTGTCTCCCTTTTTGTTTTCCTGTATGTCCAGTACAACTTAGGAACGGGGATCACTCTCAATATAAACAACCTTATCAAAGTAAAAACTAGGCAGTGAGCACTGTGTGAGAAATTGCCAAAAAGATTATACATATTTTTCCATCATCTGAAAAAATGGTGGGTCTCAGTCAAGAGGTACAAATCAACAAGCGAAGCCAAATTTAGGAAAGCACTGTCTGTTTTTTCGGACAAAACTGGTCCATTCATGTCAGCCTGATAAACACAGCGATGTACTAATGCAAACAAATCTCACTCTCACATAGTTTACAGCTTTTTAAATGTTTGCAACTAAACCCATTGTCACTTTACAATGAAGCTTAATCGGCTGTAGGTTATCACATTGTATTTTATATACCTGGCTTTGCGGTATTTCAACTAACATTGCTGACACTGTAACCTCATTATTACTATTATGCTGACAGGGAACAAGATTGCACATGCTGTCTGTCTATCTGCCTCCAGAGCATCAGCTTTATGACAGGCTGTGAGGTTCACCATTACTGAACTAACCATCCCTCAATATTAAATTCAGAGAGGAGTAAGCATCAAAAATCATGGGATCTGGCCAACGCAGATTCAACCTGCACTTTGCAGTGCTGAAAGCTAACTCCATACGGCGTACGATGTGAGCACTGCAGCCAGGCCACCCACGTGCAGCATCAGCGACTGTCCCTGGGGATTGCAGGACGGACCTACAAGACGTAGACACTGCCCAGGCATGGTATCATCCACAGCTGCTTCCCTTCTCCATGGCCAAGACAAGATCCATGGGGAGGTTACAGCAGAGTCACTAAGGTGCGTTTATCCATTCATTAAAGTTGGACACATTGCCATAAGCAGGGGAACAGACTGTGCAGGGATGCTAGGAAATCACCGTCACTGGTGATCTCTCAGGTTAGACAGACATTGGTCCAGCTCAACACAGGGCATGCTGCTGGATCTACATAGCTGGTCCTCTGCTTGGGTGGAAGATGGGTGACTGTAAGGCAACGTCTAGCCTCATTTTTTCTATGGATCTTGTAGATTTTGCTGTCCTAAGATTGCCTTCACTCTTTTCTTGCCTATTCATCAAGAATACAAACATCTTGTTGACTTAAAACCCCACAAACATGCAGACAAGTGAGAGCTGCCTCCCCCTTGCAGTGGTCTAAATGGTTTTGACCATTAGTATTCTAAGCATTACACCGTCTTGGAAAACATAAGTAAACTGTCACCCTTCTGAGCAGAGGGAAACAGAAAAGGGCCATTGCACCGGCCAGTCTGCTCAAGATCACCTCACCGCTGAAAGCACTCACCACGATGTGGAACAGTATCACATACCAGCCTCCTCTGTCCAAATAGTATTGCCCAAGAGTAGCTGAAACACTTAATATCGAGCAGTCAGGTGAAGTACCTCCTAGACTAGATATAAAACCACAGTGCAATTAGAGGTGTGGCAGGACCCTACCTGACCAGACCCACACTTGATGGGGCTAGCTCAGGTAGAGCAGCAAGGCGACGGCACAGACTGAGCACGGGCCAGGTACACACATAAACCACCTGCACATCCCCAGTGATGCTAAACTGTTTGTCAATGTCAGGGAAGTAACCTGACACAGAGCTGAGGAATCCCCACTCAGAAGCTCTTTCCCCCAGCGTTGTTCAGCTTTTCTGCTAAAGACTGATCGTAACTGTACCCTCCTCTGGGCTGCAACTGGTCACTCTCTAAAAACCACTGCCCTGGGTTGCTTCGAATCACCCGTCAAGCAGGGTCCTCCAACAGAGCAGTCCGCAGGGGCTTCATCACCTCGTGGGACAGAGGCAGAGCTCCTGGGGGCCACTGGTCCTGGACACCCTGTCCACAGCCAGGCCCCTCCAGGCACGCTGCTGGGGAGGCAGCACTGCCATCGGCCCTGGCTGGAAGCTCTGTACAACACCAAGGGGTTTGCAGCACCACTCTGGCCAGCACTTCACAGTAATCCCAAAAGATCAGGAAGACACAGCTGGCAAAACTCAGCTTCAAAGATGGGCCCAGAGAAGCCAAGATCTCTGCACAGCTGGGCTTTGAAGACCCAAGGAAAGATACTCGCACAGCGTTACCCCGGCACTGCTGTCATCATACTCTGCACGCCGGCTATGACAGTAAAAGCTGAACCTACAAGAGACTTCCCTCGTGGAATGGCATGCGTCTCAGCTGTACAAGTCATTTGCTGTTTGTATTTTAAAGACAAGAGCACTGTTGGTGGCAAACATACTAGATATGGTAAAAAACACATACTCCCACCAGGTTTCACCACAGAGCTAAAATTTACATGAGCTTTTGAAAGCTACAAAAGCAGGTATTTGTTCTTTCCCCATACCAAACATTTCCGATAGCAAGAGCTGGCAACCTGGTTGTACAAGCCTTCCCTGACAATGAGGGGAACCCTCCATTAGCATCCAAAAGCTGCAGGCTAGAGTAGGCAGTAAGTAATAATCAGGAGTAATTTTATTGCAGACCAAGCCAGAACAACGTACTGGACTCTGGCTCACCAGCAGAGCTCCTAGGTAATCTGTAACTAGCACTCCACGCTTCTTTCCAAACCAAAATATTTACAGCTGCTGTATGAAAACAAGCTCAGCAAATGAGTACAACACAAGCATAACTGAAGATGTTGAGAAAGATCAGAGAGAGCTGGCTAAGCAAACAGGAAAAGCTGTTGTTCTATATAGGGTATGTTCAAATCAGAACAAACAAAACCAGAACAGTAGGGTAATAAATATTGAAAGGATTTTATCCATAACCTAAAATACTTATTTCCTTGCCTCAAAAGCTTTAAAACAAGGAAAAGGATAACCAATCAAAGGCTTGGAAAATGGAATGAATCAGGAAACAGACTTGCAGTACAACCAGAAAGGGCATAAATTTAAGAGTATGGGAACTGAAAGGGAAAAGAGCAAGGAGGGGAAAGAGGAACAGCAGTAGAACAAAAGCAGGAGGACAACAGAAAAGAGCAGTCTTGTCAACTTTAATCTTCCTAAAATTAAGGATTCTGGCTCCAAAATGTCATTAAATTAAAAAAAAAAAAAAAGATAAATAAAAAACTGCAGGATTTCAAGACTGAAAGGACTTCCCCCCCCCTTTTTTTTTTGTAACTAAAGAATAGGCTTAACCTCATTTTGTTTATTAAAGATTTTGACTGTGTGCAGAGCCTGCACTTGGGTGTGCCGTGTTTGGCACCGAGTTGCAATATAAACAAACTCCAGCTGTGATGCATGAAAAGCCTAGGAGCAGTGGAGAGCTTAATGTCTCTAATGAATGTCTGGACCTAAAATGAGGCACTGGAGACTCCAGATGAACTTTGGCATGTAATACATTTCTAAGGGGAATTGGGAACTGGATAAATAAGTGCTTGTCACTGCTATGCTCTGGATATATTTGCAAAATGGAGATGGCGATGAGATCAGAGTATTTTCTTCTGTGCCGTGCCCAGGCACAGTCATCCTTGTGTCTCCTATTTCACTGCAAGAGCTATGGCAGGCCAAGAAGAGCGAGCTGTGAAGGAATACCCTGTTTAACTTACCTTCAGGTCTACCCTTTCAGCACTGCAGCTACATCTGGATTTGACTTGAAACATAAGCCACCTAAAGTACGGGTACGTGCCACTGTAACGTAGATAGGTTTTTTTTCAACATAGATAAGCTTTTCAAACCAAAAAGTAAACGTCAAAGTCAGCTTTGAGTGGGGATAAACAAGACCAGGTTTTCAAAGCTTTCATTAAACCCACAAGCCAGAAAATAATCACAGCCTTTCTGCTCTCTGTGCATCACAAGAAGAAAACACACAGGGAGTGCACCCCTGCTGCTGCTGGAAAGCTGAATGCATTTGTGGGCACCAGCCATCCCCACAGACCTCAGGGTGCAGAGCTGTTACCTGACTCCATATCCCCCTGCCGAGGTTTCACAGGCTGAGATAAAAGCGCAATTAAAGATAGCACATAAATCCCATATGCCTGAACTTGCATTCAAGAAGCCAGGATATTTACTCTTCTCCTCGGCACTACTCCTTACCAGGCGACGCTGCATACTTCTATGCTGTTGTTTCATTACCTGGGCTTTCATTAATGCTGACTTGCCCAGGCTTGACCACAAGTACTTAGGTCCATAATAAAAAGACATCTAACTCACCACGTGGTTGTGCGGTGTACCTCTCACCCTTCACAAACGTCAGGAAAACGTCGCAACAGGTCACTGGTTTGGGGCTGCAGGGGTGGCACGGACAGCAACCCCACACTTCCCAGTCCCCAGAGACCAGCTGGAGCCAGTTGAGGAGTTGAGGTTGACCAGGGACAGAGAGATGGGGGTGGCAATGAGGTTGGCCAACTAAGAAGTAAGGTCCTATAGGAAAAGAATTATTTCAGTTTATCGTGTGTAAGAGGAGACCTAAGACACCCAGAACGTGGCAAAGTTGCTTTTCTTCCATAGGCGTGTGGTAGGACATATCGTAGAAATACCATGCTCACAGAGTGCAAAAATTAATTATCATAGTCACAAACAACAGCAACAAAATACACACAAACCCTCTAGTATAAGTCATTACAGACCAGACAGCCTGTTACCCCTGTTCCCAAAGCAAGGCACGATGCTGTGGACATCTACAAACCCTCCAGCACAAACTGCCCGGACAGGCCTGGCTCCATCCCACCTGTCCAGGTGACCAGCTCCCTCGGCTGCCCGTTTTCCTGCCAGGTCGCAGCCTTCAGGAGCAGCTTCTAGCAAACAGGAGTCAGTAACACCTCGTGCAAGGCTCCGTCACCCTTCAGAAACACTTTGCGAACAGGAACTTGGTTTATTCCAGTTTCCTGTTGTCTTTAGGCACAGATGACCATTGCAATTATCTATCTAGTGGCTAATAATGAAAAAAGTAATTAACAATCAACATTTGAAATGCAAGTATCCAGTGTTACTGGCATAATTATGAGCTTTCATTGAGTAACACATGAACATTCAGTATCAGGCAATCCCATCTTTCAGATTACCAGTTTTTCAATACTGTTACCATATAAAATGGCCCGTACTTTGTCAGGATTGAATCATCCTATCATCCTACTAAAGGCAGGGAAAATTAAGATGTATGGATGTTTACCACTGCCAAGCACTCACCAAGTATCATAAAAGGTTAATTCTGAAAATTTAGTTTCTATCTAAAAAATATAAGTTATTAGGAAAATGCCTTTTTTTTTTAATAAATGAATACTTGGATTTCCACAGGTCAATAAAAGCCAGGAAGTCCATAGGAAAGATGCATTCACACAAAGTATCAAAACTTTATTCCATCTTTTAGAAATGCCTCTGTTCCTTGGAGGAAAGTTTTGAATACTTTGAATACAGCTTGAAGTCCCGCTTTAACCCAACCTGGAACGCAGTACCAGCAGAAGGAAAGAAGGCATGGAACTAATTTGATCAGATTACCCAATATTTGGCCCTTCATTATGTTTAGCACTGGTATGGGTCTGTAGGAATTAAAAATCTCTGATGTTTTTCCTTCTCTGTTATCCCTGTTTACCTTCTACTTCCTTAGCTGTTACCACGCTCCCCATTGAAATTAGCGGGAATCAATCTGCAGAAGATAAGTAGTGGAAACCTTCCTCCCTAATTTTCTAGGGCATGCCCCGGTCACACCCATCCCGTTCTGGTTGCACAGCATGGTCCCGATGGGGTAGCACCATCACCACTGGTGGAGCACGGTGGTGGTGCAATGAACGCCCCAGCTGAATAAAGACAAGGTGGAGTTTTGTGTGGCTTTGAGAGGTCTGAAACAGTATCACAGAGCTAATGGAAGGAAGTCCTACTTGAACACCTCCCAAGGGAAGGCTAAGAGCCTTTTCACCCAACTCCCTAAGCACAGCCTAAAGTGCAGTCTAAACTGTGAGAAGCTTTTTAGGCAGTTAGCCAGTGATATACTCAAAGTACAGCAAATGGACTTTCATCAGAAAACATATTTTAATTGTATTCATCACTGGAGTTCAATGTACCTAGCTCCCCTATAGAAGAAGGTAAAAAAAAAAAAAAAATCTCACGTGGAGCTGCTCTGTGCTGAGAACTATATCCTGTACTGTAGTCAGCTCAGACCATCTGCAGTTCTCAGTGCTGCGCAGAGCTAAACTGTTCAGCCAAGGATTTGGAATCGCCTCAGAGCCTTCAAATGGGCACACTTCATCAGCACCAAGTTCACTTTACAGAAGTCTTTACACTGTGCGCAAGGAAAATACAACTGCTTATGCTTTGAGGAGAAACTTTTACTTGTTTTTCACAAATATTCAGCTCCACTTTAGTGGATTTAGTTGGCTTGAGGTTTGAATTTTAAGTACCCACTTACAGAGGGAGAACAAATAAGCAGTAAATCCGATGCAGTCAGCACACAATACAGCAAGGTGGCACGATCTCTCCAAACGGTTCAGACGCACAGAGGTGAAATACCAACGCTTGGCACATCAGTGACACCAGTCCCACTGACGGGAACAGGGCTGGGACTCCTCAGCGTTTTGGCCAGGCTAATTACTACTCCAACACCAGAATTATCTGATGCCTGCACTGACAACAACTAAGAAATTGAGGAGAAAAGGAAAGAGCAGCACTGGCTCAAGACAAGCAGAGGCCTGTCCTCTACTCGCAGCTTGTTGCTATGCCATCACCATTAAGTCACAGCGCTCATGAGGTCAAAACCACGATGCCTCTCACTGCAGCTGAGCCTGCAGCCGAGGTGCTAGACCTGCTGCAAGCGCGCACTAAGTGGAAAGAGAAAGGAGCCGAGGGGAGGCAATGGGCTTCGCCCATTCTTAGAAGCACCTGAAGTGACAGGCTGTACCCCTACCTGCTTCAGCAAAGTTTCAAAAACGAACTACAACATGTTTTCCCCAGTGAGAATCTGAACAAAATCTTCTAAAGTGTCACAAAATTATTATCTGCTGCTATAACCCATATATCCTACACTACTGTTTCTCTATCTCTACTCATTTTCCTTCTAATCACCAAAAAGGGGGATTTCTCCAGCGAGCATCAGAAACCCATTTGGGGTTTCTGTGGAATTTGTTGGCTTTTCAAATTTTGATGACAATCTGACAATTGCCCCAGCCTCGGTGTGCAAAGCTCTGCTCTCCGCTTCAGAGACCAGCCCTATCGACATTCTGTGCCCCTCATCTCCATTCAGCTTCATTACACGTATCCGGTAGCCTTGGATAGATACGCTTGCGTTAAGTCACACTGAACTGCCTCATTAATTCAGGTTGAAATGAGCCCTGCAGAGAACATGTTTAGCTCAGGGTTTCTCATCAACACTCCTTGCAGCCAGCCCTCCTTACCTGCCCCACCACTTTCCATCCCCGGTTTTCCCCTGCTCCACAAAGAACACATCCAGCCTCTGGAGATCTCAGCCTTGGCTCTGTCCTCTCCCAGCTTCGCTAGCTCAAAGTAAATGTTGCACGCTTCTTAAGGCTGCCAGAAAGGACAACATCTGCGGGAGTATCTTCCTGGGGGTGAGGTGTCTTCTTATCTCTTCCCAAACACAGTTCACAGTCAAACTCGCATTTTGAAAAGTGCTAGTTTAATTCAGGGCTCCTGACATCCTTTCTTTCATGACTGCTATACTGCATCTCCCCTTTAAAAGAAGAACAAAGCAGCATCAGGAAGCATCATACATCTGAAGATCTCCTCCCTCTCTGTAACAATGCAGGTGCTTTACGAGCTCTGGACGTGATTTGCAAAAATTTTAAGTTGCTTTATTTTTCTTCAGACATTGCATACAAGGCGTTTGCTAAGATGCCTAAGTAGCATCCCGGCATGGGAAGAAGGTTGCCAATCAATATTCCAAACCTCAGTGGCTGCAGTGCTGAGAGCTAGAAGTCATCAAGCCTTATAATTGATTAGGCCACACGATCTATTTGCTACATCTTCAGTGGCCTTACGACACATGTCCTCCCCTCCTTAATAACCGATATGCATCTCTTCCCTTCCCCATCATCTGCTCCTCCCATCACCTGGTACAGGTCAACATCGCGTACAAGAGCTGTACGCGAGGAAGGTCTCCGGGATTTGGTGCTAACATGTAGGGAGGGATCAACTGGGAAAGTAACAGTGACAGCAACCAAGAAGCGATAGACTGAGCGATCCTTTGGAAGGCTGAGTAAAAGATATTAAGAAAATTACCTTCAAGACAAAGTGAACTCAAAGAAACTTAACTGTTATAAACTCTTACTCTGTATTAAGGGAAAAAAAGGAATTAGGGTGCCAGTTCCTCAAAAAAATGACACAAAAGCTCTTTATTGACCTCAGATAAAAACTGGGAAGTGTACAGAAAACAATGGAGGTCATACTACTGAAGATGAGTGTAAAAGAACAGCAGGAGTGCCTAGGGACAAAATCAGGAATGGCAAGACAAAGTGAGGTGTGACTAGGAAGGGACACAAACACAAATGCTTCAGCAGCTGGAAGAATAGGAAAATTAGAATAGGAATTCAGAAAAGAAGAAAAATATCAAAATATGGCACAAGTCCAAAAACCGTTTAATGTCATTATACAGGAATCTTCACTAGAAGTGCCAGC
This sequence comes from Aramus guarauna, assembly GCA_013400195.1. NCBI lineage: Eukaryota > Metazoa > Chordata > Aves > Gruiformes > Aramidae > Aramus > Aramus guarauna. The sequence continues at coordinate 166,753 of VXBL01010250.1, forward strand.
AGCATGCAGATGGTTAATACAATCAATACCAACAACAACGGTAAGATTACATACGGCACAGTTACTTCAGTATTACTAAGAAAAATATTTTAAAAAGTAATGTAATGAAATAAAAGCAGATTCACAGATTGCTTGAATTTTTAAGCCCAAAGCCCCAATAAGAATAATAGGTTATGATAACTTGGCCATCCTTTTCATATTGGTTGGGCATGGTGTTGTTTGTTCTAGGATAACTCAAAAAAAAAAAAAAAAAAAAAGTATTTATCCCAGAAATGTCAGTGGTCATCCTGGAGAACTCAGAGGCAGTTTCTGGCAGACAGAAAATCTGCTGCACCTCTGACAAGGGGAGGAAACAGAGGAGCTGGAAATTAAAAACCCTGCCACATTCAATTACCAGAAATAAATCATACCATCTGTAAACTCACCAAAGGTACTAAAGCAGATGAATGGTAAGGAACAAATCATCCCAAACCAATCTAATTTCCTTCCACAACAGACCAATAGGCCTTGTGGACAGAGAAGCAGCCACCAATGTTAAAACTCACTTACTTTCAGTAAAGGCCTTTGATGCTACCTAACATGACAATCTCGTAAGCTGCAGAAGCAAAGATTAGATCAAACCACCACAGGATCGCTGCAAAAGTCATCAGACACTATTCCAAAGGGGTAATAATCCCTGTCAAAAATGAAAGATGCATTGAGGTGGCTATTTCATGGATAACTGCACCACTTCCAACTTCATTCAGTGTTTTCACTAATAATTTGGACAATGGAATAAACAACCTTATTAAATCTGCACATGAGAAAGCAGGGAGAACTGCAATTATACTGGATGGTAAACAGAATTCAAAATAAACAAACTGGAGAGGCAGTTGGGAAAAGGAGAGAAACTGAGCAGGAACTTAGGTCTTGCATTGCATCTTCCTAGTAACACCCAACTGAATGACAGGGACGCAAGCGGCTGATGAGGTTGGGAAGGCAACAGATACGGAGCAGAAGGCACGTCCGTATATTGCCGCTGTGAAAAGGCAAACATCAGACAGGGATGTATGAACAGGATTATTTCATGTGTCTTTCAGGACACAATTTTTCTACTTTAGTTGGCACTGGTAAGGAAGGACTCAGATGAGATAACATCCAGTTTCAGAAAAGATTTGAGGCAATTTAGCTTATAGAAGATTGTTAATTCCCCGCCTCATCCTTCCAGCCTTCAAGTATATAAAAACCTGTTGCAAAGAGCAAAGGAACAATCAGTCATCTTTGCACACAGGACAGGTAGCAATAGGCATAGATGGAAGCAGGATTATGGTTAGAAATGAGGAAAATCTTCGTAAATCGGAAGGGTAACAGCCACAACCCACAACAGATGACCTGGTTTGTTCCTTTATTTGTACAAGCATATGATGCATACAAAGAGAGTCTTGAAAAGACATGTAAGGACAAGAACAATCAGAAGACCTCGTGGCTCCCAAAACTGTAGATGACCCTGTTGATGATGAAAACAGACTCCCTCCTCTTCAAAACCATGCACTGCTTTTTGCTGTGCTAGTAGTCCCCAAAATGAATCTCTAATTGGAGCAGAGCTCTGCAAAAGCACACAGCTGGGAACAGCTGGGGAATCGGCCACTACCAGAGACAGATGCCAATCCCTTTTCACCAGTGCAAACTCCCCCTCCCATTGACAGCGTCCTCGTTAGAGGGTAATTCCTGGGGGGTTGTCCTTGGTTGATGGCTTTGTGTGAAGGTTGATTTGAGTAGAAACCTTAAAACTTACCACTCATTTAAAAACATAGCAGTTGTTGTTTGATGTTCTGGCTTGTTATACCAGTACATCAAGCTGGTATGACAAACAGGGTAATTAAATGGAGAGCAGGGACTATTTTCACAAGCTTCACCCACACCGTAGAGGTGAGCTCTAATTCCTTGAGTGCTGTCATTCAAAACAAGTCACCGCATTTTGAGTTGTTGCCAGGGGAGTTACAGGGATCAGGTGTAGTTACCCTGGCACATCACTTGAGTTGCCAGTGGGAAATCTGTCTCATTCCCAGTGTGAAATCTTCAATTAGGTGTAAAGAAAAGAATGCACTTAGGGCCAAAGGCATAGTGTGGAGCAAAGGATACCTAGCCTGGACATATAAGGATGCTACAGTCTCCCTGATACTCTCCTAAATTAATTTGGATGTGAAAGCAAGGACTGGAAGCTGGGTTCCCCTAGGTGAGCGACCATACTACTGCATTTTAGCTACGTAAGTAAAGCTGGCACTAACTTCAGCTAGCCAGGGTAACCACATCCCTTACCCATTAAACTGGATGTAGTGACAAGAGAAATTCAAGTTACATGGATCCTCATTGTTGCCAAGATGTTGCCAAGCCCTTAGAGTCCAAAGAAGCTAAAAATCACCTCTAGCAAGAGCAGAGGCTCCTCCCTTTTCAGCTACTGCAAAATAAACGTCTAATGTCTGACTGAAGGCACCTAAGTGGCACTTAAGTGTTTTGACACCTACAGAAGAAAAAAAAAAAAAAAAAAAAAAAGTTTTTTAAAAAGTGCTTCTTTTTCCCCTGTTGATGAAGATCCAGGACTGGGAGACAACATAGCATTCCTTTTTAACAATTCTGCTTAACCACGCATTGTTTGGGAATTCACAAAAGAACATCAGCAGCAATTCTACAATAACCAAAAGGAAAATAAAAATTACCCATAAATACTGACTGCAAAAGCAGGCTTGTTTTCTCTGATGTAGTTTCAGGCCTTTCATGAGAACAACCAGCTCCCATAAATAAGCTATTTTCAAGTTCTGCAGGGAACAGCCTCAAACTAAATTAGTGGAAATTAGATTCTTCTTTCCATTCTCTTCCAGAAACAATACTTTACAGAAAATGGAGATAAGACATTTTGGGTTCTTAACAGCAGAGTCATTCATGACTATAACATGTTAAGTCTCGAGTACAAAAGTCCCCAGATGTGGATAAGGATGAATCAACCTTTAAGCCCAGAAGACATCTCAGGACACGTATTCCAAAGCCAAAAACAATGATGTACCAACAACAACAAAGTACAGGGCAAGTCCATGAGACACCTATTCTGAAAACAGAGCTCATGAGGAGGTAAATAATTCTGCTCAGCTCACAAGCTGTTCAGCTTTATAGGAAACTGACTTTCAAAATATTGCAGCACATCCTCTCCCAATTCTTTTTTTCATTTCAAGCTCAGAAAATAAAACAGTGTTTTCCATTCTGTTGTTTTCAGTCTTATTAACTTTTTTTTTTTTTACTAATAGCAGCTTTGAAGGGAACGCAATGTTATTGTAAAGATCATCTTGGGACCTTCCCTGTACTTTCACTTTGTCATCTCATGAGTTTCTAACACTTCAGGTTTTGTTTAATTCTCTTAATGTCTGCTGTTTCAGCTGCTATTATGATCCACGTGAATTTTTTGGTATCGCTCCTTCACCTGACTTTTTCCTTAGCCTTTAAAGTACAATAGAAAAGCTGGTTTGCAGGGACTTCCAGAGATCACCTAGTCTAACCTCCCACTGAAAGCAGGACTCTTGCCAGCACTAGTTCCGATCAGGTTAGTCATGGTTTCGTTCAGCCAAGACTTGAAAACCTTCAAGGTCAGAGGTTTCACAACTGCTCTGAGAAACCCGTTCCTAACAGCTAACCATCTTTGTAGCCTCTTCTGGCTAGTTTCTCACCATCTTTCTGGAACCAAGTTGCCCAAAACCAGATAGAGTAATTGCAGCTGCAGCCTCAACAGCATGAAGAGGATAATCATTTCCCTCAACCTAGTGGCCACGTTCTCCTGCTCTAAGCTAGCATACTGGCTGACATATTTATGGTGTGAACTCACTGTTGGCTCATGTTCAGCACATGCCGCTGTAACTCCCAGGATCTCTCTCAAAGCTGAGAATTTTGCACTTTTCCTTGTCAAACTGCACGAGGTTTCTGTCAGCCAAATCCTGAACCCAAGCTCTATCTTTCAGCATATTATCTCCCTCCCTCACAGAGGAACACTGATAAACAGGGTCATCTGTGAAGATACTGAACATCAGTCCCAGTATCACCTTACAGAGCACTCCACTTTTAGCCACCTTAGAAAAGAACATTGAGCAAGTGATTTGACTCCAGCGACCCAGTCCATTCATTTTACTCGTACTTCCTCTGGTCCAGACAAAAACGCTGTGGGAGACTGTGTCAAAAGCCATTCTAAAGTCAAGGTACAAGGACATCCACCACTGCCCTCATCCACATAACAAGTCATTTAAGCATATAAAGCCATCTGGTTGTCTTGTCTAAGCAATGCTTTTATACATCTCCTTTGTCACCTGACATTCTTTCCACTTCTTGCGTGCTCTTTTTTGGCCTTCTAGTTCACTAACAAGCACCTTGCTTATATAAGTAAGCCTTTTACCCCAAAAAAAAAAAAAAAAAAAAAAATTCATCCTCGTAGGCAGGAGGTCACAGCAGACCCTCACCACAGCATCATCAGTGTTACTTTCCATGTCTTGTTTTCCTCCGTTACTGTAACTCAGCGCTTTTACGCTTGGTAACTCCAGTCTCCAACTGCCAAACCACATGTGGTAAGTCAGCAGGTGAAACAAGGGACACAGATCAACTCCTGTCTTCTGAATCCATGTTCCCTCTTACATCTACCATCCGTCTAATCTAGGTCTGAAACTATTTGAGAAAGTATACAGCAGTTGAAACCACTCTAATGCACAATGCAAAGGGTTTAGCAGTTGCTGTATGGAGAGTTCAAATGTTGCTGAAATACCAGGCAAAAGAGGTTTGCCCATCAGGAGAAGACAACCATGACACTGGTATATCATGGGCTGCATAAGTGTTGGCTTTAAAAAGGAGTATTACCATCATCGGTCTCCTCAGAGACCACCAATCAGTGTAGCATCTGCTCCCCAGATTGCAGTCACCAGCCAAAGAAGGAGCAATAAAAGGCCTGAACTATGCCTGCCACTCAGAATGAGTTTGGGAACTATCTGCTAATTCTGATTAAAATGCAGCAAGTATTACCCAAGTATATAAACTTCTCAGGTCCTGGGATGCCATACAGGGGACTTTCCCTCCAAAATGTTAATTTTGAGCAGGAATATAACACAAGCAAAAGAATAAGCTGTCATGAGTCTGGCACCTGTGACTAGATACTCAAATTCCAACCAAGCCTGCCTTTGGATAACTCCTCAGATGATCCGATAGCATAATCCCATTACATCAGCAAGAATATTATGCAAAGATGCCTTCCAGAATTTCGTAACTTTAGCAGTGTATATTAAATAGCAACACTGGAAAACATGTTTTGAGGCGTCAATTTCTTGCTTTCTGAAGCACATGAAGCAAGACAACTTGGAGAAAAACAATCCAAATGGAAGAGAGGACAACATCTGTTACAGAAGCAGGAGAGGAAGAAAACCTTGGCCAGAGGATTTTTGGTTTAAATTCTTATGTGATCATAAATACTTAAGTGTTTCTCCCTAGGTAGACCCAAAACAAGCAAACAAACTTCACAGGAGAGAAAAATAAGATCAATCATTGCCAAGACAAATTTTTTCCAAAAAAAATTATTTTGGGGGGCTATGTAGTACATCTTCTTGTCGTCATGAAATATGGGCCCGAGATATGCCGTTCGTCTCAAATTGCAGGGAGCACGAAATGCATGATATCCAAGACAATTCCACCTGTAGGTATGGGCATGAATAAAAACCAGATGTGTCAGACCTGATGTTGTAACCATATAAATATTAGTGAAGTGTTGATCATCTGTTAGTTCCAACTATGAGATAGAGCAGGGAGGTTCTACAGGAACATTCAGGCTTATGAAGATTCTCATCCAGGAGCTGTCAGTTTTAATGAGAAAGCAACTAGCTACAACTACAAATTGAATCTTGGGTTTCTTCCTCAAACATTATCTGGATAACTTCTTTAATAGAATTAAGTAAAAGAAATACTATGATTCATTATTTTGTGGGAAGATAGTAGTAATCTGTTCATTAATTATATGCTTCATTTCCAAAACTCAAGCAATAAAGACTAGAAAAGCCACCTACGGAATCAGTCAACTTTTCACCATTAAAACACCCTCGATGTAATCCAGCCTAATGAAACTTACTGCTGTGACAAGATTGATGTTTATTGTACACAGCACATACCCTTCACGGTTAAGAAAGACTAACAGAAGACGGAAAAGAATCTTCTATTAACCTGTAAAAGCGCATTTCAGCCAGTAACAGGCTGTGACAGAAAATCACCACCACGATCACCAACACGGAGGATGGCTGTTCCCTGCACAGACACATCATCTTTTCTGAGATTCTTACATTTGGTTTGCAGCTGCACATCCTACATCCAATTTAGCGATTACTGCTCCATGATTATCCGTCTGCAACTGGCACATCCTACATCCAATTTAGCGATTACTGCTCCACGATTATCTGTCTAGTTTAAGACAGGTGTCGAGGTCGCATGGTTTTAATCAGTTTATTTCATCAAAACATCCGCTTATGTAACACAAGATGTAACAGTAAAGCCTTTAGGATGATTATTCAGTCTCTAATCCCAAACACCGTCACTCGAAACCTTTAAATAAATAGATAAATCACTGTCACATCCTGCCAGTGCTAGCAGGTGCCTTTTTGGCATGAAGGATCTCCAACCCAGGTGAAACCATGGGTCCACACTTTCCAACCACACAGTCTAAATATGCAGTCGTACTGCCAGGGTGGTACTATCACCCCTTAAACCAACTCTTTTGTAATATAAGGCTCCTAGCTGAGTAAACGTTACATTTAATGAAATATTTACTGTCTTTTGTCTAGTAAGTTTTGGGGTTTAGCACAGGTATCAGCTTCAGATTTGAAAACAAGACTATACCTACTGTTTAGGGAAATAACTCCTACATTTTTCAAAACATTAGAAAAACCCGTTTCATGAAGGTTTAAGTGTCACAGAAACCAGAGGCTTTGTAGAAGAATTTTCATCCCTCAGTTCATCCTGTGGCTTGCCCAGACAAACAGAATTTTCATTTCCAGTCTCTCTTCTTTGGTATCAATTCCATCGTATGTACCTTCCCTTTGATTTTACATAAGAAATCAATTTTAGATTGGAATCACTGTAAATCACTGTAAGAATTCCTCCAGAATGAAGAATGCCGTTAACAGAAGGACTTCTCCACACAGGAAAGTGGAATCTCTTTAACAGACTCCAAAATGCCAAGAAGTTACCTGCTTCTGGGGCCACAAATCTTAGCAACAGCAAAACATAGGGAACTGCTATAAGTGTAAAACAAGTCTCCAGTACTTGTCTAGGCTCTTTGCAAAATAAAGCACACTACTGTACATTCATAGTCTAAATACCTGATCTGTAAACAGATGCAACTTACATACTGTACGTGTATATCCGCATCTCACTGTTAAAATAAGCAGTACTACCTACAAAATAAAGTGCTAGCCGGTGCCTTAAACTTAGTTTGGTTTTGGGGTTGGTTTCTTGTTGGTTTTTTTGTTTGTTTTAATACGACAAGAAGTGCAGCCACAAATAAGATGAATTCTGTTAGGCATACATGGTGGATGGCTCACAGAATCCACAGGGCACTGTGAAGAGGTGCAGCAGCAACACAACCTCCGCACTCTGACTTTCAGCCAAGGCCGCCTCCCTCCCAGCTTTTGTACATTGTGTTAAGCATTTAGCGGTAAGAGGTTGCGTAATGTAATTCCTCATTTTATTTAACTGTAAGTACTTGTAATATTTGAGATAGACACCTGCTACCATTGCAAAAGTATTGTGGAGAAAAAGCTCAACTGTAATGATACTTTATAAATTGGATCAGCGTTTGAATCAGGTTTACATCAAGGTTTGTTCAACTCTTACCCACCTAAGCTCTCAGGGAGAGTGAAGTTTCTTGTATTTTCTTAGCCTTCAATCATGCGATGACAAGTTTACATGGATTGAGGATCTTGTGACCATTACGAAAAGCAGAAGGGTTTCTGCTGAAGTCCCACACTGGGATCTAGAATTTCATCTCTCCCCATTACACAGAGAGGAAGTTGGATGCAGCTCTGAACTGTGATGTTAGATTTTCCCCTTAAACCATCATTACACAAAGAAAAGGCAGAAAAGACAGCAGCTATTGTGCTCAGTGCTGACTGCCATTTAAGGTTGACCTAGCAGACCAAACAGAGAAACAATGCAAACCACACGGAAAGCTTCATGGACAATAACCCCACTGGTGTCAGGATAACGTGTCAGCAAGAGGGGAAGAAACTGTTTTCCTGGAATAGCAGTTGTAGAAAACACAGGGAAATTAGCAGGTGAAAGGAACCTCTGGCACTGGAAACCTTTATTGGGGTCCCAACTCCAGAGTATGCTGCTCTGATATTTCAGAGGACGGCTACTGTCTCCACAGCTTTGTGCACACCCCACTAATCCCACTGTATCAGATCTCTTCAAGTTGTGTCTCTTCACCTCAATATAATCTTTATTTGGTGCTAGGCAACAGCAGGTACCCCTTCTTCAGTATTTATAATGCACACCTCATTACTGCACCGGAATGAAATAGGGCAACGCTTCACATCATACCAGTTGCACCAATTTGCGGTAGTACAATGTTCATCTATCACACTAGGCTCACCTTCAGAGCTATGCTCCTTTCACACCTATTTCTTTTTAATATTGAATATTTAAACAAATGCACAAATGGGTTTTTTTGCTAAATTTTCCCCAGAAAGTCTCACTTTAGGATTCTCCAGTCATTTCCTTGACAGGGTAGTTAAGAAATCAGAAAAAACACCCAAAACAACCACAGCCTGTCTCCAAGCTAATTGCTATTTAGTAATTCCTGACAAGAAATAGTTTATATATATGTGTGTGTGTGAATATATAGATAAAATCGTATATAGAGGAAATAATATGTATATTGAAAAATACAGCTGATCCAGGACATCCACACACATGCATCCTGGATCCATTTCTGGCTCCAGACTGACTTTCTGCCATACTATGCCTTGGTTTCCTCTTTTGGTTGGGGCAGCTCCTACTGCAAAGGTTTTTAATGACTATTTCTATAGCAGCCAGCTCTCGTGTCAGCCGAGGTGCCTCCGCAAGCCACCGCAACCATAGGCTACGCAAGCTCCTGCCAGGGCGAGCAGCACAGCAAGTGATGCCACCCGGGCAGGATGCCCCACCACACCTTTTGCCAGCCTCAGGCAGGGGCTGGCAGATGGAGCTGGTATAATCAGTTGTGCTGTAACACAGTTAATGCATCTTTAAATGCTTATTTCTGGTGACAATCTAAACTCCAAGAGCTATTACTTTTAACAGACTAACATAAAGCAACTTGCAAGGCTCTCATTTTTTTCTTCCTCATTTCCCACAATTATTTTTTTCACCTTTATCTAAATTACTGATGGCTCATTTATTATAACCCTGTTTAAAGAGAAGCATAATTGACCAGCTGCCTCCAAATGGTATTTAAACTGCCTTTGACCTCCAGCTTGCACAGAAAAAGCTTACAGTTCTGTCACAAGGAGGATGAGATTCCCCAACTAACACGACAATAAAGCAGACTGCAGTGGGAAAACAACTCGGTAGCCTTACAATTCATTTATTATTCAAATGTAATGATTAACTAAATCCCTACCAATACCCCTACTTTAAAAAAGAAAACTTACTCTGCTTCATAATTATGACCCCCTGAACCATCTCTTCACTAGATCAACTTTATGAAGAGAACATGTTGCAGAAACTTTCTTCTAGAAATTCAAACTTTAGTAACATATAGTATTTTATTAATGAAATTATTCCATCTTTAACAAAGTATCCAGAATCTAAAAGAACAGTCCAAGACTATGAGATTCTTGATTTATAATTAAAAAAAAAAGAAATGCTGAAAAAGACTGTACTCAAATTAGCAAATTGAATTCAAGTACAATATTGCTCAAGCCCACTCCAAAGTAATGCAAGTGACTGGAGATTACGGTTACCTTTTTTTTTCCCCTCAACAAAAAGCAGACAGCTAATGAAAGTCAGTACATCAAAGCCCTTTTATAAAACCTTTCACAATTAAACGTCATGCTCACCATTCACGATGCCACTGCACAGAAGGGCTTTTTTCTCCCTCTTGTACAGCTAAAACCCTTTCTCAGCAGTAGATGTGTATCTATCACGGCGGTAGTTCGCAAAGAAACATCACAGCACCAATTTAATCCATGGACAGCAGGAATTTATGCTACATTACTTCAATGTAGCTCCATATATACTTAAAATACTGACATACAACGCTGACTACATTAAAAGAAAAGAACTACCAACCACCACCCCAAAGCCCTACCTATGTTTAGATAGCCAATTATTAATAAGCAAAGGCATTAATTTAGTGGGAGACTCCTACCAACTTCAGTAAAGCTAGGGTTCACCTAGGAAGTTTAAGGCCCACTGTTTATAGCTCCCAAGATGAGAATGGAGTTTTTAATCAAATACATATGAAGTTCTTAAATACACAGTCAGAAAACCACTCCTTTCTCATGAGTGTGCATTTGAGAAAATTAAAAAAGCCTAAAAGACAGTATCTTTAAAGAACAATTTAATTGTACAACTTATGTATGATTCCTGATTTCAATAGAAGCTGCATAAAAGATATAACAGTACCTCTTATTACTGGGCCATTAAAAAAAAAAAAATCACAATTCTTTGGTCAAGTATCATTTTTTCCCCTCTTGGAAAGTTCTGAAAAAAGCAAGCAGCATTCAGAAACACATTAACTTCTCAAAGAAAGTTTTGCATCAAAGCTCTGCTTTTAAACTTTTATTTTTTAAACAACAACAAAAAAAATCCTCCACTTAGGAAAGTTGTCACCATCTTACATTTCAGAATACAAAACTGAAAAAAGTCCCCATTAAAAAAAAAAAAAAA
>VXBL01010250.1:191119-213618 GCA_013400195.1 Aramus guarauna
CCGCCGGTGCCGAGGTGGGTGCCGGCCACCCGGCCGCTTCCTTTTCCCCCTTGGAGCTGCAAGTCCTCGGGTCACGTTTTCAATATTTTTCTTCACAGTTCCAGAGCCAGGGGTTAGAGCTTTAAGAGACACACCCAATACCAAGAGGCTTGAAAAAAATTTAATGAGCTAGTAACACTGAACAACGAGGACTAAATCTAAAAACTGTTCCCACAGCCTACTTAAAATATTTACAATTTTGGTACTGTATATACATTGTAATCTTTGTCCCTTATAGTCTATTTATAGATGAGTTCCTTAGGAATTATACCTGTTATACCTGGAAGATGAACAGCACAGAATTACTGTAGTAGCCATTGCTGGAAAATATTACAGCTAGTGGATGAGTTGCTAATAGCCGCTGGGCACTGGTGATCGAAGTCTGAGGCTAGGCGTAGGCAACTCAACACACAACGCAAACAGCACATTCAGCTGAGAAACTTCTCTGCCTTTCAAATGCTCCGATGCGCAAGGCAGCAGGGTAAGTATACTACACTGGGCAATTCACGCGATTCGAGGGGAAAAAACACAGCCCCAAACAAACCGCACACCTCCGTGCAGCAGCACAGAGAGTCTGTGATTACAGAGATGCTGACTTACAGTGATCTGCATCTCCAAACATCCCCTCAACCCAAATTTCTGCTGCTCCACTGAGGTCTACAAACCCACTTTGAGCAGCAGTCCCACTGTGAAGAGCCATTCATCAAGTAAAGCCTCATTTTATGACATCCTGAAATTACACAACAGAACAGCACCTCTCGGAAAAGTTTCATGGTTCAAGAGAGACAAAGCAATACAACAACTGGATCCACAGCTCTAAGTTTTAAGTGCAGTTAGCAGAATGAGATCTCCTTTTCAGGCATTCCTTTATTGGGTATACCTTTACTTTTTATCTTCTGAAGCAAAGCTTCTTATCTGTATCAAAGTGGGGTAGTATTACTTTTCATTGACACTTTATGCAATTTCTCAACTCCCTTCTGCTACTTTATTTCCCCTTTCTGGAAAGAAACTCAGGAAGTTCTCTGAGAAGCATTTCTGCTAAAGATATTGCAGAGTCAGCCACCAAGCTCCAAACAATTTAAGTACACTGGATAGAAAAGTCACACACAAACGGATAGGCAAACAGATAAACCTGAGAATGCAAGTGAAAAATTACCGGGTGAGTATTTAGTGTCAGATCAATCCAATACTTACTCAATGGCTTTACAGGATGAATAGAGAAAAAGCTAATTAAATTAATCTGATTTACTAGAAAATATTAAGCTTACAGATGATACAATGTCTGCATAATTTTAGAAAAATCATTGATTTCATGGTTTATTTTACAATAATTGGATTAGTCTACAAGTTAAGGCAAACATACTAATGCATTTGCTTTTCTTTTTAAATCATAGTTACAAAGGTTACACAAAGTTCTCCAAAATTTCTAAGAAATGTTCACAATTGAAAAAAAGATTAAGTTTCTTGATATCAGTACATGGAAAAAAAAAAAAATCTAAGACAGTGTATACAATGCCATTATAGTAACAATATTCAAATATCTAATGGTAATATTTAGGCCATTTGAACAATGTGCTTCAAATGGTGAACTTTAGAAATTACTTACAAAGGTAAATAAGATTGGCAGCCATATCATAGTATTCATAACATGAACATAATTATATTGGCTATTTTCACAAAAACAGAGCATTTGGTTTCTGAACAATGAAAGCATATAATGATTAAATAAACATGAATATGTACGTATAACAAGTATACTGTTGCTTCGTATGATCTGGAGCTACTTTCAGGTGTTTGTTTTAATTCTTTTGAAAGAAGGAGCTCGCTTATGCACACTTTGTCAAATGTTTTCTCCAGGGAGCTGTAAATGCCTATTTAAAGTCATGAAAACAAAATCCAGAGGAAGGCAGCCCTTGTTAGTGGGAGGACGGAACGTAGCTTATGTGTCACCATTTAACACTGCCAGGCAGCTCTGCAGCAGCTGTAAGTTACCCTGTGAAAATAAAGAAAAATATGACCATGTTTCCCTACTTTCTTTTACACTTGTGGCAAAAAGATGCTTATTAAATAGCAATGACACCACTAAAGCAGAACAGACAGGTATTAAACTTATATAGAAATATTGAAGTGAGTAACTTTTATCTTAAAGAGTTTTTTGAATGTAGGAGCGCTGTGTCATGGAACTAACCGGAGCCAACTTGAGATTCAAAAATAACCATTTAATACCATTTTCATGTTTCTTCACAAGTTTCTTACTAAAGACCTAGTCTGGCCACAAAAACTATTCACTGCAGAGCACTCTCTTAGCAATGAAATTCAAAGTTACAAAGTTTTCATTTTTTATATAGTATTGCCATTACTCTGTCACTGGAATATTAATCCCAAAGCAGAAGTATTCATACCTTATACTGAATTCATCAAGTGTTGACCAATTCACAGCACCCAGTATCTCCTTGCTCTGTTCAAGGACGGGCCTTGTTTACATGCTTAGCCAGGAGATTTAGCCATCCAAGGTGAGTTTAGCCATTAGAGCCAGAGCTACAGAAATTATCATCAGAACATTAACTAAGCTTTATTTCTAAGGCCCTTCTTTTCAAACTCCTGTAGGTCAGTTTTTAATCCTATTTAAAGCATCCTGACTCCATCATGAAAACATACAGGTTTACTTTCAGATTTCTGAATTAATTTACAGAACTGACACTTAAAAAGATACCCTTGTGAATTAAGCAAATGTGATTGACGAGTAAGCCAGAATTTACTTTCCAGAAAAAAAAAAAAAAGCAACCCAGCCTGGTATTCACAGTATTCACATTGTTTTGTGCATTCATTTATGCTTAGATCATTTCAAACTACTAAATCTGTACTAGATTTGTTCCCAAATATGAAACCTCTGTGTAAGAAACAATGTTAGGTTGTTGACAGTGTTAAAAGTAATTCCTATCAGGGTCAGAAAAAATGCAAGAACAAAACAGTCTGAATGCCCAGTTACAAACATGGGAAAAACTGCTTCCCTCTAAGAATGTTTTGGATCCAAGAAGAAACCTGTAAAGAAAACTTCAAACAAACAAAAGCATGTAATTAAAGAGTATCAGTAGCTGTGATCTCCATGTTATCTCCTTGATAAACAGTCCACACAAGAGGACTTCATAATTTGTAACTCTTACTATTTCAGTTGAAAGCATTCCAAGTGACCTGTGGCAGATAGGTAGGACACTTGTCCTTCAGCCCCAAAAGGTAAGAAATCGTAATTCTATCATCCACTAAGGTTCTTGTAACCCACATTAAGCAATGAACTAAATTCAAGGCTTCAAAGTAGACAATTGTGTCTAGTGAATCCTTTTCAGTTTTTGCTCCAGAAGACAGCAATTTCAGTTATGGCTTCAACAGCTTTTTGTTCTTTTATGTCTATGCTGGCAGAGGACAGTCACAAACTATTTAAAAGGCTTGTATTTCTGTGATGCAAACAAGTTAGATATACACGGGGGCTTGGTGGCCCATTTTTGTAGTGTACAGGATTCATAAATCTAAGGTCTCTGTTACTGAACAGCTGATGATTGGCTGTAGTGATGAGTGAAAACAAAAACTGCAGTCTTAAGTCTTCAGTCTTCCAATGGAATACTTCAGACTGAAGTATGTGGACTGCCCGCACATTACCTCCAACAAAGTGTGACAGTGATCTTTTGGCCATCTCTTTACACCCCATCAGAAGCATGAAGTATATTTGCAATTCACAGGCCACTATGTAGCACTCTATAAAGAAAAGATGGTACCACAACATCCTTTATACATCAGTCATTTCTGGACACAGCCAGCCAGTCTACTTAAGTTTTCCAAACGGGCAAATCATTCATTTTCATTAGATCAAATTTACAAAGTTCACATGAACAACCTTATTTAAATGACAATAAATCAAGGACAATAGAGGCTGTGATCCATTACTCTTTCTGGCTGCAACATCTGACATACTTGACTTATATCAGCATAGCTTGAGAAAGTCCCGTTAATTCAGATTCAGAAGAGTGTTTCTTGCCAACTCAGACTCCTAAGCTCTAGATATTACAGTTACTGGCAGAAGCATGGCAACAGAAACATCCTTTTCAGGAAAGAAAGACTTACTGACAAAGCATTTAACCAAATCCCTTAGCACTGGATTTTGCTTACTCCCTTCTTCTGTCAGTTCCAAACAGACATCTGTTGTTAGTAATGCAACAAATTCTTTTTCCACAAAAACCCATAGAGGCAAGAACATATACATTAGTATTTATAGAAAGAGATGTTTAGAGGTTTTTTTATTATTTGAAGGAAGTGGCTATCTTACTCAGTTACAATTCATTTTTCAAAAGACTCTAAAAGTATAGACAAGGCTACAAATGCTTTAAGTATATGACGATAACCTTAGCAGTTTCACCAGCTATCAAACCTCCCTTCTTGAACATGAAGCCCAGCACAGGAACACCTCAAAGTCTAATTGTTTACAATACTGAGTAGGTTTAAATGCAGCTTTTGCACTAAATGCCCAAATACTTAATCAGGTCTTACATTAGCTACAGCTGCATGAAGTCACGAACAAACACAGAACTAGCAAAACAGAAGCTAAACACTACCTAGAGGGATCGTCAGGCAGAATGGCCATAGAAAAAGAAACATCAAGCAGTTTAGTATAGGTCAGGCACCAAGTAGAATCTGAAGTAGCCCCCAAGCAGCTATTTTAAGTAAATCGAGGGTACGCGCTGCTGCTAAGGCGGCAGCTCTCTCATTCTCAGACCCTCCCAGCCTAAACTGTGTTTTGACACAAGGGATGTTGTGAAAACAAGACTGAAAGTAAAGCTTAGAAAAACCCAGAGCAACTTTTAGCTCCATCATATTAAGGAGCTGCACACATAATAGTGCCAACATAAGGGAAAGGCACAAACTCGTGGATCATTATCGTTCCTGCCAGTAGGCTGCACTTGGATCAACTTAAGCAATCTCAACCCACAGTCTGATGTTTAGCTTTTTCAAAAGTCTTGAACTGCAACCAGGAAAGGATAAGAGGGTATTAGCAGATTAAAACAAATATTTTATTAGGAAGTAGTATAAACATAACTGGGCAGAGAAGGTGTGCTTAGTATTTGTATATACAGTGTCCCTGATTCACTAAAAGCTTGATTTCCCTATCACTCTCTAGTCTTCTAGAGCCACACAGCCAGATAGAGCTCAGGAAATGCGAGCTGTCACTCACAACCTTCTCTCCATACTTCGGTCATTCTGACTTCTTCAGTGCAGCGATGTCTGTGTTTTGGGATTTGTGTTTTTCTTTCTGCACAGAGCAAATAACTTTCAGCAGTAAGTCATGCAGCAGCCATCATTATGGCTGAATTCCTCCCAAAGACAGCCTCTCAGTGAGTTCCAGCACCCATTGTTACATCAGATCTCACCTCCATGCTTTCTGTGCCAGGCAACTCCAAGCCCAGAAGACACGTGGCTAGACCACTTGAGAAACAGATGCATCTGCACAACATCTAGTCTGCAGGTACTCATTCCAGGAAAAAAAAATAAATACAAAAAACAACCCCAAACACAAAACAACCCCACAATAGAAGACTTGTAGCAAAAGCCTGCAGCAGTGTTATCTGTTGCCCCCAGCCCCTGCCCCCCCACTTAGCTTTTTTGCTGGAAAGAGCACTTGGACCTGAATTACAAGTCACGTAGCAAAGTTTGGGATTGGTGTGCTCCACATACCATCAACAAGCCAAACAATTTCCAGTTTGGGGCTGCTAAAACTTCACCTGCCTCCAGTAGCTGCAAAAGCATGAAGACAGGGACTGTCACAGTATCAGGCAAAGTATTTTGCCCAGAACCTTACAGCAGGGGACTTTTGATCTGACTTCATTAATTTATTACCTACAGCACAAAGTACCTTTCCTTTTTCTTTCTACCAGCCTTCTTTTGGCTCCACTGCAAAAAGAATTAGGTGTCTACATACACCCCAGCTTAGCCCAGCAAAAAACAGGGCTACTTAGCCTCCCTGAAATGGGAGCACTGTTCATCATTTGCAGTGCAACAAGCATAAAAATGTCATCTCTGGGACAAGGAGAAACATTCGTATTTCCCCAAGATTGCTCTTCACACATCAGGGCACAATGCTATCTCAAAAAAAAAAGCCCCCAAACAAGTCATTTCATATCTTCTTTCTTCCTTTTATGGAATTATCTCAGAAAGCTTCCAACACACCACTTCATCCTTCAATACTCTGTACCCTAACCATAAGGCTATCCTCAAATATGCTGGTTATAGCATTAGTAAGAAAATTTCCCATTATATAAAATTGAAAAATATGTTCTATTGCACTTGTAAATTCTGTAATAATCCAACTCAGATCTGTAGAAATAAAAGCACAGCAACCAAACTTATCCATCTGTAGTAGCTTGTTTTGGATAAATATGAAACACAGGCTTTGAAAAAACAGAACTTTCAAATCTGGTGAGAAACAGAACATCCTTTCATTCAACAAGTCACAACATTTGTTAACATTTCAAGAACTGTCACCCTTAGTCAAAATGACCTTTTATATTGTAAAGCTTTAAATATTCAAAACTGTCTAGTGAATCTGACAGTGCTCCATGATAAAGTAGGTGAAAAGGGTCAGCAAAAAAAAAAAAGTTCACCTTCAAAAACAGTGCTACAGTTCAAAGTTTCTATCAGAGCCTTATATGCTCCTTGTTAGTAAAGTTACTAAGAAAGGTAAGTCACAGATGGAGACAGACTGTCTGAACACAGACTGTGGTGAAAAACAGAAGCTAAAAAAAAATTTAAAGCTCTTCCANCGGAGACAGACTATCTGAAGAACTACATCTTAAACACAGACTGTGGTGAAAAACAAAAGCTAAAAAAAAAAAATTTAAAGCTCTTCCAGGTAAACTGAGGACACCAAGAAGTGTGTATCAAGTTGAAAACTGAAGAAATTAAGCATTTCCCCCCTGCCTTCTGCAGTTATTAGTTGTCAAAATTCAAGAGCATATTACTACAAGATTTTGACTGGCACAGAGAGTTAATACAAGTGATTCTTTAAGGATACTTTGGAAGATTTAGAGTCATTTTTTAAGCATTCCATTCCACGGCATATCAGGACTTCAGCAAGGGTCAGTTACAAGACATGATGAAGAGGCAATGACTGAAGGACAGAAACGCTGTGGATTCATGCCCTTATTAAAGCATGCTATGGCAAATCAATAAAAAGCTGTTGCAAGTGTGACTGTTAGGACTATTAATTTCACTAAAACCTGTAACCAGTACATTCATGACCAAACGGGGATTTCTGGGCAACTTGAGGCTGGATATAGACAGCTGTTACACACAGGGAACTAGGAAGGCTGAATAGTGCTAAGTATAATGAGGAATTTTAGTATTTTTAGGGGAAATGTAGCTGAATTTCTCATATAGCACACTAAAGTAAGCACTGTTCATCTGAAAAAGGAGCCAAGTATTCCAGAACTTACTGATTACTTTACGAGCTAAATATCCCACCAAGCTGAACTTAGACTTACAAAGAGTTAAAAAAAAAAAAAAAAAAAAAAAGAGTCCCCAAAACAACCCTTTTTACAGTGCATTAGTTTTATAATGGGTCTGGCAGAATGAAGAATGATGCTGTGAACACAAAGAGTGTAAAGCAGCAACAAGTTAACTCAGGAACACTATCCACCGCTTAACTAGTACTTTCAACAGATATATCCCAAGTTAATTCAAAGCTTGGTAGTACAGCACTTTTCAGATTTGTGATGAGAATGAGAAATGCTGAAGAGTTGAGTTTTAAAAGAAAGCTGCCTCCTGCTACAGGACAGGACAGTTAAAATAAGAGACTGTTGTACTTATCTATGAAATCAGAGCAGCTAACCTGATTTAACCAAAACATTTAATTTCATATAGATTAAAAGAATCAAATACATTGTGAAATTTAAGGACAGTACAGGCCCCTTGAGTTTTTTTCCTCCAAAAATATATTTTACTGAAAAGTCTATCTGCAACATTCTTCTTTTGTTAGCACTTTAAAGGCAAAAAGGTTCAAAAAGCATACTCAGAGTAACACTCATCTGACTTCAGATAGGCCTGTCTGATCTCATGCTTAATAGTTCGCCTATCCTATACAACAAGTCCCCAACATCTGGTTAACAGGAAAAAACACTTTCTATCTCACAGTAAAATGGTGAGATGAGGTTTTAAAAGTAGGCTGGTATTCAAACACTGCAGCTATAAATACAAATGGCTAGAGAAACGTAAAACTGAAGCCAAAATTGTTTTCAAGGGGATGAGTTTTCCAAAGGCATCTCCAGCACATCAAACCCTCAGAAATACTTCATCTGTACTTTCCCCTCCTCCCCACTCTGCCCATTATTGAAGAAAGTTCACCTCTCTGGATGATGCTTACCTTCAAATTCCTTTCCTGAATGTGAAGTGTGTATCATACAATAAATGTTAGCCATTTTGGTTATTCAAGCATATAATATTTAAAATCAGTTGAAATACAGGCCAAAAAGGATCACAATTACCTTAGCATGCTTTAATTCCAGTTCTGCTAGTTCCACCAGATTTTTTCTGAATGCTGCAACTCTTCTTGTCTTAAAGTCTATCAGTTCTACGGAAAATAAAAATGGATTCATTAACAGTATTATTGCCAGTGCCCTCAACTGTTAACAGACTTTCCTTCAGGATGAAAGAGTTAAAGGGTAAGAGAAGGCAACAGGAAAAAACTCAAGTTTAATCTCAGCACATTCTGGGCTCAACTGTTGGATGAAAGCAAATCAGTTCTGCATCTCTAGCTAACCTTTCGTAGACACAAAGCTATTTACTTTTAAATGATAAAAACAGGAGAGCATGGTCTTTACACCTTGAACAAACCTGCCCCAGATGACTACTAACTCACAACAATCTTAGCCTGAAGAAAAAAAAAAAAAAGAAAAAAAAAAAGTTTCCAGGAAAAAGGCAACATGTGAATAAGGTTCCTTTTCTCTAAAGCTACTACAACGCTGCAACTTCAGTGAAATCTCATTTCATGATCGCTCCTCTTTCTAATGTAGCATCATCTCTGCAACAGACTGCTGCCTTCACAGCAGAATGCGTAAAACCAAATGGAGAATTTCAATAGTTTAAAAGATTAGGTTTGCCTTTACTGCTAGCAATTATCACTTTGTATCCAATTCATATAAAAAAGTGGTTAACAAATAATTTGCACTTAGACTTTGTTCTGCCTAATGGAGCTATGAGGAGCCAAATGAAAATATCATTTAAACTTTTTAAAATAAGTAAATATTGATTAAAAGATAATAGTTCAGCTTAGGAAACAGAACAAAAATCTATTCTCATTAATAATATCCTAAAATCTGTTAATTTTCAAGTTGTAACGTAGGATCAAAGACCACCCAAATACCTTGTTTTGCTGATTCAGATATTTTCTCAAATTTCTGACAGCATATTTGCTGCGTAGTTTCAGCCTGCAGTACATCTTTATTTTTTGCTCTTGCTTTATCCAATGCCTTATTAGCATTTTCATAATCCACTAATGACCTAGATCTTCTATATAGGAGATCCTATTAAAAAAAAAACAACAACAAAACCCCAACAAAACCAAATAACAACATAAAGGATAGAGTTTACAAGAATCTGCCTAAGGCTTTTAGTATATACCATGTAATAAGAAAATTCAGACTAAAATTAGTCTTTCTTGCTGTATTTCAGTTCTTACTAATTTATTTGCATTCACTTTACTTCATCCTGCAAGTCACAGGAATGTCCATACTGGCTCAGACATACAATTTAATGCTGTTTGGTCTGCATCTTGTCTGACAGAGGCTAGCAACAGATGGCTTAGATTGTGCTCCAAAAAGCCTCAGAAGTGGCAATCATGGGAAATTTCACAGCTTGTTAGACTGGAAACAAACTATATTTAGATTATGTATTTGAAATACACACAGGGCCCAAGAAACAGCAGTACCATTTTTTGTGCAACAGTTAATGCTGTGATCTTCTAACTACAGACATTGTCAAATTCTTCCTCATTCTGTCATGTTACTTCATCATCTCACATCAAACAACACTAAGAATTAAATTTTCTGTAGGTATAGAATATGAAATTTGGCCCACGTGTTTTTTCTATCAGTACTTGCATGTCATCTGGAGTATCCATTTTGAATATTAAAAACCAGTCGAATTGCTTGCAATCTACAAGCAGCAAACATGCTGCAAACACACGAACCATTCACCAACAGCTCCTCCATTGTTTTTAATTATCGAGGCCAAATCGTACAGCCTAAGTGGACCACAGAGTTCCAAATAGTCAGTCCCACAGTCAGCAGCTGCATTGTTACCCCTTACATACAACAGTGATCAAGTTTTACAGCTGAGGGAGAAACTGCAGGCTAGAGGTGGCAGCATTTTAACCTGTGTACTGTGTATTTCTCAAGATGACTGTGTTGTTTTTTTTAAGGAAGCACTATTTCACTGAACAAAAAAAACATAAATTCACCTTAGCAGCTTGAGATTCCCTTAGGTAATACTTCAGAAGATCAGAAAGTTTAAGATCTTCATCAGCAGATACCCGGGCCTCTATTTTCTGGAAAAACAGTAAGTAAAAGCATCAATTTAAAAACATCCGGACTTTGGGTATTTACTTATATCATGTAAATACAACATAAAATATACAACAGTACATGACATTGTCTTTTTCAAAAACTAAGATCATGCATTTGTGACATAGTAGTTAAAGATGCATCATGAGAAGCAGTATTAGGATTTTGTATTAAAATGTAAGCAATAACCTACTGTGCAAGCAGTATTTGACAACTACCTTCCTATTTTAAACAATGCTTTCTTCCTAGTGTCAAGTATACATATCATACACAAGGAAAACAGCAAAGAAACAAAAACTTATCTTGTATAGAGTTGCACAAGAAGGTTTATGTTGGTTTTGCAGTCAAAGGAAAACAAATTTTTAAGGCACTTTTGCAGACTAATTGTGTAATTGCATGTATTAAATTGTCTAAAAGCCCAATAAACTTATTTGCTTGTATTTGAAGCAGATACTTCTGCGAATTTAGAAACAGAATCTGCAAATGCATTTTTCAAATCTTAATTTAAAAAAAATTCTAAAGGACAACATTTTAGGTCAAAACAAGTAACGCCATTAACTTGATTTTCTTTGAAGTATGTATTTATGCAGATATAACTGTCTGATTTTTCATTCAAAAATTTTCCTGATACGTGGCATGCATCTTCTGCTTGACCAAGCCAAACAAATAAGGCAAAAGAGACAAGATATTTGAAAATCCGGTTAGGAGCATCAACAATAGTATTTCTGAGTCAAATAATTGCAGAAACAGGTCTTGGCTCCAGAAAAAGGCCATGTGACCACCATTTTTGGATTAAGGATTATGTTTCTTAATTTCTTTTTTCCGTAACAAGTTCTGCAATACCCAGTAACAAGTATGGAAGGCCTCTAAGCCTTTTAGAGGAACAGCAGCTTTACTAGTGTATTACATAGAAGAGAGGAAGGCTGCCTAGAAATGTTCAGTAGACTGAAGACTCCTAAGGATCAATCATTTTACAAAACAGATGACTGAAATCTTATGCTTTTTCATGCCCTACCACACGTGGCTTAAATGCTTCATATAGAAGTATCCATAAAACATCCACATATTAGTGTCTAGTTGAAACAAGATGTCCTGACACTTCCAGGATGTACACAAAGAATATATCTAAAAAGGTTTCATAGTACATACCCTTGTTTTGTCAAATAACTCTGATACCTTCAGAAAAAACCTGCACAAAGGAAACAGCTTCTATTACAACATTAATTTTAACAGTCTAATTACTTTCTAGAACTCAAAATATAATCTGTGTCTGGCAATAAAGACTGTAAAGGCATCGCTTAGAACTGTAATTCACAGAGCTCAGAGAACATAATAGTTTCAAATTGTAGTATCTGGGAATTGTACAGCTTAAGGGTAAGGGACCTTAAGGGTGAGGGACAAAAAGCATAACAGACAGATGGTTTTTACTAAAGAGTAATTGCACAGCTCCTCAGGGATTCTTTATACTTCTGTGAATTAAATCCCAAACACCACTACCCTGGTTAATGGTCCTACATTATTATCAAGCATCCTTCACTCAAATTTGAACGTACTTTTCTTCATACAGTAAATATGAGGCATGCCCTACTTGGAATTTGGGGAGGCTGAGCAACCATGTGGCACATCTTCAATCACAGGAGACAACACAAGGGTTCAGTATAACAGCAGACAGAATTACAGTCATACTATTTTGGCAGAAGACAGGTGCGATTCCTGACAGACCAGACTAGACCACATCAAATCACAATACTATAGTCAAAGTAATCAATATGTAAGCTATCACCACATTTGGAAGTATGTCACTTTAATTCAGGTAAATTAACAAAAATAAGGTAACTTTCATACTCATCTCCTACCTGTCATCACACTAAGTGTACATGTTCACAAGCATCAGCATCTTTAAGCTAGTTAGCTAAGTTTTACTTTCAGATACACTAAACTGCATATTCAAGCAAATCAATGAAAGATTAAAGGAGAAACATCTGTACATAGAGACCCTCTTCTATTTTCAAAATTCTAGGGATCTCTGTAGATTCCTTTATTTTCCTAAAGGCAGTAGAATTTCAAGAATGGCAAAACTATTTTTCAAGATCTTGGTGCAGGGAACACCCACAAAAATCAGTATACTCAAAGAACTGTTCTTGCTGCACATGTCAAAGCACTTAAAACACTTTAAAAAAAAAAAACAACCCAAAACAAAAAAAACTGGTGAAAGAGTTAGGATTTTTTTCTTATTCTATGAGGATTTTTCCATCTCATCTGTGTAATTTTTGACAAACTGCAGAAAACTGTATTTTTTCCTGACAAATATTAAAGTAACAATATTAAAGTGGCCTGTTACAGAAATGAAATACTACAGAAGAAAACCTGTTAATGTGATATAACTATAATCAACTCTGTTTTTCTTATAACAAGAGAGCTACCAATCTCAGCAGGTCACTGTTAAGTCCACTACTTATCAAATTCCCCCATAAGTTATTAACAATATCTTACTTGCATATATCTGTAGAGTCCTGCGTTCCTAATGCGTATAATGAAGAACCGATTCTATTATAGTCATCCGCTACATCTAGAAAAACAAACAAGCACTTGTTTTACTATTTCATTCCTATTTCTGAAAATTTTTAATTTCCTCTCCTTCTTGCAGAGTAGGTGTTTTTTCTAAAAAGAACATGCTTTAACACAAAAACAGGAATAAAATTTCAATCATGTCACTTATTATGAAGGATAACCTCACATAATAAACATGGTGCTCTCACAGAATGGTGAAGTCTGTAATTTATCTAGGAATATTTAATACAATTAGCACCTGCTGGGTAAATTTATTGTGCAACGTTGTTAGGTTTCATTTTGGTGAAAGATGTACAAACTCAGCTGCTGAAGTCTGAATTTAAATCTGAATCTAAAGCCTTTTGAAAAAAAATAATAAAAAATAATCACAGTCTAACAATAACAACAAGTAAGTCTGTGTGCTTGAGAGCAGTAAATGTAATACAAACTCCAAACTACCAAAATACAGCGCTGCATGCACAACACCTTTTCTAGTGCATGCTCGATTTTCAGAAAACTCTTACCTCATCAACGAATGGTCACTGGTTGAATGGTCATTAGTGTTAAAGCATTTCAAACAATGCAATTAGAAGCAGATATTGTAAAGAAGGCTGCATAATTTGACTAGTGAAGTATTGCTATACAGTAATCATAAAAATGAAATCTTTGCACAGATGACTTTTTTAAAGAGCTTTTAGTATAAACTCAATGGATGATGAAAATGCTAACAGATCCAAGCAATGAACAGGAAAATGTTATTTTTGAAGTTTATATGCCTTTAAGCAGATTTTTTTTTTTAATAACCCAACCTTGTTTTATCAGATTGAGTGGGTCAACTTCCACCCAATTCATTATTCTGTACACCCAAGGGAATCAGTGCAGTTGGTTACAGCGAAGAAGTGTGTTAGGAAGCCATTAACCTCCCCTTCTATTCCTCCCATTTAAACATAAAAACAGATTTTCTGCTGGAAATAGGAAGTCAGTATCTTTGCAAGCCCTGCAGCTCTGTGTCAATCATAAGTTATCCATAAACGACAGGTTGCCCATTTCCAAAACAGGCTTCCCAGGTCATTGCTCTACTCCTCTAGGAAGGATTTCAAAAGGTGCCAGTTGTCCCAATTTGCACTTTGATAAAATTTGTCAATAAACATCCTAGGTCACTTGAGTATGAAAACCAGTGAAGCTTTGTCACAAGTTTGATCAATCCTTTCCTATCAGATCCTCTACAACCTCATTTTTAACAATTTTCCTGGTTCTACAACCAACGTGAAAGGCGCTTTCACTACCTAAAATTTGACACCTGACTACTGTGAATGAACTTCAGTTTTCATTTTAAGAAAGCAAACAAAGCACCAGAAACCACTTCTGGTGAGAACTGAATGAAGACATAGGGTTCCCTTTGTGCTTCATTAAGCCATAACTGACTCTTCCCAACTCCTAGCATTGATACTAAAGCTACAAAAGACTCAGTCTTCATGCAACAGCAAGGGAAGCATTTGAAGCGTTTGGTAAATTCTTGGTTCAATGTCTCATTCAATATCTGCTTTAGAGTCCTTACCAATGGAGATTCATAAAAAGTTGGCGGCCTGGCTTTGCATAAGCTATATTACTGTAGTCATATTACTGCAAAGACAGAACCTGTGAGTCGGACACAAACTTCAAGGAAGTAGATAGAGCCTAGTAGTTCAGTTTTGATTTATCTAGGCACAAAAACTTAAAATCAAGGGCAATAAAGGTTTTTTCTGAGCTTCTCAAAACACAGTAATCCAAACCCAAGGATTTTTCCATATTCTCAAATAAATGCAGTGCACTTGAGAAGACTATCCAGAGCTTCCAGAAATCACATTAGCTAGCAGTCAGCTCAGGAACAAAATATCCAAGTGGCAAATCTCATCTCAGTAAGATAAGGGGTCCTGCAAACCAAGCTACTGAATGTACACATTCCAGTCTCCATTCTAAAAGGCTGAAAAATGGAAACCTACCTTCCTGGTCTAGAACTAATGGCCCAAATAGGAGTTTGCTGCTCAACAAGGTATAGCAATGCCTAGCGTGCCAAGAAATTGCACTCTTATGAATGCAAGCCCATCCAATCAAAAGCAATTTCATTAGGAGTAAAATCACATATACCACTATATTATCCACCTTTACACTTTAAAGACTAAGAATTGGACTTTAAAAAATATTATTACATAAAGTGTGTTTCTCTTCAAAGGGATAGCATGAAGAATCAAGCTATCTTCCGTGTCGCATCAGGCTGTCCTTACTCCATCTAGTCTATTACAGCAAAGGCTAAATTTTGAAAGTCAAGTTAAACTTCTTTAGACTATCCAAAGACTACACTTGGAGAAATTAATTAACTTTTTGCCTGCAAAAAGAAAACTCAAAATTACTGCTCCTCATGAACTACTTCTGTACACTTTAACTAGTACTGTTTTCACCCTAGAAAAAGAACTCACTTTTATGTGATCTTGTCATTTTATCAGATTTGGCAGAGGCATCTTTGACTCGGTTGTGATATTCTACAAGGAATGTTCTTTCATGTTCAAAGAAGTCATCCACATCCTACAAAAACCAAGAACAATTTAAAAAACAGGACTTTACTTACTCTACAGAGCAATTGCAGAGTAAATTTGCATATATTGCTATTGCTGTGATATGAAATGCAATTTATTTTTATTGTCTAAAACATCATTTATGTAAACTGATTTCTTTTTCACTTATTTTACCATGATCTGAAGTTTTATTAAGAATTTATTAAGAATTAAGACTTTGTAACAAGCATCTAGATAACTTGAAGTGAAGGAAATCATTTCACTACTACCTACCACTTTGGTGACAGAAAAATAGAATAAAAGTCAAGTACTTAATAAAGGGACATCTACCTAGAATAGGGGGAGGAGGGAAGAAAGACACCCACTTGCACAAATGCTGCAGTCATAGCAGAGATGATATGAACTCCTAGCTCAGGAATGCTGATCTTGATGACAGATTTCTTTCAAGTTGGTAAATGTAGGTAAATTTTAGTATTTTCTGTATTACAATTTGAGATATTTGGTTTATATCTATTTTTAAAAACCCTCTAAAATAGCATAAATGCTCAATACCATGGAATAGCCTACGACATGGGCTTTGAACAATGTACTTATGAAAACTGGTTATTTGGATTTTATATTTTTCCTCAATTCATAATTAATCCATGGTTATTTCCACTTCCCAGCAGTTTTGAAACTCAAGATTTTACAACTAGGAATTTTAGCTCCTCTAATTTGCTTGCAAATGGAAAGTCACCGCTAAAAAGAAAGGAGATCAAAATAATCTTTTGCCAAATTCATGCTTGTTATAAAACCAATCTTTCAAATTTTGGAAAAGTCAAAATGAATTTTTTTTTTTGTTTTTTTGGTGTCTCAGCTACAGTCTTGCCCCAACCGGGAAAAATACCACCTCTACTGCTGCTCTTAGCTTTAAAACAGTAGAAGGATGTTACAAGGGTGGTAAAATTCACACTGTGTTAGTAACTTCTGAGCTGCAGCAATTGTCAAAGCTAGCTCACCTTTCCACTATATAAAATGACAGGCCAGAACAAAAAACAGATTATCAATTATCTATGGATTAAATAAAATGCTTAATTTCATAAACCAGGGGAAAGAGTACTGAAAGCCCTCTTTCACAGAAGCAATCAGATAGCTCCCAGTTATCTTGCATCCAGAGCCACAGGTTCCTTCCCATGCTCTGCCTCTAATTCTCAACTTAGACATCGCTATAAAAATCCCTTTTTTTGTACCTATGTAAAATTCTGCTTCAATAAAAGAGGGGACAACATACATTTTAAATCTTGATATGTTAAGCAGTAATCACCTTTACTCCTGAAACAATGACACCATCTGCAGATTTAACCATATTTTTAAAGAAGTCTTCAAGTTTCTCTTTCTTATTTTTCCCACGAACGCTCAACTGAAAAACAAGTTCATTTATCAAGTCAGTTCATTTTCTGGAGGCAATAAAAGCTAAAAAAAAAAAACCCAACCAAAAAAAAAAACAACAACCCCAAAAAAACCCCAACAAACCAAACCAAAAAAAAAACAAAAGAAAACACCCAAAAAGAACAACGAACTGGATACCACAACCTGCTACTCCTTAACCAATTCTCCTGCCTTCTGCTTAATCTTATACCCTGCATTAATGGGGACAGGGCACCATGCACCCAGAATGACAGACTACCTCATTTACTAGACTGTTCTTTATCACCTAAAATAATATTCCAGGAAAAAAAAAAAATCAGCAATATTCTAGCACCTACAGATAATACCAAATGTACAAAGCGTACATTTCAGTTATCGATAATACAGTATTTATCACGCACAGTATAGCTGTTGACTTAACCTAATATAACCAGGTTTTGCTCTTTTAAGTGTAGAATGCAGATATTTGACTTTCAGAAAACAGAGAAGCATTTACCCCTCACTGCACTGAGGATAATGTTGGTTCCAGCCTCCTCACACTCTTCCTGTCCATCTATATTTGCTCAATTTAGGTAAACTGAGATCCTGAACCAGTAAGCATTTCTACATCAAGCAACAAGAGGATCCTCTGTAACATATTTTGAAGTTAAGCATGTACTCAGTTGAACCAATCTTTGGAATGATTTCTTCAACATTCAATGCTGACTTCTGCAATTTTAAAAAGCAACTGAAAACTGTTTGCATCATATGAGCAATCACTAACTGTAACACCAAAGAGTTATTACGAATCCAGAAAGTCCTCTCCATTAACTCAAAATTGGATAGCAACTTGGTATGTAACACGTGGATAGCCACGTTAGACTAGCATCTAGAAAAATATCAAGCAAATTTTCACCTACTTAGCAAAAAGGCTTTACTTAGAACATTTCATTAGAAATGCTCTCTAGTTTTGTTAGCAACAGAATTTAAACCACATTTCAAATCCTAAGAATTAGTGTTCTGTCTTTGTTGCATCATCCTTCCCCACAAAAAAAAAAATAAAATTCAGTCAGAGCAGACAAGTATAACGTCACGTGAAATCACCACCAAAAGCTAATCTTTTAATGCAGAACATATTGGATTCCCATTAATATTTTTGATGCTGAGGCTAAAGCACATAGTGCATTTGGTTCCCCAGGTGGCAGCAAAATGAACTCCTACAGACTAAATGAATTTCTAGCTTTTACAATACAAATATGTCTGGTATGAAGGAATTGATGCAATTTGCTCCAGGAGGTAAAGTCCTCTTAATCAAATTTCCATCCTACCATAAAAGTACATCTTGATTTCTCTTGCCAGCAATTCAGTTTTCAATACTCACATCCTGATTATATTCCAAGAATACATGGAAATTTAAATCTTTTCTCAAAATAGGATGTGCTGCCACGCGACACAAAAACACTTCGTGCATTGCAACTGTCTTCTTGAATATTGCCAAATATTCACTGAAAACAAGAAACAAGACAGACATAAGAATTCCACATGAAGCAATTAAGCTCGAGATAAGCCTATTGAGCAGCTTTAAGAGATCCTCAGTAAGGATACAAAATTACAGCTGCCCTAGTAGAGATTATCACTCCAATATTTGACATATACATAAATAAATAGTACAATGTTAATACTAGGGGGAAATTTGAAGCCCTAACATATTATGGAGAGACTTTTAATGAAGACTCAACAAATACACTCTCATTTTTAAGGCTAGCTAACATAGACTGGTTTGCTGAACAGTGTAACCTCATTCAATTGTCCTTTCCCCAACTCCCCAAAAATCAAGAAACTGAGATACAGACTACAGTTAGTAGGCACTATGTAGAGGATGTGCAAATTCCTTCCTCCCCATCTCCATCCCCTTGCCTATTTGCACCCTCCTTACTCATTCAAGTGTTTATGTAGCTTTGTTAGCTCTTTAGATAGCAGTCTTTTATTCCATGTTAAAGCACCTAGCCTTTTTGGGCTGAAGTTTATGTGGATGTCTTGCTTCATAGTGGTTCTAAAAGTGAAATTAAGTGCTGCATTTGGTAGGTAGAACCGGAAAAAAAAAAAAAAAAAATCACATTTAACCATGACAATCGCATAGTTGCCCAGTTCAGCCAACTCAACTTTAAAGTAATTACTCATTTGTGATTGAATTAAGAGGAAGGCATTCTTATCAATATAAGTTTGCTAGAATCCATTTTGCTTTGCAAATTTAATTAATAAGATGTAACTTGTCTAGGAATGAGGAAGGGGCTCTTTTCCCCATTCTGAGGTCAAACGGTGAAATCATAATCAACACTTTTGCTTCCACTATGTGCAAGGAGGTTAAGATTTACATACCAGCAAACCAGCAGGGCCAGTGTTGGGAGATGTTTGATCTCAGTGATAGTAGTAGTCATTCAGTGAAGACAAAAAAGGAGGATGCAGAGGATGGAGGTGGCAGTAGAAGAAACCCAAAGTTTTCTGTGTTATCCAACCCCTAACCAGACCACAAGAGAATCATGATCAGGGCCGCTGGAAAACCACAGATTCTTTAAAATCTATAGTGTTTTGCTAATTTCCAGTTTTCTGCATATGAAGTGTATATCTACTCTGCTATAAATTAGGCTGTACGTAAGACTAATACAGAGCTTTTTAACACATTTGCTCACAGCAGCTGGAGTTCAGAGAGAAAGCAGCAGTTCTAAGAGTTCTATGTACTTTTCTTGCCAATTCAGAGCTCTCGACAGAAGCAGTCTAGAAGCAGCGTAAATATACACTTGAAAACTGAAAGCAATGACAGGAATAAGATCAAAGAAGTGAATGCATGATAAGGAAAGTGGATGAAGCAAGGAGAAACTTCACTGCGTAACTCAATATGGAACAAAAAATCTTAGGTATTTCAATACACATTAAATTCACAGTAAGGGAAAATACTATTTTCAGGAAGTATATTCTCCTTGTGCAAAAAAAAAAAAGTGTCAAAAAAGGTATTTTCTAGTTATCTCCATATTTCTCAGAGAACAGAAGGCTGGCATATATGTTTACAGTACCAACCACATGTAAAAATCCCTAGTTCAAACACTAGATGCATAAACATTGAAGTTTCAGTATGCTTATAAAATGTGGAACACCAGAACTAAAAAAGATAGAGATTAACCTCCTCCCTTTGTAGGTGTTCTGTGAAGAAAAGAATCTAACTAGTTTTTTCCTTATAAAAGAATGCTCAAGAACAAGCTGATTTTTTCTCTCCTGTTTCAGGAGGTCTTCCATGAAATTATTTCTACAATTTTCCTAATGGCTCTGATCATGATCACTAGGATAACCCTGGTTATGTATCAACCAGATTCTTAAGCCTGTATCTCACAGAGAACCATTACAGTGAAATCAGAAACATGGGACAGCAAATAGCATTAAAAGTTGAGGGATTAAAGAAAAAAAAAAAAAAAGTAATCAAGTCTACATACGCCTCCAGTTCTTGTTTCATCTTGGTGAATTCCTCTTTAGTCATTGATCCTTCCCCTTCTCCAAGTTTCTGCAATTTCTCCCTTGAGGCATCAAAGTCAGGCCTGGGTGGTGCTGGTGGAATCTGGAATTGAATCAATTTTTTTTTAATTGCTCATCTTCTCAGTCAAACAACATCTATTCAGTACAGGAACTGTAAATTGCCTGCAGCTTTTTAATATATGGCTCTCTCTTTCATCATTCATTACAGCATTTATGGATAAATTCTCTCATTCATGAGTTAGACATGCTGCATTACTATACCAAATTTGGCCAAATGTCCTTGAAGATTACTAAAGAATTAACTAATGGCTTCAGTAGTTTAATTACAACAGAAACCAAATAATACATAGCTTTCCCAACATAATGAACTAAAACTTGAAACCATTATTTTATAATTAACTTTGTTTTAGCTTATTTGGTAGGGATTATTTCTTGTTTAAAGAAAAAAAGGGAAAAAAAAAAAAGAATTCCACAATTGTTTTCATACAATCCATTTATAGCTCCCCAAAACTTTAATCCAAAAAAAACCACCATTCCATATTGTTTGCAGG
This sequence comes from Aramus guarauna, assembly GCA_013400195.1. Lineage (NCBI taxonomy): Eukaryota > Metazoa > Chordata > Aves > Gruiformes > Aramidae > Aramus > Aramus guarauna. The sequence goes on from VXBL01010250.1 coordinate 212,324, forward strand.
CACTAGCTCTTTCTTGCAGCACTGCTGACATTAAAGATACATCTGTTGAAATAACAAAGCACACAGTAAACAAGTCTCTAGGTTAATCTTGTAATGAAGTACATTAACATCGAAAGAGGAAACACCGCAAACTAATCCTGAATTGCTGTCACTAAAGGGACACAGTACAAAGCTAAACTATACTTACATTTTAGTTCACTGATATTTGCCCATTAATCCATCACAAAAAAGAAAAATCCAACACTGACACAGTCAACTGTTTGAAACCAGTTATTACCACACTGAAAATCTAGTCACTTTAAATAGTTTTTCTGACAAAAAAAAAGACTACCTCAAGAATAGCATGACACATCACAGATTATATTCATCGTAATGTACCCACTAGTCAATTAGAAATATGTTTATCTTCTGAATCAGTAGACGTGCCCCACACACACAAAATGAACACCTAACTTTCGCACCAAGATGAGAAATATTCCTATTTGTAATTAAAGTATGAAGAGCAGCACACATTTTTAATAGGCAGTATTGTAAGGTGACTATTTTGGGGCCTCTGTTCCCCGGAGGCCTGAAATAAACTTCAAACCCTAAGTTGTTAAGTTGTGTATTAAGGTTCTCTGTAGTTCGAGATGGTATTTGCATTGATCCCCTCCCCCCACCCCCCAACTGATTTACGGTAAAATGATTCTGATCTTCACAATGAAAACTGGAAAAGTCTAATTACTAGAGCTCAGTTACTACATTTTGCCATTACAGCTAAAACAAAAGCAACATGAAACTTGGAACTACGTTAAACATTAGCTTGAAAAACAATACCACCAAGTTATACAGTTCACCTATCTCCCACACTTTTAACACGGCGGACTAAAAATACACTTGGATACAGATTAAACTACTCACTCCCCAGGAGTGAAAGGCAAGAAAGCATGACAAATACAGTGACTTTCCTCCAAGCTTGCTTCAACCATTAATTTTGTATAATCGCATAAAATGAACCATTAGAGCATCTGAGCTGATTTTAGAAGGAATGAACATTTGCCACTTCCATTGCATTTAAAAGCAGTCGCAAGTACTTTTGAAACACTCCACAGAAAGCAGTGCACATAAACCAAAAGAACCATAATACTTACAATATAGCCAGCATAGTCCTCATTCTCAACAAAAGAATCATGAAGCCAAATAAACTCTTCATGTTGCCGGACAACAGAAAATTCATTTTGTTTGAAATTTGGTAAGGAACTCTAGAAGGGGAAAAGAAGGAAGAATCATGAAAGAAAGAAAGAAAGAAAAAAAAA
>VXBL01010250.1:220609-246526 GCA_013400195.1 Aramus guarauna
TCGGTTTTCCCCTTTGGTCCGAGGGTGTTCGCGGAGCCGCGGTGCTGCAGCGCTCCTCGGGCTCATCGGTGGCTCTGGCGAGCGGCGAGACTCCGGTGCTCGAAGCGCACCCGCGGTCTGATGGTGAACGTTTGGCGAGCGCGGTTTGCGGAGGCGGGAGGGGCTTCCTTCATGCGTACAAAACTGGCGTGTTGGCACACTGAGGGCAAGCGCGCAGAACCTCTGAAAATGTCCGTAATAGGCAGAACTCTGCTGCCATCCGTCATCTTTATTCATAACTGGCTGCTTTCATGCTGTCCTGCTCTCGTTGCCGTCATTTCGGTGAGAGATGGCCTTCGCGGCACCAGCCCCTCACCACATGGGTTTTTACAAGCAGGTGTGTGAAATAGGGTACGCAGTTACACACTGCTAGAAATGAAGTGGGTGATAATACGCCTTTGATTTATGGGCAGTTCTGTGACTAAGTTCTGTGACTGCCTTTCTTCAGACCAAGAAGTGGAGCCATTAAATGCCCCTTTGTCTAACGACAGTGGAAAACATCAGTATCCGCGGACCAAACCGAACACAAGCACAGAGGGTAGGGAGTCCGTGCCTGAGACTGCATTTTTCGGTGAATCAGAGCTGGAACAGCCAACAAACAGCCTCAGGGCGGGGTTTTATGATCAGCGTAAACCAATGTGAGTGTGTGCTGTCCCTGAGAGATGGTGGCAGGTGTGGAGGTTAGCACTCCCATGCGTCTACAGGCAGACAGATGAGGGCATTGATCCAGCTGTAAATTAATCCTGCAGCAAATCATTAGTTTCCGTCTGAGTCAGCTCCGTAATCCAGCCAAGCCCACAGGGACACAAGGACTAGTGGGACAGGACCACCGCTTGCCACAGTAGCACGTAGATGGGACTAAGCCGATCAGGAAACGACACCTTGAGAAATGCTACTCGTGCAGCCTCCAGATAAGTGAAGAGAACGCTTTCTGAGCTCTACTGCTTAGAAGTGTGCTTTGGAATTCGGAAATGGGAATTGTCTCTTGGAAATTGTTCTTAGTACAGCTGCGGAAAGAGGCCTTTGAATGTGCATTTTGTAAATAATTAAAAAAAGATGTTCTTTAAACAATTTTCATGCACGCAGTCTGTTTTTGCCTTGATACAGACACATGCAACATTATCCAAACTACTGACTTACTCTCAAGAGAAATAGAAATATTTTTCAAGATACCAAGAAAGAGGATGTGAGTATGTTTAAATCTGGTTAAACGCAGACCTTGTCATGCCGAAGGGGTAAAGACAGTGTCACACAGGAAACTGATTTCTGAGGGTTCACCTGCATGCATTGACACCCTGTTCTGTGCACAGTCTGGGCTTAGCACCGTACTACCATTCCACCTAGCAAACATCTGTCTGGAATGAGCTTTTTTTTTTAATTTTTATTATTTATTGTTAATACACTTTTGTAGGACAAAAGTACCCAAGTCAAAGAGTTGAGAAAAGGCTTCACAAGTAATAAAGAGACAATTCCCTCTTCCAGGGGACAGCCTAGTAGTCCAGCTGGCTGGCATGAACCCAGCAGGATGACCATCTCAGGTGCATCTACAAAAAATGAGGTTATATGGCTTTCCAGCATGGCTCTGGGAACAGGTCGGTCATGTTTTGGATGGCACACAGGCTTATGAGGGACATAGTCCAAAACAACAGTAGTGCATGGCTCTAAAGGTGCTCTCTACCAAATAATACCAAAACTGCTAAGCAGCAATACTATCCATGATAATAAGCTTTCGTCCTGCCCTGATCGACCTATCCCATCTCCATGTCTTGCCCTACTTTCATCCTCATGCTCCTCCCTGCTGGCAGAGCAATTCTTGCTGCATGCTGTTTCTGCTTCAGCGGCTGAAACAGATCATATATGCAATAGGGACATCTTAGCTCATAGGTGGTAAAGAGCACTACCTCTCCTCAGTGCTATTTGTCAAGACTCAGTTTTATAAGCCTGTTGTGATGCTGTAGGATCACATTCAGGTTCCTGGGGCAGTTTTGCTCACCCACTTAAGGAGTTTCCATTTTGGCTGTTTGCGTAGTCTCCTCTGTGTCTACATAACAATAATAAACCAGGTCAATGAACTAGCACAACCCAGCAAGGGTGAAATTACACGTTGTTACTGAAACAATCTGGCAGCTCTTTGGTACTATCACGTTCCTCTTCTCCTCCACACACCTCACTGCCTACACCATCTCTGGTCTTCAGCGGGCCCTTGACTTCAGTCAACCTGACTCAGCAGCAGAAAAACTACGCGGCATAAAGGAAGGGAAAACTTTTGACAGCTGAGTTGCGTTGACTCTGATAAGCTGTGTGCCTGGCCCAAGGGAGGATGCAGGAATTTGAAGCCAGAAGAAAGGAAAGTCTTGGGGCTCTCAAATTAACATCTTGAGAAATCATTCCCTCTACCAACAGTACCTCACTTTTGCTCCAGGACATGCACTGACTCGCTCAGCTACTCATTTTTTGTCTCATTTTTTCCTCCCTTTTTTCCTCATTTTTTTCTTTTTGACTACTGTGTTTTATTTTGGGTCATTTTTAGCTGTGAAACTTTTGAGGCAAGGATCATCATTATTCTGAGTTTACAGAGCTGTAAATAGGGACCGATTCAGCGCCCATTAGGGGGAAACTGCTGTACTATTGTAATACACAGGACTTCAGATTTTTTAACAGTCTCCTGCAAAGACTCGTAGTGTCAGTAGATGGTGCTATATACACATTTTTCGCAATACGTTGTGGCTGAGGTTTATCCAACCAATAACGTTTCCTTTGTGCTTGAATGTGATATCCGTGGAAGCCTAGAAGCCACACAGTTTAAGAAATATTTGGCTTTTATCAGGGAATCACTGCAGAGATCTAAAGACTTTCCACTCCTTGGCATCATGTCATGTAGCACTACCTGGACTGTATGACTAATCATGGAGTGATTCAGTGAATGCAAGGGTTTGATGTGTGCAGGTGCTGTAGTCCTGATATTTCATTAGCTGATACATATTTTTTAAAAAGTGTGAGGAACTATTCTTCATGACCTTTTCTCTTTTATGAAGTCTCTCGACTTCTCTCTCTAAACCTAATTACTCAGTTTTCTGCAAACAACCTCATGTATTGTTCATGTGGAGCTCAAATACAACATCTTGCAGACAAACTGTGGTCATCAGGACCAGCTTTCCTGTATCTCAGCGCCAGATTGATTCTTCCTGTCGTTTCATCTTTGAGATGAAAATATTTTATTCCCTTACGTAGTTCATTTAAATTTTCTATTCTGCTGCTAACTGAAACTATTAAGGAACCATATGATTAAAGCTATATTGCAAGGCTTTTTTTTTTTTTTTTTTTTTTTTTTTTAATGGCAGAGCAGAATATTACATTTAAAAAAGGTGAATCAATATTTACCTTTTATTTCTGTGGAAAGCTAGAGCTTTTAACAGTAATGTTTTCAGAAGGTTAAGGCTGAAGGAGAAAAAGGCTTCAAAATCTTATTATAAAACCAGTCTAAAAAGCTCAGTTAGCAACAGAGGCTTTCTACCTGTTAGAGAGAGAGATCGCTTTACAGCAAAAAATGGCTATCAAGCTGATCATATTCCTTTAGGAACACAAAGAGGATGTGAGCTGTACGATTAAAAGAACAGAGGAAAAAAATGTGTAATATTCTAGAGAAGGAAGCAAAATATAGCTTAGTACAATATGTGCCTAGTAACTTCTAGCCACCCTGAAGAACAATAATTTCCATCAGAAAAAAAAGATAATCTGTTTCTCAGTGTGGAATAGACTTCTGTGAATTCCAAAGCATAATGGGGCCATATGCAAATAATAAGGATGTGTGGGTTTCTATTCAGACAGCAGGGATCCTGAAAAGGCTCACTCTGCAGTTTGAAAAATCCTGGCCTCCTTGTGCCAGATGCTGACTATATGCATGCATATACATTATAATGCAATTCAGCACACTTCTTCCCTAGGAAGGAATCAGATTTTTTTTTCTTTTTGCCTTTTTAAAATTAGTTTACATGGCATTATAGACACATTCTGTCTTTGTCTGCCGTGAATGACTTAATGCCCGTATATAGCAACACCAATGTAGAAAGTTGAACTATCTAAAGCCTCGTTTTTCACCAGTGCCATGAACTAATGCCAAGAAGCTGTAAGGGAAAGAATGTATTAACCAGTAAACAGCAGTAAAAATCGGTTATTCTCAGCTCTGAACCTTTTGAAGGTTTTTTTTCTTCTTTGGATTGCTTACTGTTATTAACCTAATTGTCATACTTCTGTAACAGATTTTAGACAATCATTAGTCTACACAAATACTTTATTGCAAATGGGTGCACAGGGAGACTATGTCTCCCGTAGCTCCTGTAGGATTGTCTAGGAAAGAGCCCATAAAGAAGCTCTCTCCTTCCCTGGCACGCATTGATGCAAAGAAATGTTTATAAATAAAATCACGGACTGATCAGCATTTCAGCTGCCTACTCTGGATTTAAAGCCATTGAACTTGTCTCTTTTCCTAAACTCCAGTCCCTTCTCCTTTTCAAAACCAGCTGAAACATGGAACACTTCAGAGAATATTCTGAGGGAATCCTTTCCCCGCCCCCCCCTCACTTTTCCCAATTCTTAACATGTCTGTCTTTAAGAGAAAGCAGGAACTTCTGACCTCACCTTCGTTCCAGACTAAGGGTTTTACTTGCACCAAATACTGGCACAATTTTTTTTTTTTTTTTAATTATTGTAACAATTTATTATTATGACAGAAACAGAAAAACTTTTTTTGTTGACATCACAGCTGAAACTAGGGAGATTCTTTTCCAACGTTGCTTCTCAGGTTTTTAGTTTTACCACTGCCTGGTTTAATCCCTGGGTTGTGGAGGGCAATAGGAATGCTTTGGTTTATCAGCCTCACAGTAGTGTCTTAACTCTATCAATCAGTAACTGCAGTGGTAAAAGCATTATGAGAGACTTCTCCGAAACAGTTGTATTACTCTTTTCATGTCAGATGTTGACGAATCTGAGGTAAAAATACCAGAAACCATTTACAGTAGTGCTTTCATCAGGGCTAGCACTGATGATTCTTGTCAGGTCTAGGGAATAGTAAAATACATTCAGGAAAAAACCTCAGTATAAATAAGGCCTTGTTGATGAAAGTGTGACCAAGAAGGATAAAAAGCAGATTTGCTAACACTGACCTCATACACGTCATTCCTCAAAGGCCAGCTCTGCCCCAGCAGGGCAGCACCAGGCAGGACAGACAAAGCAACTCTTGTCATGTCTTGTCACTGGTACAATAATGGGTATCAGGAAGGACTGCACAATGCTGCTTATTTTGCCAGAACAGACTGAATGACACTTTCTGCCTAACTCAGTAGATACCTATTGTTGGAGACTATTAGTTATTATTCTTTGTCTTCTGCTCCCTGTTATCTATTTCCTTTTCTCCTAATACTTCTTTGTTTGCTTTTCAATTATTTTCCCCTCTTTTTTAATATTTAGCATTTTTCCTTCCTAATATCTCATTCCCTTTGCAACCTGTCTCTTCCTTTCTCTTTGTTAGACCTCCCTGTTCCATGCCCCATTTTTCTTTGGTCTTGCCTGAGGGCAAATGTCTGTTGTCTCCACCTCATCACAAAATGCCACCTCTCCCCTCACTCCCAAGCCTTCACGTCCCCTCTGTAATCAGTCTCAGCTTATTTCATTTTTGTCTCTTCTTACTCTCAGTCTTACATTCAGTCTTTTGTTCTCCTAATGCGGTCCTCGCTGGCTTCTTGCTCACTTGGATTTTACTGTTGCCCTTTCACATCCGGCAGGTAGACACACTCTTCTGAGTTCTCCCCTGAAAACTTGAGATGTCTCCTAGCACATCCTATGAAAGGCAGTAGTATTAGAGCATCACTTGCAGCATGAGAGAACGTGATGACCACTAACCTGGTCTGCTTGAGGCAATGTTCATAAGCTTGCCAAACAATAACTAGGTGTCCTTGGTCTTCCTACACATATCAGGTGATCCTTACCTGACCAGCATTCTAAAGACTTTCTGACCAGAGGGGTCTCATTCAAAATGATCAAAGATAAGCCAAGAAAAGAAACCCTCCATGTTATTTCTGATATACGTTTACCAGAGAAAAAGCTGGTTTGATAGATTCCATCAACCAGCATTAAAACAACAATCAGATGAGGCATTATTTAATAGCCAGGGACAGCTCTTCAAACATGATGATGTCTGACTCAAAACCAAAGCTGCTTCCATCTCCAGGTGAATCTGTCGTGACACTCACGTTACAGCACAGCTGCATGGCAGCGGCCACCCTAAGACACATCCTATGTTTCATTCACAGTCTCAAATGCCTACTTGCCCAGTGGTCCAACCAAAAAAACCTGCAGCCCATGCTTCCAGACAGGCCAGGTCCATGTAGTTCATCACACCTTCTCTCCAGATCTGCAGGTGCTGAATGTGAAACACACACAGAGCGGAGTTTGGCCTCAGCCCATCGAGCCGTGCTGCTGCTGGAGGGGAAATCATGTCTCCCCCCGAGCCTCTACTCCTTCAGCTGTCCCCGTGCTCCCTCAGTGCAGCCCCAGGGACAGACAGGTGGGGGACCTGATCCAATTTACCTACATTGCTTGCAGGATCAGTTTCCAGCCAGCTCACAATAGGAACACCAGGAGAATACAAAGGGTAGCACCCTGCTTTTCAGCAGCAGTGCAGTTTTAGATTGGCTTAAACCAATCAGGAAGCCTCTTGGGCCATTACTAATGGATTATTTCAACCTGCGTTTCAGCAAGGATGAGCCCACAGGTGCATTACAGCAAAGCACCCTGCTGTGAAAACCCACTGGGTACACCAGGAAAAATTCTTGTGGCTCCTGCTATGGTTTTTTAGAGTAGCGTGGACGTCCATCAGGTAAATGCTCTGAGCCTGTCTCAGCACAAATGCAGCTGGGATATCTTGCATCACTGCAGAGGTCTGCACAAAGCACGCCTGGCTACAGATAACAAAAGCACTTGCCCATCAGCCTCTAGCAGTACAATGTTACGATGTTGACCAGGCCAGGCTATAATCTGAAATGAAGGCTAATGGAATAGCATTTAGATCTCCATTAGTGCTTTATTGAGTTGCAATGTCCCATGGTCAAGGCAAAGATAATATGATACTATGAGAGGTTATATCTGTGTAGGCAGAAATTAGAACTGTAATTTTGTATTTGAGAGCAAACAAGCCCTGTGTTGCAATGTGGGGAACACAAGAGAGCTACTTGTAATGTTCATGAGCAGGTCCAGTACCATCTCTTCAGAGAGGACCTAAGCACTGTTACAGGGTCAGGTCTTCAGAGAAGAACCGAGCAATGTTACAGATGCTTTTTGTCCCAGCTGGTCAATGTGTAGTGGAGGGAAGAAAGGAAAGCGCTAGTGCTTTGACTTTGTTTTTACTTTTTCCACACCCGTGCCTTCTGACTTACGGATTTTTGCGTCTGAGTGAGTGGAGATGAACAGGTGAACCAGCCTCACTGAGAATTTTACACATGGCTAAAGGGATTGCTGGGCCACATGTGTGGCTCTGCAAGAGGGAACCAAGCAATGGGAAACAGCCTAGGAAATGCTTCCAGTCCTCCCGCTGGGATCGAGCTCTCTCGTTCCCAAGGTACAAAAACAAATCCAGAACATTAGCTTGGGTTTGGGAAGGTCAGCTGTGTTATTGTAACTGCTGAGTTCAGATCTGTCCACAATTACCACAGCAACTGTGGCGTGTAGGGCCAAATCCTGCTGATACATGGAATCACATGAGCACCAAAAATTCTTCTATCAGGGCAGTGTTTGACTCCATGCAAAAGGCAGGGGGTTCAGTGTCCTGTTCATTCCTGGTGAGTTCCCAGGCCTCCCTGTAGCTCCCTGCCCCTCTGGTAGACACCACACAAGTTCCCAGAGAAATACATACCAGGAGCGGAGCAGGGAGCTGTGCCTGGTGAGGCATCCTCATCCGGGCCAGGGAAAAAAGGGAATTAATTCAGACCCTCCTCTGGAGCGGGTTCCTTGCACTTTGTGCTCTAGGACTGTTAAAGACAGCTTTGTCACTGGAAGTATAAGGACCTGCAAAATGAAACTACAAAAAAAGCACAGACCCTTAATAATCTTTATTTCTGAGAATTATTTCAGGGAGATTACCCATATGAGCAAGACAGTCAGGAATGCACCCCCTTCCACACAGCTCTTCTGCTAGTGCAAATCAATGTTTTTCCATTAAAGTCAATGGAGCTTTGCTGATTACATGAAGTCAGGATCATTATGTACAATTTATTGGCTCTAGTCATTCGATAGTACTCTACAACGGGAAATCTTTTACCTCTGCTTCTTTTATAAAACACAAAGGACCCATACAGTTTCAGATCATTATATTTTGCTCTAGTCCCACCTTCTCAAAAAATTTCCTTTGTTATTTCTCACTTGAGGGGGTCAGCTATGACTAACTGGCTGAACAAAACCTTTAGATTTACCAGACCTGCAATGCGGCTCATTTTCCACCATTTAAGGCAATGCTATTCTTGGAATTCGCACTTTGAAATCTCCCCACCCAGAGAATCAGTGCTGTAGGACAAAGGTAGGCACCAGTGTAAATCCCAATTGCAAATGCACCAAATGAAAGTTTTAGGTTAAATTTTGCCTTTCGCATCTCATAGAAAAAGAGCTCTTTGCTGTATTTCTTATTTCACGTCTCTATATAATCACTAAGTGTAGCGCTGAAGACCAAGGAGTTCCAGAAATGTGTCCTGGCAATGGATTCCCACTCCAGTCTGGACTGAACTTTCCAGTCTGGACTGAACTTTCCAGTCTGGACTGAACTTTCTTAGCTCTGGACTTCATGTAATCCTGTCTCCCAGTCATACAGTCACAAAATCTGAGCCACCAACAGCTAATACTTTTGCTTAATCGTGACTAGTTTATGTTGGAATGTACATTAATTTCTGGTCCATAGAACACCCTAGTGTGCTGTAGTGGTATGATACCGTATCAAATCCTGCGAACACAACAGAATTGAGTTACACCAAGTCGGTACCTGTGGGACAAGCTTATGGGAAAGGGGAGCGAAAAGTGTCACGCTGGTGATTCATTAGGTGATGCTCTTCGCTCTGCAACTGATTCTGAATCAGTGCCCTAAGGTACACAGGGCTATCACTTCCACATGAATCATAAAATGTTTTGGCTGCTTGAGATGTGATTGCATGTGACGTGTAATCTTTGCGATGAGCTAAAGCAAATAACAAGAGCAAGTAAGGTTCCATCAAGTTTAGTAAGGCTCTGTGTTAAATCTACACATTTTCAGCTCAAGTCCCCTCTCAGGATTCTAGCCCCTCCTCTTTGGGTCACCAGCAGTTCACATTGGGTTCTGAATCTAAAACACATCGATGCTAACATTTATTTTAAGGATGTGCAATCTCACAGCGTAGTCTGAAGTGCTGCCAGCTATAGATTCACATTGGGCAGCAAGGCTACTGTGTAGGGCTCTACGGTAAGATAACAGCATGCCCCACAGGGGACAGTTGACTAAATGACGCTTGCAGAATTTGTGAATGCCACCCACAATAAAGTTTATAGCTGTTTCATTGTTTTTGAATTTCCTCTCTTTTGTACATTTCTGAGACACTTTTATAATTATTAATAGGATATTAGAAAATTGCTTAATTTGTTCTAATTGTTAGTGGTTTTACTTTGAATGAAATACCAAATATTTGGGGGTAATTTATTAACAACAAAAGTGAGACGCTAATTTCTTAATATTGGTTTTAAGATATATTCAAGAAAGGGAATAAGTCAACTAGGCAGCTGCCAAAGCATGAACATCTGAGCTGAATAATGATCAGGATTTATGACACATTTGGAAGGGAAATGTAATAAAATAGAAAGAGGGATATGGAAGCGAGATAAAAATATCCACTTATCATTGATAAATTATTCTAGACTTGTTTGATATATTTATTTGATAAAATGATTGCCTGTTCTTTACAGAGATAGACACTAGACCTAATCTTGCTGGACTTCCTGAATGTATTTTGTGTAACATTAATTCAGATGAAAATCAAGACTAACATCTGAACTGTAAAGCATATAAGAAACTGACTGAAGGGGAGTCTTCTGTCAGGAGAAAGGGAAATTATTAATGGCATTTCCTAGATTCGCTCTGGAAACAGTCTTATTTAATCTTCTCATTAATGACCTTGGCATAAAAAATAGGAAGTAGATGAGCTAATGAAATCTGCTGACAACACAAAACTGGAAGGTACTGCTGATACGGAAGAGGACTGGAGTATCAGGCAGGAAGACCTTCATGACCTTGAAGGCTGCAGTAACAGAAATAAGATGTAATTTGATAGTGAATAATGCAAAGTGATGATCTTAGGGGCGAAAAGAGATTTCTATAAGCATGAGAAGAGAGCAGAGGAGGAGAAAGAAGTAGATGTATCAGTTAAATGATATGTATCAGACTTTAATGGAAGAAGGCATAGGATCCTGCGATGCGGAGAAAGGAATGCATTAGTATCTTCATCACATGTAGTGATAAGCCCTGGTCAAACATGTTCAGGAAAGATATATTCAAACTGGACTGGGTACCAAGAGGTGCTGCTCGGACAATTAAGGGGGTGAAGAAGGCTATCTTACCAGAAAGATCTTGCTGTGAACAAATAAGAGAAGAGAATATAACATCAGGGGATAAAAAAAGGGAAAGGGAAAGCTATTCAAAGTAAAGAACAATATGGGTACAAAATAAAACACACAAGAATATATTTAGGCTGAAATTAAAATAAGGCTTAAAAACATCAAAGCAGGATTCTGGAACATCATCTCCGTCATAGCAGTAGAAAGAAAAAAATGAACTGATTTTAAGGTGAGCTTGCTAAACTTGGGAAAAAAAAGGGAGGGAAGCTATACGGCTTGATAGCTGGCAATAGCAAGCAGTTGGAATGAAAGTCCTGTTGGGTGGCATCAGGTTCTCCATTCCCTGTCAGCCTCTCATCAAAGACAGTTATCTAGAGATGATTTCTGGAGGAAGTAAATTAAACACACAGTGATGTTATACCATAAAAAATAAATAAGGAATTCTTCTGACAACTGAATCTGATTCTTCAAAAAAATCCACGAGGCCTATTAAAGAGAAGTACTAACCAGACAAGTAACATGAGTAAGGCATGCGTTGGATATTCATGTTATAATCTCTAAGAGCTAACTCTACAGAGTGCAAAGTGATGATCATCACCATGTCTGATTTCTAGATGTCTGCTCCCTCATCACTAACTAGTGACTTCTTCGTACAAAACGTTGTACAGTTCCGGAGGCAGAAACCAGGCAAACAAGACCCTAACCAGGAACCAGCGTCCTTGAAGATGTAAAGTTCTGCTGCGTTCAATGTGAGGGTGACTGTGTGTCAAAGCACTGGAGAGGGTGATGTTTGTACCCTGGCCCTGTCAAAGTATGAGTCTCAGCCATTGGGCCGACACACAGAAATACGGATGAAGCCCCCAGCCTGCAGTTCAAACAGACACTGGACTCCACAGACCTGGTCAGGGCACTAACATGTGAATTAGAACCACATCTAGTCCAGAGAGAGGTGAATTCGGCGCAATTCCAACCACCGCTATAGGCTGGGCGGGGGATGGATTGAGAACAGCCCTGAGGAAAAGGACTTGGGGGTACTGGTGGATGAAAGGCTCAATATGAGCCGGCAGTGTGCACTTGCAGCCCAGAAAGCCAACCGTGTCCTGGGCTGTATCAAAAGAAGTGTGAGCAGCAGGTCGAGGGAGGTGATTTTGCCCGTCTACTCCGCTCTTGTGAGACCCCACCTGGAGTACTGCGTCCAGCTCTGGGGGCCTCACTACAAGAAAGACATCAAGCTGCTGGAAAGAGTCCAGGAGGGCCACCAAGTTGATCAGAGGGCTGGAGCACCTCTCCTGTGAGGACAGGCTGAGAGAGTTGGGATTGTTCAGCCTGGAGAAGAGGAGGCTCCAGGGAGACCTAATTGCAGCCTTCCAGTACCTGAAGGGCCCTACAGGATAGATGGAAAGCAACTGTTTATCAAGGACTGTAGTGACAGGACAAGGGGTAATGAGTTTAAGCTGAAGAAGGGTAGATTTAGATTAGATGTTAGAAAGAAATTCTTCACTGTTAGAGTGGTGAGGCACTGGAACAGGTTGCCCAGAGAGGTGGAGGCTCCACCCCTGGAAGTGCTCAAGGCCAGGTTGGATGGGGCTTTGGGCAACCTGGTCTAGTGGAGGGTGTCCCTGCCCATGGCAGGGGGGGTGGAACTAGATGGTCTGTGAGGTCCTTTCCAACCCAAACCATTCTATGATTCTATAAATTCTGCCTTACCAATGGGTTTTGATGTCAGCATTGTTTTCTGAACCTAAATTCACAAAAATGAGGTGGGCTTTGTGCATGTATAGAACACAAGTAGACAGTACATAGATGCCGATCCAAAAAGGTCCCAATAGATATAAATGGCCACATGCTAAACCAACAGCATTTATAATTGCATTTCACGCATTTTAAAAGTGAGTGCTATTAGATTAAATAGCAATGCATGTTTAAAACAACCTTTTGATTAAAAGAATCATGGCTGCATTTCTTGTATATATTGAGACCTATCACAGTTCAGTCTGGACTATATTATCTTTGTTGTCTACAGCTACAAATCTGTGATGCATGCTCTGAAATAGGTATAAGGCTGGTAAAATACTAGTCCTCATCTACTGCACACCCAGAGCATTTCCCTGCTGCCATGACATCCCTCCATACTGTTCTAAGGATTGCAGACACTAATGAACTTGTAATAAGCATTTCTAACTTCCACTAATTTTAGTGGACCTGTCCCTGATTATGCCTGGGTTACATCAATCCTAACAAAAAACCCCAGACAAGTTCATATATACTTATGAACACATTTATATACACATTTGTCCACTGGTTGAATTCCAAATACCTATCAGGTGAGTTATTTTGCCTATTATTCTTGTTTTCTAACTAGTCTGTAGCAAACTCATCATTTACTTCTCCACTCAAAACACCACTGGATACAATTCGCCTGGAAGGCTGACAGCTGAAACTGGATAAGCAAAGTTTGTCTCACAAGGAACTAAATGAACAAAGCAAAACCCAAAGTCTCCAGAAGACCGGCTGGCCCTTGGATATTCAAAGCTCTGATGTGCTGCACGTGGAGCACGCTTGCCTACACCCTCAGCAATACTATGTCATGGCAGGACTCCCAGTCTCTGAAATGCTTGTAGTCAGCACTTCAGAATCTGAGGAATTTAGTTAATTCATATCACTGATCTTCATGGGGGAAGGGTGGCCAAAATACTGTTAAAAGGAGCAGAGAGAGGGAGCAAGAGCTGGAGGCAGGCATACACATGTCCGATGTCGTGCACCTCCAGGTTCCACCTCAAGTTAAACATTAAAATGACTTTACATGTCTTGTGCAGTGTTATCAGCGGCTGAGATTTGACGGACTGAATTTCACCACCGCTGTATATACATACAGGAGTCAGACTACTAAAGAATATGCAGTTTAACGTATGTCCATAACAAGAAGTTGAGATGCAAGCAATCATTGAGCTTTCCAGATTTTTGCCTGAGATTTGCCAGCAGAAACATGCGTAACTACGTCAGAATCATTCACTACCTACCACAAACCCAAACATCTGATGCTGCTGATCTATGTTAAATGTACTGTGAATGTACATATCTGCTGTGTAGTATATGGACAGAGAACATCCAATTCTTCCTGGGAGAGCTGGATTTACTGTACAAGATGTATGTAATGCAATAGCCCGGCATCGCCTGGAAAGGCACAGAGCAGCACGCAGGAGCGCAGTGGCTGTCATGATCACAAAGTAAGTTTAGCTCCTCCTCAGACACCCTGCGTACCACAACTACCAAGACAGGCAATTCTCAGAAACATCTGAACCATTTCAGGCATCGTGCCTTGCTAAACAAGCCAAAAAATAACCTTTCCAAAATAAGTGAGAAGTGCAGATTCCTAAATTCCCTGGCTGGTGAGGCAGGGTTAAGCAGCAGTAGAGAAGAGGGGGAGCATTCAGCTTCTGCAGGAATCCCCTTCTCATCACACACGTGTCACTAGATTGTCTTCGCTACGCTGTCGAACAGCACCCTCAGATGGCCCTACTTCATATATCTCTTTATCACGGACGGTTTTTTTCTTTTCAGTTTAAGATCAGGAAAAGGAAATAAATCCTCACTGCAATGCTGTCAGGTTCTAGTGCTCAAGAGCGCAGAGAAAAGCTTGAGGAGATGAATTAAGCATAATACAAGGTTTCAGAAAAGGAAGCAGATTAAAACTCTTAAAAGATGTTTCATTAGTATAACTCCTGACTATACAAAAGGCTACTTCTCAACTTTTTCTTTTTTTTTTAATTTTCTGAGCATGTAAAGTTGGTATTATGGCCTGTAATCCTTGTGGCACTTTTCTATACATTTTATAATACTTAACCAATGAGCCATGCGATTAACTTTCAGGTTTCTATGTTGATACAGAATTTATTTCACACTATTTCTACAGCTTCAGTTTTCAATATAGCATAAATTTATGCATCTGTAGCATCTCCCCACACTGTAAGTACTAAATCACTTTTGTGGAAGTTAACAGCTGAAACCAGATGCTTTAATGATTGCAAAAAAAGGACAGGTCAGGCTTCTGGCGCTGAGGAAAGCAGAAGATAAACCAGTATGGCAATCCCCCATCTAAATGGTGGAGCCTGGATTTCCAAGTTAAATCCCATGGACAGAACGAAACTGTTCAAACATCTCGAGAAATTTATTTCAAACTGTTTGCCACTTTGGTAAACTGTAGCCAAGTTTAGTCTTTGAACAATTTCTTCATAAGGTTACATATTTTTAACAAGGGAAACCAGTAAATGAATCAAAAGTGGGTTTTTTTTTCTTGTTTATGATAAAGACTAAAGCACACCGCTAATACGAGGGAACAGGACCAGAGGAGAACAGGCACTAGCAGGGAGCAAAAAGGGTGGTGATGAGAGGAGGTGGAACCGAGGTAACTGGGAAAAATGGGGGGATCAGAGGGGGCAGGTGAGCCATTTCTGGATGCAGGTCAGAGGGGGGAAATGCTTTGCAGGAGAAGGGACACAGGAAGCAAGTCAAAGGGAGGGGAAAGGCTCGATTTTGTCATTTTCCTCTCTAAGGAAACAAAGACGCAGCGGGACACTTATACCTGCTCAAACGGAACAAACTGTTACTGTCTATGAAAATGACAAATTCTGATCTGAGGATATTTTTTTATCCCTTTTGCATACAGCATGCCTTGTAACTTCACTACCATTAAATGCATTTAATGTCAGCGATAACAGATACTATGTCACTACAACACCCTTCCTGCGCACCCTCTCACACTGTGCCCAACAGATGGGAAAGCAAGCCTGATAACATTATAGCAATTCCCCAAAATAGATTAAGTGAACCGGTTGCTTCTACAACCTTCACTTTAATTTTCAGCCCTGCAAAAGACATTGAAGAACTACGTTTCCACTAGTTACAAATCATCTTTTTAAAAAACATATGTGAAAACATCGAAACATTCATAACGGGTATAAATATTCTATTCTACATTCATCTGGAGAGCTCCAAGTTTGTAACAATGAAAAATGATCTCAGACTAATACCATGAAGTAGCTAGAATATTCATCTCTTTCAAATGCTGGTGCAAGGTTGATGAGATGCTCTATGATTATTTCGGGATTAAGCACTACAATAATAATCTCATTCCTGCTGAGTGCTCCTAAATACTCTCAGCAAACCCATTCGTCCCTTTTCCTTAACTGTCATCCCATCCCTGTAGAAAGAAATAGCTCCATAAAACTGGGTCAAGCAAACAGTTTATTCCTTCCTGCAGTTACTGTATATTTTATATACGTAATACCTCCTTCCTCTGATAACAATTTAATCCAGTCCATATTAGACTGAAACACAATGCAGTGTGGGAAAAGTGAAAACACCAAAACGGAAAGAACAGATCTTCATGGGCAACTTATAGCATAAAAAAAAACTTTTTAGCATAGAAAAATGAAGTTACTAATTTTTTTTTTTCCCCCCCCCAAATAAGCCCTTGGTAATTAAAAGTTTTCATCTATAGCTCAAAAGCGTAGATAAAAAAAAGTTTTTATCTCGCAGCTCAAAAGCATGTGCATGTTCATATTAATACTGTAAAACGTGACTTACAAAAATCCTATGTTCTTCTCCATTAACCACTGAATACGATCCAAACACTATTTTAAGAAGCACGTCAGGGGATCTGTATTTGCACACAACGTAAGATGCTGATGCAAAGCGAAATAGCTCTTCTCATCTTCCCACAGTTTGCTACTACAGTGGAAAGACTGGTTATTAACACCATTTCTTAAAAATAAAAAGAAAAAAAAAAAAAAAAAAAAAGAAGAGGTAAAAGCAGGCAATCCAAGGTTCCTTAAATATCTAGACAAATAATATTTAAAGTACAACCATGAAAGTCTATTTTTCCATTTCCTGGATCTTAATTAGTAAATCTTTGGAAAAATCTTATCCTCACTATTTTCCACAGAAAACAGCTGTTAAAGTAAGATTCTGAATTACTATCAGTGTTAAATATATTTTTATGTGTCATTATCACTTTGCGCACAGGATAACTGCGGATAGAGACACGTGCTTCTTGAACCTGGTGCGCACAAAGCTATTACTGGAAATATCTCCACTTTGTGTTTCACTATGAGGAGCAGCAGAAGTCCTAGCGTTCTCGAAGATGCCTCGAGCTCTCAGTCATGCTGACTTCGGCAGAAGTCGGGCAGAGCAGCAACGTCGGATTCTTGGAAAAGAAAGTCTAGAGTAGACACATCCTCGTGGTGTAACAGGGATGCTGCAGGGACAAAGCTGGAGCGCCTGATACTCGGACTCTCACCGCAGCTCTTTTCCGGAGTCTACCAAGACGCGCGCCCAACTCGAGTTTGACAGGACCACGTTCTGTATCTGCTGCAACAGCCACAACAGCTGAAAATGGGTATGGTGCTGCCTGTAATTCCAGCGCTGTGTTTTGGCCTTACGCCGCTCAGTGCTATGAGAAGCTTTTTTTTTTTTTCCTTCGGGTAATCGTGACAAAAATAAAATTCATAGCTGAAATAGTTGACTGTATTACCATAAGAAAAAGCTATAATTGCGGTCTGTCCATTGAGAATGAAAAAGGAAGTGAAATGCTTTAGACATTGATGCCATAGTAACCTCAACGTATCCCAGGATAGGAAAGTTACCGGCTATGCAAGAAAGCGAAGCAGACTGCTCCGATCCAAACGCTCCAACGCTTCTGCCACCCTGTCACGAAGATGTTCGGTCCGGAGCTCGCTGGAAGACCGCTTGGTTTTTAAGAGAGTCATCCTCCTTGCAAAACTGAGACCAGGCTATAGAATTCTAATGGATTTATATTATTACTAATTTTGACGATAATTACTTTTACGCGTTGTTTATGCTGGGCTGTGAGCATTGTATTGGCAATGCTAAACTCCAGCTCCATTACAATTTTAACTGCCTGAAGTGACTGAATTAAAATAATAGTGAGACCAACAACAACTACCAGAATTATGGAAAGTTTATATGTCTAAACATAGCTGCTCCTGAAGATACTTCCAACAATTGCACCCGTTGAAGTAAATCGATAAAGCTGACTAGAATCAAAGCCAGATGCTTTTGTCAGAACAGGTAAAAAAATTTTTTTTAAAAAAGTGGTGATCACTGCGACTCCGATTGCTGTCTCACTCAGCCTTACCAGCGAGCAAGGCATTCAGCCAGCTTGTAAAGTCTTTATCTGAGAAAAACTAAGACATTCTTTTCTGTTTCCACAAATTTTCTGGGTTGGGCTGTTGCACAAAAACCTGAAGGGGCTGACGTTCTCATCAGAATAACCCAACAGTCAGAGATGACACGCAGGGCCAGACTTGCTCAGTGGCCACGCAGGCTAATGCCATGCATTTGTTTCCTATGGGCATTCTACAAGATGCCTTTCTACCTTAGTCACGCAGAATAAATATTGTTTAGGAATTCTGGTTACTTGGAAGGAGAGTTCTGGGAACTGATTTTGAAGCGTGGATGCAGAGAAATAATGCAGCAGTACAAAGGGAATTCACCAACGCAGAAGAATAAAAACCTTCAGGTGACAGATTCTGCGTCAGTATAGTCAACGAAGAGCTAAAATTATGCTACTGCTTCTTAAAAGAATTTATGCAGGCATTGAATTCTGTGGACCGGGAAGTGTTTAAGTCATGCATAAATAAAAGGGCTAAGACTCTAAAATATGACCCTAAATTATATTTTTCACTTGCAGTCACCTAATTAAGAACTACACCACTTCATCCTCACTCCCAGTGCAATAGCTTAATCATTGCATTCGACGTAATCAAAACCCACACATTTGTAAAGGGTTGTTCAGCTGCAGCTTAGGTGCATCACCCGTATGGTATTGCTAACCAGGAGTCCCACTGGAGCACGGCTTCACGTTTGTATGAGCAAACCAAATTTCACCGGTACACAGCTCCATGTTCCCATTTCATTGCTTAAAAGCATTGAGACAGTTGAGGCTGTGGAATCCGTATGTTCCGGCAGAGCAAAAGAGAACATAAGCTCAGTCTTTACAGCTGCAGGCTCATGCTGAAATTAAAAGGAAACAAATCTTCTCCCATAAGGACCCTTCCCCCCCCCCAGGTCCTTCTAAACCTTCCCCTGCTTCTCTGCACCTTGTTTGCTACATGCACATTCAATTTTCTGTTGAAACGGCTAAAATGGAAGAAAAGCTTAGCTCTCACATTAGCCTTAATAGAAGGTCACAGATGAAAGCAGCGCTGCCACTAAGAGGAAGCAGGCACAAATAAGGCTTTCTAAACCGGTTCTCAAAATCACATCTCTCTTTTTTCAAGCCAATGTATACCCTGCAGCTGTGCTCACCAGAGAGTAACTGATGCTTTTAACTTTCTGCATAATAGAAAAGCTTTTGAGGAGCATAATATTACAGTGCTTAGTTTTTCTAAATCAAATCCCTACAATCACAAACAAGAGAGGGGAAAAATAGATACTAAAAGGTACAAGTGGAGATTGTCCGTAAAGCTTTACGGAAGATGGTGGGCAGATGGTAGGGATTTGCAGTGACACAGCTGTTTTTAAAAATAAAGAGGTGGAAGAGGAGAAGGCATGATTACAGCTACACATTCCTAAGCCTATTCACACAAGAATAAAAATTAAGCTAACAGTGGGAAATAAAAGTTGGTAAATTTTTTTTTAATCATCGGAATCGACATTTAGAAACTCTTTAAAATAATCAGCAGCACCTTCAAGTTTCTTTTCCAATGGTTAGTTTCCTAAGTAACTACAAAGTAAAGCTGATAACAGAAATATTAACCTACAATGAGATACTGAGAAGTCAATGTCAAATTTACTTTCAGTGCCCCCAACCAGCACACATTATTGCTGTAAGCCTTACAATATAAAAAGACAATTCTACCATATCATCAAATAAACAACATAAATTATATGTTACCTGTTTGAATTCCCTATGAAAGGCTTTTTTCACTTTTGTATTTTTTCAGGTATTATTAGTAGATGGCAGAGATAAGCAATGCGAGGAATAGCAAGATGCATGGGGGGTGAGGCAGGGGAATGCCCGAATTCAAGAGGGTGTCAAGCACTGGGTATGAATATAGTAAGAATAGAACATTTTTTCACTGGAGCACTAATTTGTATAAAAGTACTGAATGCCATAAAGAGAGCTGTCACTCATTTTTAATGCATATTCTCATATATGTCCCCTACAGCCACACTGAAAGTTTATGTTAGGGAAACACTGAAAAGATTATTAATCTACAGTGTAAAAGCCCATCTTCTCCAGAGAATCCACTGAAGCTGTTTCTTGACAGCTTTGTTTACAAAATTAACTCTCAGCTAAGCTATTCCTAGATCCAATAAATTTTACATTTACAGGAGACATACCAGATACCACAAGGATAATCTTCTCATCATTCTTCATGGAGTCACCTTTTTCACACCGCGTCTGCTCACTTTCTTCCAAGTATTAAAAATGACTTGTCAGCATAGATACACTTTTTCTTACTTTTTTTTTTTAAATCTAATTTGCTGAATGTATGAGCTAGGATCCAACACAAGAAAAAAAAAGGTTACCCAGCACCAACCCACTGAAAACTTCTTTATACCAATCTCCAGAGCCACAGAGCTGCAGCTGGGTATTGAACTGCATGGGCTATAGGTGAAACCCATTACAAAAATACACATATTCCACTCATTTACTCCACGATCTCTCCTTTCACAGCATCCGGGCTGCTCCCAACCACAGACAACAGCAAAGTGATTACCGTAGGTGTTGCCTAGCACACAAACACTCCACATCTGAAGACATTTAAATTAATTTTATTTATACCAGGTTTTCAAAATCAGAAATATTTTCAAAGAAATTCAATACTTACAGACAGGTGCTACATTAATGATCTTTCATCAACCGTTAGTGCCGTGTTTTCACTCTACAATCGTTAACTCACCACCACAAACTAAGGGGAACTTACAGAAGTTTATAAAAAAATAGGCAGACGTGAAAATTTGGTTTATACGGGAATTGGCATAAGAGAGTAAAGCTTATTATCAAATTGTGGCAATTGCTGTATTCCATCACGCGTTCTGAGGCAACGGTACAGCAGAAAAAGACTCTTCCACTGAGAGAAAGACTTTGGGTTTTAACTGAACATACGCAAAATCCATTTAATGACGTGACTAGGAGTGATTCTTACACTCAAGTCCGTATACGTTTAAGCTCTGCATTTCTAAAATCGCCACAAGCGTAAAGCTCACCTACTCACACTAGTCTTGGACCGATTTCCCTTTTCAGAGAAATCAAACCCGTATGTCTATACCCCTTCCAAGATTTACCAAATCAAACAAAACAACTGCTGGTTTTGAAGTCTTTTTTTTTTTTTTTTAAAGAAGAAAAATGCCATCTCTGCACAAGCTACTCTCGTGAAAATTTTATTTAACATTTCTTTACCAATAAAATAACTGAAGCCAAGATACCCAAAAGTCACGTCTCCACGGACACACAGAAGATATTCAACTTGAGAGGATTTTCCTCCACTTCTCGATCACAATGAGGCCCTCACCATTTTGCATAATGACAGAAAACAACAGCTGACAAACCATTTTGGAACAGATGCCAGCTGTCTCTCATTTGTTTTATAATTCAAACAGTAACAGTTCTGTAGCACTTTATTGTGGGGGTTTTTTTGTTTTTGTTTTTAAAGCAAGCCATCTGAATTGGACCTCGCATCAGTCAGTCATTTCAAGAACAAACCAAAGGCAGGCTGATCCTTTTGGATCCAAAATTTGTTTTACAAGGAATCTTACATAAATACAGTTTGTGCTTCAAATTTGTATCTACTTGGACTGAGTGAATATACACCTAAGCTAGTTTAAAAAAAAAAACAAAAACAAACCAAAACCAAAAAAACCAACTAACCTTTAATATTCAACTTAGAAGCCACAGACATCTTTCCAGACTGTATGCAGCAGAGACAAACAATAAATTTAAACACAGTACTGCTTAAAAAAAGTTTACTGTCTAAAATTAAATTCAAACGGTTTATTAAAATTTAACATTTTCAGGTTTGGCTTTTTCTAAAGAAACCATTTATACGTTGTGAAAATCAGTTAAAGGATCATTTCATTATATTGTACTAAAGTCAAACATAAAGCACAAAGTAGATCTTTACATTAAACTGGGCTTTGCACACAATGTGAATAATCAGAAATCAAGAGACTATTTTGAGGAATAAAAAGATTTTTGTTTCTTTTTAATCTAGACAACATGCATACCATCAGTTACTTCTCAACCTTAAAAGGTACCTGAAAGGAGAGTTTTGTAGAACAAAACCAAGACTCATTGATACACTTAGTAAGTCAGTGGTCATCATGCCTTTGTAGTTAAATTCTAATAAAGTTTAGTCTACATAGAACAGCTAACACAATGAGGTGTGCAAGTCATAAGGATAGCCAGAAGCCTGAAACAAAGTCTTAAAGTTCTACAGGACGAGAGAGCCTGAACACAGTACTAGATTATTTGATTTAAAAAAAAAAAAAGAAAAAAAGATTTAAAAAAAAATTTTTTTTTTTATTATCTGCTTCCCTGTTGAAAAGGGGCTATGGACTGAACATAAAGGGCCCATATTTAAAAGCTCCACAGTTCTACTCTACCAACTTTTTAAAACAAGGTAATGATAAAGAGCATTCCTTCTAGCAGCATGTACAGTTCAGCTGCGAGCGGCTGCCTCACAGCGCTCGCTCCTTTATGCATACCAGGAGAATCATGTCCAGTTTTGCCATTTGTGGATAACGATGACAAGATACAAAAGCATGTGTTTGCCATAAATAGCTCTGGCTAACGGAGGATTGCTCACACAGAGCAGATCAAATTCTCTATAAGGAGAGCATTATTTGGCTCCCAGCCAAAACATGTCCCCAGTGCAAGCCTCGGTAGCGGCAAAACACTTTCCAGTTCTATTTACATAGAAGCTAACAAGTAGAACAGTTAATTTAGGCTATTTCTTGTATCAAGTCCATCTTAACCGCAACACTTGAGAAACAAAAATTATATTCACATTTGCGTATCATGTAACTGTCACTACGCATCATCTTACCGAAAAAGGCGGCGAGCTGTAAGATTTCGTGCAAGGTTTTACTCTGACATGTAGAACTTTAAGAACGTTCAGGTACGAAACACGCTGCGTGGTTAATTACTTCGTAATTTTACGTCTCTGACACAAGTGTTTCATGGAACTAATGGTCTCTAGCAGTGGTAGCTTCTTTACTTTAACAGTAAACTAGGATCAGGTCCTTTATCAAATGATCAGAACAGAGCCACAAAGTATTGTAAAGCAGTGCCTAAATCATGATTAGGAATGAAAAACTTGCATTATTTAAGATGAGATTAATGATTGTTTATCTTTACAATACTTTCCACAGAAGTTATTTGAAATATGCTTAAATTAAACATACTTAAAAACTGTATTTTCCAATGAAAACAAGGCAACGTTCTGTAATAAGCCACAAGTTTTATTGCAACGTGGCCAGTTTTTGATCTCAAAAAAACAACGTTCCATTTAAGGCTCTTTTTAATACAGAAATTGCCACCATGACTGATGTTTTACAAAACTTTAGTGTTTCAAGACTCACATGGTAAACAGATAACTTCTACTCCTGTTCAGTAGTGTACATTCAATGGAAAACAAAAGGCATCGTAACAGCTACTTCAGTTATAAAGATATGCATGTAACAGGAATGAAACTGAGGTACTACAATAATTTGATGACACGGTTACAGCAACTTAATTGGCATTCCTTTGGGGGCGGGGGGGCAGGGGGGTCAAACATATTACAAAAAAGTGCTTTAAATGCATAGTGTTGTGTGCTGCCATGTCACAAAAATAGGCTTGTCAAGGCAGGTGAGGTGTATGAATGCACAAGAGCCTCATGGAACTGCAATCAAGTGCAACTGTAAGTAATACTGTATAGAGTCTACCATCCGACCAGTGGACAATACTTTCAAGGCATTCAATTAGCTTACCCTTTGCTGTCTGCTAGACTATTCACATTAACTATCACATTCATTGTACATGTTGCAAGGAATGCCTGCAACGTCAGTTTTGGCTAAGAGTATGACGTGAAAGCATTCCTTGGATCCTACATAAAACTACCAGGATTAAACAGTCTAATGGCAATCGCTGGTAGACTGCTTAACAATGACATCTCCTTCAGGGGCATTAGGGAAGGGTCTTATTTTTTGAGGAGGGAAGGGGACGGGGAGACTAATACTATTCCAATTGAACGAGCTGCAGAAATGGAAGCTCCTTAGATCCAGATGGCACTTGTCTGTCTTTTTATAAGGGTTTTCCTTCAAGTGAAACTACCACGTTGCCTCCCAATTTCTCTCCAAGTGTTGAACGGTCCTTAATATCATCCAAACCATTTACTTGCCACTCATGTTTAATACCTGAAAGACAGACGGACAACAATGTACTTGTGAGAACCTCAACATCTACACAGCATTATCATTAACGAGCGAAACATTTTTAGGTCTGTACCTGTAAATTTCTTTTTAATGGCATCTTTAGAGCTTGCGTAAATCATCTTGCTTTTTAAAGGTGCACTTTCAGGAGCCCTTTAAAGGAAAGGAGAAAACCACAACAAAACAGTTACTCAGTCATCCAGCGTTAACTCCAGAATATTCAATTTTAACACCAAGCCATGCGTTTACACACCAGAATATAAATACCAGGTCTTCTTTCTTAGATTCCTTTGTCTCATATGTGGCATCATACAAAGCGTATCGGCAATCATTCAAAGGTAGCAACTTCACAAAGGCTGTATAGGGGTCCTCCACAGTATCTCCAATGTCACCAACCAGTATCTGCTTTGACTCCTCTACAATTATTTGTTTTTTGTCATCGCTTAAGCAGAAGAGAACGGCTTTCTTTCTTTTTTTAATCTCTTCTGGGGTTGAAGATTTCCTTACTTTCATGTCATTAAAAACCTTTATGACTTCATCATTCACTGTTACTCCAGAAGCCTGTGAAATGAGATCAAAGGAATAATTTAAACAGCAAAAATTAACACTCACTAGAAAAGATGACAGCCCACAGTGCTAGATAAAGTCTGCCTGCCCCCTCCCCCACGAATAAAGATACTATACTCAACCTGAACACACTATGAATTTAGTAATCTTTGCAGGATTGGAGCAGAAGATATAAAGGGGGTGTAAAATCCGTATTCTCTCGTTGCAGATCTCAGCATCTTCAGCTGTGATTCTGCATAGCAGTTTTGTACAACCAGACATACAACTCCAGCAGTTTTATACAACTAGGCAACAACTCAAGCCATTTTCCATTACCTTATCATGCATTTGGCTTATTTGGGGGGAGAAGGAGAGCACGGGGGTGGGAACGGAACATAGAAGAGGAGTCTGTAGTTTTGGGTTGGGATGGGGAGGTGGGGTTTTTGTTCTTTTTTTTTTTTTTTTTTTTTAGTGGAACAAACGCTACAGCAGCAGTTCACATCCAGCACTGTCATGACTCTCATTTTGTTGGGTGATGTAAGGCTCTACAAGCAGCAGAAATGTTTTCTGCATTGTGTCAGCTTCAATACCGCGCTTTAAAAACTCCTGAATTTTACTTCGCACTGCTGCACGACTATTATCTGATTGCTCTTCCTTCATACAAAAATACCAGCTCCAATGCGTACAGCTCGCCACACGGCTCGCAAGCCGTTCAAAACCCGAGCCTACAACAGCAAGAAAACGAAACACTGACAGGGCAAAGGTGCAGCTCACGGCACAAAAGAAAAAAAAAAAGAAAATAACTTGGCGAAGCCCGCTGCGAGCGAGCTAAACCCATCTGCAGCGCCCTTGCTCCCGGCCCAACAATCGCATCTGCCGCGGCGGGCGCTGCCAGCGCAGGCTGCCGGGGGAAGGCAGGTGCACGGCTCGCCGGGAGCCGCCGGCTTTGTCCCCGGGGGAGCCCGCCTGCCCCCTTTCCCTGCTTTGTTCGCGGGGACGGCGTTCGCCTCCGGGGAACGGGCGTCCCGCCGACCCGCGTCCGCCAGCCCTGCTCTCGGCCACCCTGGCTGCGGCCGCGGCGGCACCGGCGCTTCCAGCCGATCGCTCCCCCGTCGGCCGGGGGACACCCCTGGGGCCCAGGTCGCGGGTGGGCGGCGGCAGCGGCGGCTTCCCCGGGGGGAGCCCCTCTCCCCGCGCCCGCCGGCGGCGCCCGGCTCCCCGCCCCTCACGCACTCGGCACGCCCGGGCGATGCCGCAGGGAGCGCTGCGCCG
>VXBL01010250.1:256486-267951 GCA_013400195.1 Aramus guarauna
GGAAGGACTGTCTCCCGTGAGAGGGACTCCATGCTGGAGCAGGGGAAGGATGAGAGGAGTCCTCCCCCTGAGGATGAAGAAGCGGCAGAAACAACGTGTGATGAACTGACCGTAACCCCCATTCCCCGTCCCCCTGTGCCGCTGAGGGGGAGGAGGTTTGAAGCCAGGAGTGAAGTTGAGCCCGGGAAGATGGGAGGGGTGGGGGGAGGTGTTTTAAGGTTTGATTTTATTTCTCATTCCTCTACTCTGTTCTGTTCGGTAATAAATTAGATGAATTTCCTCTCTAAGTTCAGTCTGTTTTGCTCGTGATGATAATAAGCGAGTGATCTCTCCCTGTCCTTATCTCGACCCACAAAGCTCCTCGTTACACTTTTTCTGCCCTGTCTGGTGAAGGAGGGCAGTGACAGAGCAGCTCTGGTGGGCACCTGGCCCCCAGCCAGGGCCAACCCACCACATACGGTAAAGAAACAAACCCAAAGTCAGCCTCAGTGCACTTTTTGGAAAACATGTAGCCTGTGGCCTTCTGCCACTGAAAACATTTCAGATGTAGTTCATATTGATGTTTAGCACTTTCATGCACTCCAAATACTAAACAGCATTGGTTTGGAAAAGTATCTGTTTGCCAGAATGCAGCTGCAGGTGCGTGGCTGAGGGTGGAGCGTTTCACCGCCCGCAGATCAGATTCGTTTGATTCCTTAGGAAGTAAACGCAGGTTTAAACGCAGACCCAGCCGCGCATTGTGACTGAAGCTCAGACCAGTGGATGCTGCTGGGAGCAGGGGCGGGCAGGATGAAGCTGGGCTTTGCTCCCAGCACCACGCCTGCCCTGAGTAAATCACAGGTTTACCAGCACTTTCCCAGGTTCCGGAGATGTAACTTTTTAAAGACATCAAAATACAGCGTTCAGGAATGATAATCTTTATTTTAATAGTTGGTGCCTTACAGCAGCTACAAATACAGAAGTTTGCACAAGTACAGGCACACACAAACGCACAGACCGGTTTTAGGGATGGTGGTACTTCAGCACCCCTGTGAGGAAACAGATGGGAAACAAGGCGATGGCTTTACTTACCCATCTTTATAATTTTTTGTGTTTTGCAGCACCGTCATTTTCCCTTTTGCATTTGACTTAATCCAAACATCTTCAAACCTGAGTGCCCCAAACTGGGAAACTTTCTTACCGTGGTAACTGAAGATTCCCCAAGCGGGGTTGTTATACAGGCCTGATACAGGACGTACGTACAATCGAGCACGCAAAGACAAGGTTTTAACAGAGCGCTGCTTAAGGAAGCACGAAATGAAGGGAAATAGGTTGCTGATGAAGGACAGGAGGAAGAAGACATGGGTCGGTCCAATGGTAGCAGGCTGAGAAATCTCAGAATACCTCTCACAGCCGGCTGGGTGAAGCACAAGGAGCACCTCTGCAGAGGCAGACCAAGAAGTCCCTGGCGTGAAGATCAAGGTGGCAGTTTAGGAGCCCAGGGGAGAGATCTCCTGGAGTTACATCAAC
This sequence comes from Aramus guarauna, assembly GCA_013400195.1. NCBI lineage: Eukaryota > Metazoa > Chordata > Aves > Gruiformes > Aramidae > Aramus > Aramus guarauna. The sequence goes on from VXBL01010250.1 coordinate 257,996, forward strand.
CGAGCCGAATGCTGTACAGAAAACTACCTGCAGTCAGCTGGATGCTAACAACTTTTTTAGAGTGAGAAGGGTCTTGCAGAGAAGAACTAGTGCTTGGTAGCCTCAAGAAGTGTCAGCTGAAATTGTTGCAATCAGTTATGATAACCATCCACACTAGAGGCAATGCGATCCGTGTTAGATCGGGGTTAATTCAGTGGTGACATCAATAATTCAAACCCCATAAAGCACGCAAGTAATCTCCTAACTCCTAAAGTACTGGGTTACCAGTCCGGCAGCAACACCGTGCTGGGCAGGACTCTGGCGTGGTGTGGTGTCTCCAGGGATCTGCTCCCTGCACACGTTCGTAGCAGAATCTCCACTTGTGGATGATGATGTTTCAGAGGTGGCTGGTTGAGGGGCAGATGGCAGCTGATGACCACATCAGGTTGGGCTGTTCAGGGTCCGGCCACCTCTGCCTCCCTATAAGGATACACCCAAGTTCAGGTTGGGTTTTGGCTGCTTCTTGGTGGTGTCTACTGCCCATATTTGCTCAGATTACACTAAGGTCCTCCTCCTTTACTATTAATACTAATATTTATGTTCTCTCTCCTATGATACTTTAAACTTCACTCTCCCCACAAGAGCCATCCAACACCGGGTGCAGAGGGTTGGTGGCCCCAGCCCAAGTCCTTCACAAGGAGGAGTGCTGGCTCACATCTGTCACACAGTCTGCCAGCCCAAACCAGCTCAAGCTTTCCAGCATCATTAAAGGTTTTCAGGAGTTAAACTTCAGGAGGTGAACCTGACACCGGACAGACCAGTTGAGGCGATCTCCTGCTTCCTAATACAGGTGAAGGGACCTGGCACAGCAACTTAGCTGACATCTAAGTACAAACGACCAGCATCAGCTCGACTGAAACCACCACGCAAGGCAACGTCCTGCATTTGAACAGGCCTTCTCCTTCTGACCTGGTCCTGGCTGGGGTAAGAAGGGCAGCTTCAGATAGCAGCAGCCACTTGCGGGGATTCGTCTTCTAAATCTTTGACCGTCTGTGGTGGCCAGGAGCCAAGCGAGTTGTCTTTGAGGAAACGCTGAACTTTCCTGGAAGAAAGAGTCCTTTGGGTTGGAGCCCAATTCCTCCAAAGGAGCTGGCCCCACAGTTATGGAAGAGTTACGTACAAAAAGCATCAGAAGAAATTGCCTAAGGGGGTTACAGTGATTACTCAGTAATTCCTAGCCCTGACATGAATGAAAGGGGCAGAATTTGCACAGAAAGAAAACCAGCTGGTACAGCAGTCTCTGGATACCTGCCAGGGCTAAGATATATTTGAGCTACCAAGAAGGGAGAGACTTTCACTATTGGACCTTGTTAAAATGCTGCTTGGAGGACAGATGCTTGGGAGTTCAAGGAAGCCTACTGCCTGTTTTCCCAGAGACTCTGCTACAGCCTGATTAGCCATGGCCTCTGGGTCAGAGATGAAGCCGTTGACCCTATCCATTTCTGCACCTGGGTGAAATTTCGGCTTGGAGCCCCCCCCAGATATTGCACATCCCCTACCTTGGTGGTAACAGCCCACGGGGTGGCTGAGCATGGTAAGACGCGGGTTTGCTTTGGGGGAAAGGTGGACAAAGAGCATGAATATCTCGGCCCCTAAGACAAGGAGGGAGATACGAAGCAATTCCCCTTTATCCAAAGGAGTACGCATGGAGGAAATAAACAGCCATAAAAAACTGATGTAACTGATGTAACTCAGAAAAAGCATAGCTGAAGTTTGAAAAAGCAGCAATGAAAGACCCAACTGGGGTGGTCCACTGCCAGGCGCAGAGGGCTTGGTTCACACCCTGTGAGCACCGCTAAAGCCAAGCGCTGTCAGATCTGCATTGCACATGCAGCATTTATGAATACTTTAAGCAGAGCTGCTCAAAGGAGGAGTGGTCACTTGTCTGTATTTCACCCTCAGCACGTTTAACTAAGACCTAAGGCTTGCAAACCTAGTGACAAATTGACAACTGAACTCAGCACAAGCAGAGATTTGGGTTAAACTGTTCCCACCTGCTCTACCCAAACTCAAAATTACAGCTGTGCTGCTGAGGGGAAGCTATTGAAAGAAATAACCTTGGAGAAAGAGCGATAGGAATGAACAGCTGGGAGTAGGTTGGGGACAGTAACAATTTAAATTGCATCTGCCACAGATGGACTTGTTCGGCTCACTGTGCCCCCCTCCTTCCCAAAAAACCCATATTCACATTTAAGTCAATGGGGACTATTCATGTGAACAAGAACTTGCACAACTGTTTGTGCAACCTGCTACTCAGGATCTTCACATCCTCTTGGGACCGGACAGATGCAGGGGTATCAAGTACAACCTGCACCCTGCAAACAAGGCTGCTGCTGCTCACCTTCCTTACGGAATTTAGCATTCGCTGTGGTGGGAACACAAAATGTGTCTTTGATCTGGACAGGAGAGACATGTCAGCTCTGAACAAGGAAAAGCCCCCACAGAAACACTGAAATGTTAAGATATATCTAAACATTATCCCCCACTGGCCTCATTCTTAGACTTTGAAATAAAAATCCAACACTTCAAACTGATCAGCGTCCTATCTATTGCCCTCCGTTCCCTGGGCTCGAGGGAATACCTGTTCTTGCCACCTCTAAGGCGAGGTAGCAGAGAAACCCCACAACTGCGGAGCGAGGAATTGTTCAGGTCTCAATGCTGCAACAGAAGCACAAACAGAAGGAGAAGAGCAGCTGCAGCAGCTTCATGTTTGTTTTTCCCACCCCCTTCACCCCTACCCCGAACTTCTGCTCCATGCCGTTTTCTCAGAGCATGGCATGCCTCCAGGTGAGCAAAACCAGTTTTAAAAGGGTTTTAAAAGCTATTGAAGTGAGTTTAATAAATTTAAATTAATAAATACTGAAACTATCAAGGAGAGCAAAGATAGCTTAAAGAAGCTGCTCTGGTCAGTTGAAAAAAGCTATGAGGTTTTACCCTGTTGGAATAAAGATCCTAAGTAAAGAACCATACAACTTCCATACTTATGTTACTCCTTACATAGTGACGAACATTCGCATCACTGTGGTGGGCTGACCCTGGCTGGAGACCAGGTGCCCCCAGAGCCGCTCTGTCACTGCCCTCCTCAGCTGGAGGGGGAGAGGAAACTTGACCAAAGGCTCCTGGTAGAGATAAGGACAGGGAGAGATCACTCACCAGTTACTGTCATGGGCAAAACAGACTTGACTTGGGGAAATTAGTTTAATTTATTACCAATCAAATCAGAGTAGGGTAATGAGAAGTAAAACCAAATCTTCAAACATCTCCCCCCCAACCCTCCCTTCTTCCCAGGCTTAACTTCACTCCCGGTTTCTACCTACTTCCCNGTGGTCTTCTCCAGGGGCTGCATGGGAATCTCTGCACCTCCTCCCCCTCCATGTTCCCTGTCCTGGGTGTCTGCAGGGCTGTTCCTCTCATCTTCTCACTCCTCTCTCCGGCTGCAATTGCTCTTGGTGTTGCGCAGTTTTTTCCCCCCCTTCTTAACTCTGTTATCCCAGAGGCACTACCACCATTGCTGATTGGCTCGGCCTTGGCCAACAGCGGGTCCGTCTTGGAGCCAGCTGGTGTTGGCTCTGTCAGACATGGGGGAAGCTTCTAGCAGCTTCTCACAGAAGCCACCCCTGTACCCCCCCCCACTACCAAAACCTTGCCTGCAAACCCAGTACAATCACTCTGAGACGAGGTGTCACACTGGCTGCAGCTGCCGAAAACGCTGGCTGGGTACTCACACTGAAACCAAATTCTGCTGTGTTCTCTCCAGCAACCCGTCCTAGTAAGTTAATGGGGATGATGGCATAGCCAGGTAACTCAAAAGGAAATGCCAGAGGCTCAAAATACTTTGAAAAATGTGTCATTTTATTTGTACACTTCCAAAGTTGTACGTAGAAACTTATAGTACAGTCATTGCTAGAAGAACTGCCAGGGACAGGGGAAGGTATTTATTGATTGATCATCAAGTTAGAGGGGAATAAACAAACAAAAAAAAAACCACCGAAAAAAATTAAAAAAGTTATGGAACTCTCTCTTTTTTTTTTTTTTTGTTTTTAATCCCCAAGTACAAATTTTATAAATACAAAACAAATTCACAAATTACTTTGAATGCTAAATAAATATCTACTTAATAAACTCAGACTGAATACCTCCAGCCAGCACTGGTACAGTACTTAAAAGATATGCAGTTGTACTCATTCATGTGTAGTGTTGAGAAGATACGCTCAAACAAGTTTTAAACATACACACAGTTTCTTCAACTGTGTTACAGCAGAAGATTTTATCTGAGTTGATAAAGCCCTCAATACCACAGCTCCTACAAAATCTAGAGGATGAAACAAGGTCATTTGGTGCAGGGAAAAAACAATGTACTTCTGGAAGATATTTGGACACATGAATGTATTAAAAATGTACAAAACCTCTGTAAACCAGTACTGTATCCAGTACATCTATCAAAATTATTAGACACTGAATAAAACTGTAGCAAAGGTAATCTTTCCTACATTCTCCTGAGTGCTTAATATTACATTGAGAATATAGTGCAGGCCACACTTCAAGGTGGTTAAACAGTTGTTATTGCTTTATACAGGTATGACGACTGCGTGATTTAACATTTCATTTTATTGAACATAACAGATTCCCTCAAAAAATCCTTTGGAAGGCAGAGGTTAGATTCGTGACTTCTTTGCCGCGGGAGCGGCGTGGTCCACATTACCAGATGTGATCGGAAGTCCAAGCTTTTGAGCCTGAATGTGGAAGAAAGCTTGAAGTCTAGTTCCAGCTTTTGCTTCACTCGTGTTACGAGGGTTGTATTCAAAGCAGTTCGAAAACATCAGCTCAATGTCTTCAATGAATTCAGCTAGTAAATAAAAAGTAAATGAATTCATTTAGTGTGCCTCAAGTCATCAGAGTAGTACGATAAAGCAGTATGACACCACTCAATTAGTACAGTGATCCTGCACAGAGTTGCAACACCAAAGTGTCTTTACATGTGTCAAGTTTCTATCATTATATTTGTGAAATGCCATGTAAACATTCTTAAATTTCTGATTATCAATAAAGGAAGCACAAATCAAGCAGTAACAACAGTACTTTTTCTAAATATTTCATCAGCATCACTCACTGACATCAAAGGCCTGAGAAATTACCAGCAGTTTCTCTGCTGCTCATCTCTTATCTATCTGTACATCATGTATATTGGTAGTAAAAGAACTATGTTCAACAAATTGTATTTAAAAAATATTACTAAATGCTCTTTAAAACAAAAACTACCACAAAACCCCAAACCAAACATGATTTCAGCTTTCTAATCCTCTGACACAGCTCTATTTTAGGACAAGAATTCATTTTAAAGAGAGGGAACAGGGTTCATTACCTCTTTCAATAAATAATACTTACATGCTAACTTATATTCACATTTATTCACTTTTTCACGGATAATATTTAAGGCAATAGGTTTTTTGATGATATCATAGTAGTCTGGTACCTTTAAAAAACAAAAAACCAAAATAATTATTCCTAGACAAACAAGTGGAAGCTTAAAATTCTACCTATGTAAAAAATGAAGCAAATCATGTGTTAGCATTTTGGGTTTGTTTTTAAATAAACAGAGGAGTCCGAAGCAACCACTTCCATTTGCTGAACTGAATATTAATTTTCAAGTATTGCTTTTCCATTTTTTGTATCATTTCAGTGGCAGACCACAACAAACATTAACCAGCAATGCAATGAATAAATCTAATCCTAAATACCCTGTAAGAAAATTGCATGAGCAGATAAGCATTACAGTGTTCCAGCTTTTCCCATCTGTCAAGTGCAAAAACTATTTCCAAGATTTTAAAACTTTGCATTTTTCTGTAACATATTACAATATTAAAAGCTCCTTAATCATGAATAATGGCCAGTTTTACTCCACTACCACTCACCATCTTGCAAGAGAAATGAAATCCTGAGATTCTGTTTAGTTGGGTTGAAGAGAAGGTAGTGAAGCTTTTTGCAGTGAGCAGGATGCAGTACGCAAGTACCTGAGATAAACAGCCACTTGGAACAGCGTGTGTGTGGTAAAAGCGAGAGAAGGAAAAGGATTGCCTAACCCTTCAGGGCACTCATCATCTGGATCACAGGTTTTGAATTCCAGGTAAGCACCGAGTTTGGAGTGACTCGGTCTCACTCACAGTGGGGCAGAGGGTGAAAGGAAAAGACAACTGATCCAAATTTGAACCCCGCCCCCAAGAACAGAATCCCACATGCACCATCCTCTATGTTTTAAAACCAAGTTCTTGGTTATGACCTGTAACTTTACTATAGCAAGTGCAACCTGCAAACAAAGCTAGAGAAAGAATTAGTAGAGAAACAGAAGTAGATTGATACATTTTTTCATTCCTTTCCCTTTAGGAGTGCTGTTTATTTAAGTACTTAAAAGAAAGGTAATGTTCTTTTTCTGGCTTGCTGTGCACTGATAATTCAATGTATTCTTTACATTGTCTTAAAGGCAGCAAAAAGTTTAAACCAAAATTTCTATCATGATGAAGAAGATTTGGGTCACTCAGGTATGGATTTTTCTTCCCAAACTGTACAGAGACTACCCCTTAGTGATCGATTCAGGCAAACTGGAATGCACTGAATTCTAGCAGATTCTTTTCAGGATCAAAATTAAGTTGAATTCCCCATCCCTCCTTAGGAAGCTTCCTTGCATTCATCAGATTCTTGCACTTTCCCATGTAATTCCTGTACTCTAGTAGGCAGACACTAGTCTGGTTTTCATTCAGAATTCCTCTCCTCCTCTGTGCTTACGCCTTTCATTCACATTTGTACATCATTCCTTTTGTCCAGATACATGAATCCTTCCAGCTCTCCGTGACTCTGAATTCAGTTTCAAGCCTTCATTTAACAGCTACCACTGTTTTAAGAGAGCACTTAAACACCGAGCTCTAGGTCCTGCAAGAACGCCTGTGCGGAGCCGCTCCTGGGGGCTTGGAGAGGACAGGTGCTTTGTTAGGGCAGGATAGTTCCAGCAGTGCCCTAATGCTGACAGGCCAGCGCAGCCTGCAGCAAAGCGGACTTGCTTTGGGAACTTTTTTTGCAATACAAACCTCTAACGCAGCACTTACTTTGGGTACCTACTTTACCATCAAGCATCTTAAAATCAACACAAGAGGGACATTAACAACTAAGCTAAGAAATCACCTTTTTACTGCATTATAGTTAACTTCAGAGTGATGTTCCTGCCTCGTTATTTTATTGCAGGTCTGTACTCAAAATACCTTTGCATAAATTGAAGATTAATTCAACTAATAAATTAATAACCATGAGTTTACCTTTAGCACTTCCTATGCTTTGTTTGTTGGGGTTTTTTTGTCCAAATAAAAGCATTTCACATTTTTAAATGCCTGATGGCAAGCATATTTAATGTTTTCCCAGTAACACGTCAATTGGAAAAGTTATTTCTGGCACCAAATATTTGAGCTGAAATGCGAGAGTCCTCCTGAATCCCACTGCTTAGCTGCATCCCCTGGTTTAGCAATGCTGTAAAATCCCAAGTTTCACTGGCAGCAAACAGGATTCTCAACCATTATCATTCCCTCTACAGTTCTATCAGTTACCTGGATTTTGGAAACCAGTTTCATGAAAGGCCAGCTGTCATCATGTCGTACCAGTTCCACTACAAGCTGTTCAAAAGCTGAGAGCTCATGGACCCCTCCTTGACGTCCTGAACTTCTCCTGTTTAATGAGGTTTGAGGAGATGATTCTGGGGAAAAAACCAAAACAAAACAAATCAAATCACAACATCCCACCAGATAAATATAAAAACCTGACAAGTAAAAGAAAATAAAAAATAATAATAAAAGTGAAACATCATTATTCTTGGGTATTAAAACCGTAGTTTCAGGGCACCACTCATGTAGCTTGGCTTCAGGTATTAACTACACTACAGCCTTGTTATTAACCACTAAATGTCTCTCTTGCCGTACAAAATGCTAAGTACCAGGAGTTAGCTATGTTCCTCCTCCATTGTCCTTCCTCGCATTAATTTTGGAAAGGCTTTTTTACACTGATTTCAATTTTAAAACAATTTGTTAAACACTTAAAGAAAAGCCCTATTAGGGAAAAACAGAATAAGCCGCCTGCTCATAACTTTTACTTCCACAAAACCTCTATTCAGAGTGGTTTTATCTGCTTTGAAGAGTAGTCAGCAGGGTGGTTAGAGGATAAGCCCAGAAACTCCCAACGATGAAGGACAGAAATGGTGCAGAATACAAGGCTGCCACGCTGGAGTGCAAGCTCTTTTGCACTCTTCAGTCTCACACTGGGTCCTTTTTGTTTTTAAAAGGTTATTGTATTTGTATCAAGTATTTGATGGTAGGGAAATACTTGGTACTAGCTTAACAAGCAAGGACACTGTTAGCCCTGTACCAGATAGACGACATTTTTCTTCTGGTAGCAGTTTCTTGTTGTACGTGTATGTTCCCAATTTCACTACCTTGCCTACATCTGTGTTCTTCACTGTTCAACTCTAATAAAACAAAACCACAAAAGCTATAAGCAAACATTTGCATTTGCATGGGTTCAGGCATAAATATCACTTCCACTTACTAGCAGTTGCTCCACACTGTGTGCAAATACAAAATTTCAAATACGAATATGATAAATCTCCTTGGCAAATTAAGTATTTGTTCTTTAGATGCCTGAAATATTTTTAAAGGTTCACTTCTGTCACTGCAAAAGAAAGGAACTGTCCTGCTGGAAGTAGTAAAAATGCCTTCACCACTTCTGGTCCCCTTGCTCTACCACACAAATATTTTAGCAAGGAACAGAATGTGGGTTTTGTTCTGGACAAAATGCATTTCTCTAACCTGTGGATTGTCGTTTCCTGCCTCTTCTCTTGGGTTCGGTAACAGGAAGAGAAAGCTTTGAAGCAGAAACTGGATATTTCTTAAGCCGTTCATTTGAGTCTGGGGTATCAACAATTCTAAATCCGAGAGAATTGGAAGGGCTGTTTTCCAGTGTGTTATCAGCACTCTTTCTTCCTCTTCGTCGTCTTCGAGGACTCAGTAATTCCACAAATACATCTGCTTCTAATGAACTTTGGCTCTGACGAGTGGTCCGGCTGTTAAGTCTTAGAGAGGGCTTTGTCTCTGATGAAGGGACTGATTTTAACTTTCTTAAACCCCTTCTGGTAACTTTAGATGAAGATTCAGTTTGCTTAGGTGTGTTTTGCTGGCTCCGAGAAGCATATCTTCCCTGACGTTGGCTGTTCCGACTTGAGAATGGATTGTTGAGTTTGGCTGCTCTCATTTTTAATGGAAACTTGACCTGGGGTCTTCCTTGCTTTGATGGGCTACAAAAAGCGAACAATTATGTTTATTTATCCCAAAATTCCATTCCTCACTTTTCTCTCAGTTTGCTAATTCAGCATTTAAAACCCTCAAGGTTTCAATCCAAGGTTGGGCTCGTAAGCAGCTGGCTTTCAAGCCAATGCAGTCATCCAATTACCATTATCATAAATACAGCTCTGAAGTCTCTTAAATATTATGTGGAGCACATACTTTAAAGAGATGATCAGAATTCTGATCACCCTTACAACTTGTGCAATACAAATGCATTAACTCGAGTACCAGCTATCAATTTCTGTAAATCGCTTATTTCTCACAACTGTAACTATTAGGATTTTTGAACAATATTATCAACTACATAAATAAACTCTGGTTCTAAAACACTAAGTATAAAAGTTATGCTCTGGTCAGGGTTTATAAGTAATACTCAAGACTCTACTGCCATTACAGGAGAGAAGGAAGATCCCAGAGATAAATTTACTTCTCAAGGAGACACAAGTTCTCTCCAACTATTGAATCCTAAATGTCAGAGCCACCAATAATCTTGCTTCAGTCAATTCGAAAGACTGTACCAAAAAAAAAAAAAAAAATATATAT
>VXBL01010250.1:267967-280689 GCA_013400195.1 Aramus guarauna
TGATACAAAAAAAAAAAAAAAAAAATATATATATATATATACACACACACACTCAGAGATCTAGAAAGGTTTCCTTCAATTTTTGCACTCCTGGCACGTGCATCAAATCCATCACTTTACTGAAAATCACATTGAATTTAGTTGTTTGGGGGTTTTTTTTTGGTTGGTTGGTTTTGGTGGGGGGTTTCTTGGTGCATTTTGGGTTGGGTTTTTTTTGTTTGGGGGGCGGGAAGGTGTGGGGGTTTGTTGTTTTAAACAGCTACTGCAGAAGTCTACAAGTCCTCCCCATGTCATACAGCCTCCAATGGATGACCTTATCCTCCCTACTGTTCCAATACTTACTGTATGCATCTAATCCCCCAAAATTCAGATCTACACAAAACAACTCCAGGTTTTCTCCAGAAAATCTTTACTGTTTGAAACTCTCTCCACTTTATATTCAAACAGTAGCTGTACAGAATGGCAACTCTGATGTCCATTTCTCACCCATACATCCAAGGCTGGAATTTTCATCCTGAAAAGTGAGTCTAAGTCCAGCAGACCTAACTTTTATTAATATTAAACCCATCAGTAAGAGCCAAAGTCAAAACAAGCTGCAAATTTTAAAATAAACACCTCTTTCGGACTGGATTTTCAAGATATGTGTTTATGTGAACAATTACTCCACCTAATAATCAAGATGGTATTTCAGTAGGAAACCACTTTAACAGATGTCTATTTACCTTATCTCTTCATCCTCTTGAGATTCATCCTCCTCATCTTGCTCTTCCTCATAATGCTCTTCCTCACTTTGTCCCATTTCATCGTAGTTTTCCTCTTCTTCCCCTTCTCCAAGTCGTTCAGCAGTCTCTTCATCACTTTCCACAGAAGGTCTCTGTCTGGAGGAGAGGCGTCTAGAGCGCTGTTTTGGTCGGCACTCTGGACAAAACCAGTCTCCTTCAGGAATGACCTAGAAACGGAAGAAAAAAAAAAAGCAAGCATTAGTAATAGGCAATTAAGTTGTAAGAACTGCTTGAGTTCTGCGTGAAAAAGCAGCACTACTTTTCCCTCAGATACCTTCAGCTTGGGCCTGATACAGTAAGTATGATAGCCTCGATCGCAGCCATCACACAGCACCATGCTTTCTGCATCGCCTTTCTTTCGACACACTTTACAGCGAGCATTGAGGATGGACTTTGACCAGATGACGCTTCGATCCAGTGTAGACAGATGAAGGAAGACTTGGGATAAGCTGGTAGAAGAAAGAAGTGACTCCCTCCAGCGATCCAAAACTGTTTTATAGGATCGTCCACCATCACTGGCATCTTCCATTAAAGAAGGGGATTAAAAAAACAAAACAAAACAGAATGATCAAACTTATTTTTCAAACATCCAGGTTATTCTAGACTACGAGGTAAGGCTCTGACTTTCAAACACATAGCAGTAGTAAACTGGGATAATATTATAACCTTTGTCTTATCTCTTCAATACTTGAATATTTCCTCCTTAGTTTCGAAGCTGCTGAAGCCCTATGATTTTACCCTTCAATACCAATTCAACTTAGAACTTGCACATACATATGACACGAGTAAGACTTAAAAGTCTTATCTGGACATTAACCTGGATACCTAACAATTTGATTCAATTTATAAATTACAGAAGAAGATTACTTAAGATAAAACAAACACCACACTCCCAATTTACTTTCCCCTGTATGTACATTTCGAAATCCCAAAATATTTACATTTAAAGAAAGTACCTGGCATTAAACAGAGACTTCACTGGCAAAAAAACATCTTAAAGGGCTCTTCCCACCTGCTCTTGCCCGTGCCCTGGTATACTCTAGCAGACAATCTTTCAGCCCTCTCCCCACGCTTCAGTGTCTTTATTCCTGCCTTCATGTCTGTGTGGTTAACCAGATTGGGTGACCAGTCTGATTGAAATATAACTGTTTTCTTGATATATTGTAAGCCATATAACACACATGAATCTGTGGTACACACCTAGTGGCAAACCAAGACGTGGAATCCTAATTAAGCTAGAAATAATAGTGAGGGGGGTGGTACCGAACGGGAATGAGCAGCTGGGAAATACAGAAGCAAATTGGCTGTTTGAGGAGCTAGAGAAATCAGAAGGTATAAATTACACCCTGCACTGCTGCTGCTGCACAGAAAGGGAATTTCTTTATGAATGTTGAAAGCTATTTCTTGCATTTTAAAGCAAGAAGGTTTAAGGACAGGAAGAGACTATACAGCAGTACTTTTGATTATAGAAGTGTCCACAGATTTCCCTTCTAAAAGTGGTAGTCCGGTTATTACTGTGTGATCTCTGGTGGATTAATGATGCACTCCAGTACAAAACGCCACCTCGCCTGCTGCACCAGTTACAGTGGGTACAGAAACAGCCTACGATCCACCTGTCTGCCAAATGATTTCTTCTCAGGAATAGGAAGAGAAAATATCTAATAACAAATAAAATGAAAGGACAAAATTGAGACTAATTGCTCTCCTGGCAAAGCCTTTATGCCTTCCCATCAACTGGCTGCCAGGATTTGCCTAATCTTGCATACATTTGCATTAGCAGCAAGCAGCACAAGAGAAGTGATGGGAGAAGGCAGAGGATAAACAGGCAACACAGCTTCATAAATAAAATATAGCCACTCCTGAACTACAAATACAAATCTGGATTTCCTAAAATTTCCTACTATTTTGTCCTTAGGTTTCCTGTCTCAAGTTCAGTCTTACTAAGCAAAGTGGACAAGACCCTCTTCACAGCACTGCAGTATATCTCTCAATGTATTTTTTAAAATTCAGTAAAAAGAAAACTAAAACAGCTTGTCAGGGCACTGGAATCTACCTGAAGTGAGACTCACTTCCGTTCTCAGTTCTGCTGCAGATTTCTACTATAAGTCTGGCAAAGACACTTTATCGTAAGTGTATGTACAGTTTGGCAAGCGTTTCTTTTGCTGACAATGGCAGCTCAAGCATTATTACTTTTTTTTTTTGGCGGTTATTTCCAGCCTGGATTGGTTCACTAGTATAGTTCATCACACAACATAAATACACTGCAAAATGGCAGTTGCAATATAGAGACAGAAATTATTAACCACAACCTGCTTCAGCACGTCCTGCTGCTGAAAGAAACACGCCAAATGACACCCGCTGTTTCAGATCCCAATTTGTAAAATAAGAATAACACTTTTTTCTTCCATCCATCATCTTACTCCTTTATATTGTTAACTTGGCGGGAGAAACGGCCTCTTCCTTTGTGTCTGAGCAGCTCTACATTGCGCAGTGGGATACCCCTCTGTCAGCTAAGCCCTCCAAGCCTTGCTACAATGCAAATGAAGTTGTTTGACAGATCTATGCACTCATCTATCAATAGCTAATTGAGTTCAGGGAAGGGTTTTCCATTTTAGTATTTCTAGAAAGGACATGCAGTTGCACAATGCTGCAAAGTTTCAAAAAAACCTGGGGGCATTAAAAGGAAGGGGGGGGGAGAGGAAAGGATTATGTGAACATGCAGATTTCTGTCCCAAAGTGATAAAAAGAAAATACAGTTCTTTATCTCTGGTTGCAGAAAATGTAAAAAAATTTAAAAATATCTTTGAGCTGTATTTGGTTTACTACCATGTTTAAACCTTTGGCTTCAATACCACAATTCCTTCAATGTAAGGAAGTGGGTACAAAATTCTTAAAGCAAAAAAAACCCAAACCCAACAAATCTGATAAAATATTGAATATTTTCTAATTGTTAGCAATACAAGTAATATTTAAAATTTACCATCTCTCTGACTAGTCTTGTCTTCCACTCTCTTCCTCTTTTTATCCCCCCAGTGGTTCCTTTCATCATCTTCTGCTTTACCTAACATTAAATTCATAAAGTTATTTCAAATACCTTTTGTAGTGTGGTGGATTATCTTTTAATTAATTTTTATAATCCATACTTATGTAGTCTAAAAATGTAACTAGAACAGTGGTTCCCAACACGTGCACGTGGAAAAAGGTAGGCAGGGAAGGGTAAGAGAATAATGTGCATGGAGGAATTGCACATCCCAGCATTTACTTTGACTTCCACTACAAACAGAAGGCTTAAACTGAAAGCTGTTAAACCTACCCTCCCTTACCTTTCTGTCCATCTCTAGCACAAATGGCTACAGGAGCAGCTCACTGCCCACAGGTTTCTCTCTCAGCAAACAACTTGTCTGGTCTAACAACCTCCTAACATCTCAAAAATATAGCCAGTTTATGGGCACAGTCCTCAAGGACCAAGAGAACCAGCTCGTCTGTCCACATGAAATGATATACTTCAAGTATTTTTGTGCAGGAGTGCTCTTGAATATTAAAATTATTAAATTACTCTCCCAGGAAGTAAGAGCCATAGTAAACCTCATCTGCTCCAAATGCAAGGTACCTTCTTTGACTGCCTTCTCTGGAAACAAAAATTCTTCATCAGAAAAAAAGCCCACTTCCACCTTTGCTGCCTCTGTTCATGAAACTCCACAGGGAAGTAACGAAAGCACAAGAACAAAGCATGCATATATACTAATCCTATCCCAGTTCACTGCTGGAAGATGTCTGATGCTATTATGAGGAAGACAATTATAAATAGGAAACAACTTTGGGAGTAGAGAAAACAAAAATAATCAAAATCTAGAAAGAAAGGAATGGAACAAAGACAAGCAAAAAGGAATGGAGAGAGCTGTAATTTTTTTTTTCACCAGCAGAAGTGTATGGCACAAGTTAAAAGGGAGGTAAATGGTTCCCAATATTAGTCACAAAGGTGCTCCCATGAATTAGAATCCAACCTTTCGTATGGAAATCTGAATCTGGATGCTTAATGACTGAAGTCCTGCACTTGTGCAGAAGGCAGGGTTTTTTCATGCCTGCCTCACTAAACTCCAGGGCAACCAAATCACTTCATCATTTTATACCCCAATTTTCACATCTATGTAACAGGAATGATGAGACCTACTTCTCCACTGCAAAGTATTTTGAAATGTAAGTAATTTATACTAAAAAAGAAAAAAAATCCACAATAAAAACTGCTTATATCTCTTCCCCATCAAATATATTTTTTATCTGAGAAGCAGAACTTCAGAATTTCCATCAAACAGCTATTTAAACAAAACAACAAAAAAAGCTTTTTTACATCTTAACTCAGAATTTCAGAATTTTTGCAAGAAAAACATGAACTACAAGCTGCACCTTCTCTTTTTGGTGATTCTCCCTAAACATTACCTTGGGTTGGACTGAAGGAAGAAAAAAAAATTTTTTCATAGCTAATATGTAATGTAAAGACTTCCAAAATGCAATTTCTAATTAAGAAATGCATACAATTCGAGTCATGTTACAATTAATCACCAGGCAACAGAAGATTAGCGGCCATCTAGCAGCTCTGCAAGGCAGAGGGTGCTGTTCCTGGGGTTTCTAGATCTCCTTTTGCATTGCTATCTTGTGTGTCAGTCCCTTCTTGCTCTTCCACTTGAATATTTGTTATGCACCTCAACTCTAAACTTATCAGAATCACCAGCGAGGCTCTTGGCAGCCTGATAGAGCCTCAGAACAAAAACAGAGCAGAGAGGAGCAGCTGGTCCTTTTATTGCTGTGCTGGGTCCCTTTGTCTGCTCTGCACCCTGGAGGCCACCGGGATAAACTTGCCAGTGACTGCACTGAATTTCCCTGTGCTGTCTTTAGTACGAGAAGCTGTAAATAGAGGGGAAAACTAAAAATTGTTAGGTACAGCTCCATTCCCTAATAGGAACAGAGCACTGTGAAGGGGGGGTGGAAAGGGAAAGGAAACTCACCAGTGAAGGCAACAACTGAAATAATGACATAAGACAAAGCACATTCAGTTTGTTTAAAGCAGAAAAGCAGGGGTACTTTTTTCACCAAAAGCGCTCCCCTATACTGCTACCAAACCAGAACTCCTAGCACTTGCTTGACTTCCAGTGTTTTTACTTCAGTGGTAATTAAATCAGCCTGAAAAGTTGGTTTTGTCAGGTTTAACATTAGAAACATATGCAGGCGTTTTGTCTAGGGGACTGTTCCATTAAATAGTTGGAACAACTATAAAAAAGTCCCTCCTGTTAGAAAAAAAAAAGTGAGTATACAGACACAACGATCTGTATAAAAACAGGCAGAGACAAAACCCCCACAGACCAAAACGCAATGGTTACAAACTAAAAGCTAATTTCTATTGTCAGAGTACTGTTGGCCACTTTCTAGAGGGGCCATTGAAAGAGGGCATCACAGTTCTGACCACAAGGCACAGTCCCCGAGCAAGAAGCAGTGTCTACTTTTTATTAAAAGGTTTAGTGACACTACTAACACTTCCTTGTCAAGTAGGGAACTTTTCTTTGCCTGTTATTTGTTCACTAGTTGCAAATGAAGAAACAGAACTTGCTGTGGGAGCATGCAAACACACTGTTTCCAACTGGCAAGCTTAAGCTGAATATAACATTATGCAAATTTTACACACTTGTTTTTTTAAACACATCTGAAACACTGAAGAGTTACATCCAGGAGGGGCTGTGTCCAAAACTGCTGCTTGTCCTCTGAAGTGCCTGTTTGCCAGATGCCTCTCAAAAACACAGGTTTCCTTGACACCTTGCAGTTGAGCCTACTGCTCACGTCCAGAAGTTCCCAGTGAGAGCACCTTTCATATAACTAGCTGCCTAGCAGTCAGAAAATTCAGCAGCAAATAGGTGTGTGTTTGTTTTAAGCCTTCTTTACTACAGAGCCACTCAAAGCCGTGGCTTCTCCAAGAGCTCTCTAGGGACAAAACTGAAATCTTGCCTTCATTCACACTTGTCTCCTGCTAAAAGCGGCCCATTACGCAACCGAAAACATGGGACACTTGGCACCAAAGGTAAAGCAAGGAAGAGGGAACCTGACACTGTTGCTTAATGGTTAGGGCAGTAAGCCAAAGCAGATGAGACCTGGGATCCTTCCTGCTCCCTCAGCTATATAGGTTATTCTATACATTACAGCAATCTTACAGCAGTACCATTTTTCAGAGCAAGAGAGTTGCACAAGCACAGCATGGTAAATGACCATATGAGATTTAAGACATGCAAATCACGTAAGATTGCTTTCCATATATACTTTGTCACGTGGTATAAAGCATCTGAAGGACAACAGGATTCCCAAGTTAAAAACAACTGAGAAACCCCATCATCATTCAAAGGGTCAGGCAAAACCATGAAACATCATTAGATTATGGCAGTTAGGACCACTGAAAAAAAGATGCAGGAGGATTGCTAAAAAACTTTCTCTCTAGCACTTCAGGGATGTTTTTCTTCTTTTAGTCCTTTTCCTCTAACTCAGGATGCCCGATCTATGGCCACAACCTACTAATAGCCAAGTTTTTCCCCTTAAGGGTGCACTGTGGTAAGCTTAGAGCTGTCAGCAACATGTTGCTGCTAAAATACTCTGAGCCTGGAAACGGAGGCATATACTGCACAATGTATTTACAACCTGCACGTGCAAAGTAAATATGACAAACGCTAGATGTACTATCAATAAACTGTCCCATGCACATGTTGTAAGTCTAGTCATATAGCAGGAAATAAGCCGCATCATGCCTGGCTTGGAAAGGGCAGACCTACTTGAGTTGACCGAACACTTAGCCAAGTAAAGCTTTTAAACAGCTGCAGTTTCAACTACTCCTATGCTCTCCCCTTTCATCTCAACCATTTGCTGCACTTCCCTCTTCTAGAGGTCATCACACTGATAACGAAAGCTTGTGAAAGGGAACCCATGCCTGCGTGTCAGAGTCTCTGGCACAAATCTGGCTCAAACTTATCTTCAGCGGGAAGTGATACTCAGACGGCAGACTCCATGCAGGAGCAGCCGAGATGCAGAAACAGTTGCGCCGTGGGGCGCTAACAGCTAGCGTTACTACAACAAAATCTGCATTTTCATCTTAAACTACTGCAGCAAAATCTGCCAGAGCCTAAAGATTTTGCATGCAGTCATTATCAGAGGAAAGTATCGATTTAATAGGACGTGTAGCAGTTTATGCTCTGGAAGACCACTGGTACGTGCTGTGCTGGTAAACCACGCTGCACTCTTGCAGGTAGGAAGTAAAGCACTCCAGCCGAGCAGAGAGCACAGCTCATCCTCAGTGCAGCACCTGGAAGGGAAGCCTGGCTGAGACAGCTGCCTCAGGAAGGAAGAACCACCTTTACACCCTTCTCCAAGACAAAACCAGAGTTTGAATTGCAAAAGGATACTAAGAGATGCAGACCAAAGGGAGCACTGGAAAACAAAGTGACTTTATGTACTTTGAATCCCCTCTTTCGCCCCTAGAGCACGTCAGAGGAGTTCAAGGAAGGAATATGTGTTAAAGTCAAGCTATAAATAATGCTTTAGTTTAAATTTTTCTTGCAACCTTTTATTTCCAAGTTTTACAGCATAAATGCAAAACCTGAGGATCTGAAAGTTTGCAATGTAAATCTTTACTAGGTTTTACTCTAAATACTCTGTTACTGCTGAACAAGGTGATCCAGATAAACCAGGGCTATATTGCTTTCACTGAAACAGCATAAAAAGGAGCAGGCATTTTTACAACCTGAAAAACACACAGAAGAAACTCATGGTATACTTGCATGACACATTGGCCTCCACAGTAATGGTGAATTAAGGAATACTCCTCCAGAAAGTGTGCTCATTTCTGCCTAAGGGTACAATTTGTCTCCAAATGCATCACTATAAATGTGGGGCCATGTAAACAAGGTCACTGAAATAATCCAGGTTAGAGAGACATGTATTTAAGAGTAAAATATGCTGTTAATTAATACGTATAATTCAGGATATGCAGAATAATAAGAAAAATATTACTATTTCCTCATGATCTATTTCCTTATAAACTGACAATCTAATGTTTTTTAATTTTACAATGGTACATAGCAGTAAGTTAGTTATTTGTTCTTTTCCCCCAACATGTCCCTCTAAAGCATCCAGTCTTACAAAAGCAGCAAGTGGTTTTGGGGTGGGGTTGGTTTTTTTTTTGGTTCTTTGGGGTTTTTTGGTTGTTTGTTACAAAATCTTACACAAAGTTAGAGACAGAGTTTCTATTCTGAAAGCTTACCAAGAGGTGCTTTGAGAAACCTGCGCTCAATTCCTTGTTCTATCTGAAGCAATGCAGATGCCAAGCAGTGGACCACATTATTCACTGGCTGAGGAGTACTTGTACTTGTTGATGCAGTACTTGGAGCTTCAGTCTTTAACCCAACAAGTCTGGAATAGAAATGAATTATCTTTTTAAAAAAAAACACAAAACCAACACACTTTGAATTTAACACCATAGATACTTGTACAGGTCTGTATCCACAGTAGATTTTTTTATTTTCACTTCATTTACATGCATGGACTATGGACATGGACAGGTACTACACAGGTGTGAATAGTTATCCCAGCTCTCAAGTTTACTTAATTAGTCTAGTTAATCTAGATCAATCATCTTTAGGTAACAAAGTTATCTAAATTTCAAGAAGCATGGATGACACACTTCAGTATAATTATTATGATTTCCCAAAGATTTGATGCAATCCATCAGCTATTTATGAGATATTTCTGTGAAGAGTATAATCCCAATAATTCTTTAGTGCAAATGTTTCTAAAAGATGCAGCCTTTTAGAATACTTCTATCTGCAGAAGTTCAGCTACATATATCTCCACAATTACTAATATTTTTGAAAAGAAAATACATGATATAAAACCAGAAAGTAATTTTAGAATGTTAAATCAAGGATTGTTAACTTAGATGTTCTCATCATTGGAGGATTCTTCCTGAATACTAACTCTTCATGTAAGGAAGAGGAAAAAAAGGGTAGATTTCCAATAAAACAGCCTTCTTTGACCAAAGACTAAGTAATCATTTCAAAGTGTAGTTAATCTTCCTGAACCACAAACATTAAGTATACTGTAGGAGAGTAGCTCACACTAACGAAAATAAAATTCAATTTCTACTTGGGATTTGTAAAAAAAACAAAACAAAAAAAAAAACCAACCAAAAAAACCCCCAAAAACCACCACCAAAAAACCCAAACTAATTAAGACTGTCTGGATTCTGCTTTGTTCTGGTGAATGAGCAATGCTTTTGGTTGTCCCTGTTCTTTTTTCACACTTAAAAGCTGTTCATTATATTTTGCAGTCACACACATTTCGAGAGCCTGAAAGCAAACAGAAAAAAAGCTGCGTAGTTATTTACATTTCACTAGTCAAACTCCAAGGTTTTAATGAGATGTCACTCGCTCCAAGGTGGATAAAAAGCCTAGCATCAAAAGCAGTGTCACATGATTTCAGAATCCCATAGTCTCTGTTTTAATATGCAAGACTTTATGAGAGTAGACTTTATTCAGAAACTTTGATGGAGTCAGTATCAAATGGAAAAAAAATGAAGCAACAAGCTTCTGCAGTTGAATTGAGAGTCGGCAACTGAGCAAGGGCCCAAGGTAACCGGGAACAGATAAACTTTAGCTTCTTAATTAAAACATTGGAATATTTCTATATTGTGGTTTTCAGGAAGCAAATGTCTAAATTGCATCATTAATATACAGAAGGATGACCCTATCCATTTTGCACGCAACTAGAGAGCTCAGATCCAAAGGGCAGTCTTATAGGAAAATACTAATTCAGCAAACAAATAAAAAGGGAAAAAAAACCCTTAAAGAACTTTAAATTCCTACATCCAACGCAGCATTCAAGAGTCCACCCAGAAATACAGCTTTCATAAAAGTCTAATTGCAGAAAACCTCATAGAATACATAAGCAAAGAGTTTGTTAGTATAATGATAATCTCCAATCCATCTTTTTTCCTGCAATATTTCAACATTCACATCTTATCAAGACATACAATTTTATATGGATTACGTAAATTAAGGTAGATCTTTATTTCTGAGGAGTATGTAACTTCTGAGAATTAAATTTTTAGAAATCTTCACAGTTTCTATAGTTTGATTTACAACAAACACCAATATAGTGTAGTCTGACATCTGTCTCAAGTGTTTGTTTAAAAAACACTTTTACAGTTGCAACACTACAGGATTTGGTATTTCCTCTCTTTTACTACACTGCAGCTTGCTCTACGTAAGGATCATCATTCATAAAGTTATAAGACTGTATCTCTGTTTTGCTGCAGAGCTAAAGGTGAATCCACTGTTGCACTGGTGGATTACAGTGACTCACGAAGAAGCACACTGGCCAGTTCAACCAGAAATTTGTTACTGTTATCATTCTCCCTTATAAACACCCCTACTCTTTCCCCTGTGTTAGGTTGGGGTTTTGTTTTGGATTTTATTTTTATTTTTTATTTTTCTTCTGGAAAACAAAACAGAAATTGCCAGATTAATGTTTGTCTACATTTTAAATGATTTTGAAATTGATGTTCACTTTGAGCAGGGTAATATCTGAACAGAAGAAGTTGAAAAACTTGGTGTCTTAGTCTTATATGGTAGTAGAAAAGTGTCATTTAGAAAATCTAAACAAATGCAAAAAACCCTCACATTTTACAACCCAAGTCTTAAAAAATACCATTCCAGAGAATTTGAGGGTAAAAACAATTTGAATGTTAAAAAACCAGAGCACTGCTATAAAACTCACAGGGAAGAGCCATTATTTAAACTGTAGCTCTTACCTGTCTTTCACAATAAACTTATCTTGATCATCAGTTTCCATTTCTTCAGGTTCTTCATTCACAGTTTTAATTATACCATTTTCTTTGTTTTCATCATTCAGAAACTCATACCGCCCATGTTCTAAGGCTGCTCTCCAAGACTGTCTGTCTGTAACCTGAAGCAAACATACAAACTTGGAAGTTTCTAAAGAATCAAAGGCCACAAACTTTTAGTACCAATTACTGTCTACACTTAGTTTAATTACACTTTCAGTAAAACCCATAGTATGCAAGAGTTCTCATTTCAGTTACAGACTCAACGGCACCACCGTGCTCCTAGGTATTCTACAATTCACATGTACCTTAATAGCCCCCAATGTTCCTTGGTAGATCCTGTCTTCAATGTCCAAAAGAAAGTCTCTAAGTCTCAGTTCAAGCTGCTTCTCTGCAGATATGTGAGATCCATCATGGGCATTCTGCATCCTTCCCCGTCCTGAAGGAGGTCTGAAGTCACTTTGAGGTTTGTCTACAAGAATACCAAGTGACCTCATGTTAGTGGACTTTGTTCCTTAAAGTAGCCACTGATGAGGGAACAAAGATAGTACAGGCAGAACAAACTAAACACACACGTTCGAAAGTCCCTTCCTGTAGCGATGGTTGTCAATATCAACATGATCCAACCAAGCGGAGTATACTTTTAAGGGAAGACCTATAGATTAGCATCTGTTCATCCCAACACACAGGATGAGAAATTGTCAATTCCTGTCATTCCTCTCAAAAATGTTTTCTGAAGTAGTAGATAATCAGCAACAACTCTCTAAGTGCAAGGAGGAAAAAAAAAAACAAAACCAAACAAACCACCAAGAAAAAGAATAAAGTCACATTTCTAATATTTTTCATATTTGATAGCCCTTGCTTTACAGAACTCTTTGGTTTTCTTTCCTGCGCGGATCTTAATCACAGCAACATTTAAAACCAGCCTATGCAACTGACAATTGCAAAACCTAACAGAACAAGATATAACCTCCTTTAAAAACCTATCTTTAAAACAAAGCAAACCAATAAAGATAAGATGACGAAGGCACAGACTAGACTGACTGTATCCTCTAGTTAAAGGTGGGGGG
>VXBL01010250.1:280735-310624 GCA_013400195.1 Aramus guarauna
GAAGGAACAAGACAGCATGATAATTTATACAAAAGAAGGAAAGAGTAAAAACCTTTTCATCAGAGGAGTGAAAATTGATGCAAACACTCAAAAGCCACAAGTAAGAGCTAAAAGCATGCCCAAATCCTAAATTAGCGCTTGCAAATCTGCATAGGTGGCAAACATTTCTGTTCACAGGATTTAGTTTAAATCCTATGAGTGCAGTGATGAGGAGGTAAATGTAAGAACTTAGAGGTATTTAAACAAAAATTACCATAAAGCTGCTGTTAAGCAAGTACAGGATGAATGTCTAAGATGCTCTCAATAACAGAAACAATTTCCCGCACCTGAAAGTAACTATGCAAATATTCTCAAAATGTATACTAGCATACTTTGATGTCTGGATGTGGGAAACTTCCTTTTTGGTTTAAAAGAAAAAGAAGAAATAAAGTGTTTTCTTGAGCAGAACTAAACCAGCAGCAATTGGCTTGCAAATAACTGATGACAAAGAATTAATGGATACTGGAATAAAACCAAGTAATAGCACATATCAGTTTTCTTTCCGTGCTCTTTTCAGTGGCAATTAGAAAAGGGAGAAGGGCAGTTTACAGGGCAAGAGAATCAGGGAGTAGTTCTCACTTGTCCTGCATGTCATTTGAGTGAAGGCAATAGGGCAGCAGCTGGAGTGCACTGCAGTGAAGCTTCCTCCAAAGTACAACTACACACGGCCGCTTATCACGCAGAGGAGGCAGCATTGGTATTGGACCTCTGCATTTGAATTCTCTCAATCTCTGTTAAAGTGAATTTCAAAGCTGCCTTTTTTTTTTTTTTTTAAATCAATGTTATTCTACAATTCCAACATAGAAAGAAAAAAAAAAAAACAATCTGTGACTGTGTAAGTCAAGTTGCTTCAGGGCAGAAAGCACCACACAAGATGCAGATAAAGGAGCAGCAACTAGGAAAATAAGGAACCACACACACAAACACAAATATATCAGAAAATGGCAGAGATTTTCTCACCAAAACCCACAAACATAGCCAGAAGGCCTCCAAATAAAGCTTAATTACTACGCAGAAACTCTGTGCTGTGCTAGTTTCCACCAAAAGAAATGGTAGACTGGTTATGGATTTAGAAGTATCTGACGTGTTCGAGGCATGTCCTGGCATACATGCTCTGGTAAAGCTGAACACAGCTCTGCTATGAATAATTCTCCGTTGCCCCAATATAGATAACTCTAAATCCTTACAGTAATTTGGCATAAATCAAAACAAAATACAATAATTTCTTAAACATTACTCTAGGAAGTCTCATTTTGGTAACATCCTCTACCCACCAACACACCACGAACAAGCCAGGTGCAAGCTTGCGTACCCAGAATTTTATCAGTGATTGGAGTTAATATCTTGCCAATAAATGGCAAAATACTTGGCTAGGAGAAAAGGGGAAACCCCCTAAATCCTAGGTCTAGTATGGTTTTAAGTACACTCCTACATTTTGAAACCCATAAAACCAATACTGCTCTGCAGTCTCCCCCTCCCGTAATGAGCCTCTGCCAAAAGAAGAAAAGGAAAAAGAGACAAATAATATCACAGAATCCACTGCACTGACATTAACCCACATAACAACCAACACAGCTACACTACTTTTTACCTCCAAAAGATTTCATATGACCCTGCAATATGCCATCATTCCCTTGTTCACTACAGGCCAGTAAAAGCTTTTGAATAATTCCATGCATTATAACGTTACAAAAGAACATATCCTACTCAACAAAACAAGGTAATAGCAATTGCCTCCCTTCGCGATGTTTCTGTCTCCAGTGTCATATCTTGTGTCTCTCCATCATACTGGAAATGAGGACATCGGATGACCAATGCTATGATTTATCTTTAGCAGATATTAATCTTTATTCCCCAGTTAATCTTTGCCCAAAGCTCAAATTACTTCCTAAAGATGTTTGTTTAAAAGCTAATCCCGTTTTACTAAGCTGTGAGATAACAGAAAAATTGCTTTTTTTAGCCTAAAACACCACAAAGATCCATCAGAAAAAAAAAAGAAAAAAAGCCAAACCTGTTTTCCATAGAATGAAGCAATGCTTAAGAATAATTCTTATTTCTTAGGAATTTACAATTAAATGAGAATTAGAGGTTTCTAGAATACTATATAGAAATTATAGCTGCAGAAGCAAATTAAGATCAGGGACCTTCCATTTACCTGGAATATGGAATTTTTCCACAGGAAAACTGCTTAGTTGTTCATATATTCTGCTTTTCTCTTGTAAAAGAGTTTCTTTTAAGGCACTCTCCCTATGTCCTCGGGAATTGAGAGCCTCTAGGAGTTGGTCCAGTTGTTCCCGAGAATTGTAAAAGCACCAACGGTTTGGTTTATATACTGGCCTTGGCACCTCTACAACAACACTGGTGTGTGAATCTTGGTCAATATTGGAGGTAGATTCAGAGGATTTCAAAGACTCTCCAGTTTTACTGAATACCTGAGGTTCATTTGTGCAAGACTGTAGACTATTCTGAAAGGAAGAGGTTCGAGGCAACAACATGTCTTCTGTGAGACCAGAATAGTCCTCTTCTATAAACAATCCCGGAACAGAGGGGAAAATCCAGTAGCGTCGGTACAGACGGTCACGACCTAATGGGGTGATATTTGTGCAGGCTGTTGCATTCTGAATCTTTTCTAACAGTTCCTTCTCTTTCTTTTGTTGCTCCTGTTTTAAAGCTTCTTCGTCTTCAGCAGTAAGAGGTTCACTCTTTTCACAAGTGGTCTCTTCTGGTCTTGTAAATTCTTTGTATCCATTTTGCCCTCTCCTTCCTAAAAGTTAAAGCAAGAAGAATGATAGCCACACACTTAGAGATTCTTTCTTTAACCAAAAAAGTAAAGGGTGGGTTTTGGTTCTGTCCCTCTCTGATTATTTAAACTTACACTGTCAAGGACCATCAGCTCAGTGAAGAAACAGCACTAGTTTTATTAAAGAAAAATTCAACCCCCTATCCCCTGATAAAGGAGAAGCCATCTTCAGTGTGCCTTCACTTTACAGAAGCTAGTCTAAATCTCATTTACTGACATTGTCATTTTTAACACCATAAACCCCCAAAATTTTAAGAATTAAAAGTATGTTATAAAAGTATCTTAGCCATTTCATTACGGAATACAAACTATGTTTTGGACTTAATTTATCACACTCAAAATCATCAACTTAAACCCCCCAAAAACCTCAAGCAAAACCAGAATCCCTATATAAGAGCTTTTCTTGCAAACTCAGTTACATTACTTTTTTTTTAATTATATATACTATTATTTTTCCTCTCAACTTGTACCAGCTGAAAATACTCCAGTTCACATCTTAGTTTACCAAAGAATCAGGTCCTGATAGTAATCTAGAAAAGTTCATCTTGTAATTAACACATGCAACAGTGAAAGATGCTGTCAGCATTCAATTTCTACCAATTTCCAGTGTGACCTTCAGTTTCTCCAGTTGTAGGAATGAAATAACACTTGTTTGCCCTCCAGGCACAATGTCTCAAACATCGGCATTTGAGAAACTTGAAATTCTGTTTAAGACCTCACTGCTTTGCCATCATAAAGCTGTAGTAAACATGCAAACCTGTATGACTGAACAACTCAGAATTTCTCTCTCAGGTGCTGCTAGAAACTGTACAAGTTTGCAGCCCTAAGTCCAAAATGATCCAGGACTTTCATTGGCACATGCTCTAGTGCTAAGCCTTCACAGGAGAAAGGTACAGATGAGCTGGCAGCCCAAAACCATCAACAATTCCTCCTCCTGTGGCGGTATCTCTGTTTGGTTACAAATAGCAGGCTGTGCCATTTACTGCACCACAGCTCCTACTAGCACACTGCTGAGGAAATTAAATCTGGGGATAAGTCTGGTTGCATTCTGATATAAAAGCCATGCTGCTTCATTAACGAAGGTAAGCTAAACCAAATCACTCAATATAACATTTTCTTTTTTAAAATACCTGTTGTTTTTGCAGCTTCCTAATAAAAAGGATCAACATCACCCCATACCCTATTAGATGAGACTCCTACAACTCTCTCACGATGAGTGCGTTACTCCTAACTGTAGTGGTTTGTCAGGCAGCAGCCTGGAGTGTTTTAGACAAAAGAGGAATTCAGGCAGCAAGTATGGAAGACAAGAAGAAACAGAAGTGTGAATGAACATACAGCTGACCACTAGAACTACATCAGGCCAGTTCAATGTGCTTAATAGCCCATCATGATCATGCCTGGGTGGGTTTGTTGCTGTGTTGTTTTGGGTTTTTTATGTGTGTGTGTGTGTGCATACGTGTATACAAATGAACAAGTACATTACAGCGTTACCTCTTCCTCGTTTTTTGTTTGGTCCCAGCTCTTCTTCATCCTCTGTCACTGTGTCCATGTCTTGCTCTTTACGTTCAATTTCTTTGCTCTCTGTACTAGTATCAAGGTCTTCCCGTTCCTCCTCCCTGACACAACAAAATAAACAAAAGGTGACTAACTGACCAACCATGTATTAAAAGCTGAATGGAATGAAAAAAATACAGAATAGAATACAGCATCTTCAACACAAACAGTATTTTCTTCTCAGAAGTACTTAAGCTAATCAAAGACCTATAATGCTTTTTAAAAATGAACTTTAGGTCATAGAACATATTAAAACCCAGAAGAAACCCACTAAACTGTAGATGGGAAGTTCCACATTAAAGACTAAAACCTACTCTTTGGTATTTGCTCTTTCATTTGAAGAGTATTATTATAATCAGATCCTTTTTGGAGACATCTTAGTATAGTTCTGCTGACCTGAATGATTTTTTTCATGACTAAAAAAGTGTTTCCTCATCAAAATGTATACTGTTTTATAAAATGCTTATTACACATTTTTCCCTCATCTACCAAATATAATTAAAACCCTACAGAACTACATGCAACTGTTACAGGATAACATTTATTTTATTATTTTTTCTCAATTATAATTTTAAAAACATAGCATAAATCTGTCTTTGGCCCATGCTCACCTTTTGCAAGCAGATTTATTTAACTAACTCCCTTCCTCAAGCAGGTAAAGATATAGTGTTGTATATACACTGTGCTTTTTTTTTCTGGACTCATATACAGCTGCATGTGCATGAATCTTACCACCTGAAACC
The DNA here is from genome assembly GCA_013400195.1 of Aramus guarauna. Taxonomy (NCBI): domain Eukaryota; kingdom Metazoa; phylum Chordata; class Aves; order Gruiformes; family Aramidae; genus Aramus; species Aramus guarauna. The sequence continues at coordinate 285,872 of VXBL01010250.1, forward strand.
ATACAGTTTTATTAATAGAACAAAAAAACCTTGGTCTTATGGAAATCACTTGGGATAGCATAGCATTTTTTTAAAAAATGCTATTAAATTTGGTTCATAAACTGTCATGTGAGGTCAGTGTTATCTAGCTCAGATCAGACCAATTCCTCAAATTATAAAACAAACTAGAATGGTCTATTATGAAGATATTCATAGATATGAAATCAATGCAAGACAAAAAGTAATGTAAAAAAAATAAATCAGATATTGCAAGTTTCTCTTGTCAATAGGTAAAACTGTCAAGCTTTCAATAGAATTATGAGTGTAATAAAAGTTGCTTTTTAAAGTAAAGTCATTTTCATAAAGCAATTATAAAACACTAGGAAGAAAAATAAAATCAACATTAAGGGCTATATACTTTAATTAAAATCTATCTTTGTACATGATCAAGTCAATGAAAACTATGTAAGAAAGATCTGGACACATAACTGAAAAGTGCTATATCGTATATATCACAGTAATATTACGTATCATACCCAACAGATACTTCTACAGCAGGATTTCTTTGCTCCTCTTCCTTCAGCTTTTCTTGTTTCTCTTTCATTTTTAACTCTTGTTCTTTTAACCTGTCTTCTCTCCTCTTACGTATCCTAATAGTAAGGAGAATATAGAAACCCAGTGCGATTAATCTAATATCTGATCTGGCCACATTTTTTCTGTTATACTACAGCATGATCTAAAAATGACAGTAACATGGGAAAACACAATGCTTAGCACAATAAAATTTCGCTCCTGTCTAGGGTCCAAAGAAACCAGCATAAAAAAATACTACTATTGTTTCTCATATGCCTTCTACAATCGAGGAAATAATCTAATTTGTAGCAACAAAATTTAGCTTTCCATATCCTAGTTTTACCTTGCTGCTGCCGCCTCTCGTTCTTTGCGATGCTGTTCTGCCTTTAATTCCCTGAACTCCTGTTTTGCCTGTCGTAACACATCAACGGAGTCCTCAATGAAATCTCGAGTGGAGACGAGAGTCAGAAGTTTCCCACAGAGGGCATGAAGGATCTTCATCTTTTCTCCTAATAAAATTCAGACCAATGTTTATATTCATTATACAACTGAAAAATAAGCCTTATTCTTACACACTCCAGACTGAAGATTGGTTCTCGAGAAAGAGTGAACAGTCAAACATTTGTAGTGCATCAGCTGCACTTGCAAAGAGGTGTTGCCTGAAATACCTGCTTTGCTCAGAGATGTGAGTATTTTTAATTAACTTTTAGATCCAAAAGAACCACTAAAATGCATTATTATCTTCAAAATTGAGAAAAAGGAACAATAGATAGTAATTTTTTTCTCCATTTCCAAATAAAAACCAAAAGACCCAAAACCAGAACAGCAATAAAAAGCAGGGGCTGAATCAAACGCTCAGATGTTTCTCCCAGAGAGATCCCCTTCTGCAAGTAAAACCAACATTTTTTCATGGGGTTTAAAAAAAGATGCTCATGTAATGAGACTGCCTAGCTCTGCAATCTCTGATCTGGTGGGACGTGCATGTGGGGGCCGGAGCACAGGGAGTGGGTGTTGGTCTAAGTGACCTCCACAGGTCCTCTCCAACCTCAATTATTCCACAATACAGTAAATTTTGACCATTATTGATCTGAACCAGTTACAAAACCAATCAAATCATGAGCAATCTAATCATCTCTAACATTTATTGTCTTTTATTACCTGGCAACAAATCATACACTGAGGTACTTGAAAGTTTCTTCAAGAGACCAGGATTACTCAATCTCAGCTCCATGCAAGCATCATCAGTAGCATCAAACCCTCCTCGTTTCTGGTAACGGTATTTTGCATTGGCTGACGTTACATCAGCACCTGATGCTAGAATGTGAAGTCTGAGAATCTCAGAAAGAGTGCAGCTATCAAGATCCAAGTTTTTCAAATTGCAGCCTACAGTTGAGAAGAATGAACAGTTACTTTATATAGATATTTAAATGTATATAAATGTTAAAAATGTGCTTTAAAATACAGATCAAAATAAGAACAGTAACAAAACAAGAAGTGAAACCCACACATACCCTGATGTAACTGGGGCCATGCAGCTGCCAAAGTTGCAACTGCAGACAGTGCAGATTTTGTGGGGTCTGCATCTTCATCCAAAGCCTCTGTTAAATCTTTAAGGAAATAAACACTTTATTCTAGTGCAAATTAAAACTTGTACTGTGGAGGGGAGGAAAGCAAGCCATTTTTAAAAGTTGCAGACAAAGCAAAAAGAGGGTCGATATTTACAAAAGCATCAATGTCTTCAAAATTCAATTCAACATCCAAATTAAAATTTACAAATCTTTAAATGCAACTAAAAATCCAACTAAAAGCTAAAGACATGCACCACATGCTATATGCTGTTCTCCCTACATATAAGCCATTAAAGCAACCACAATGCAAAAAACATGCACAATGGCAACATAAAAGGCAGAAAAAACAAATCCATAAACACACTTGAAAGCAAAACCAAACAACAATGCAAGAACACCTGTATTTTGTTCCCTCTAACAAACTGTTATTTCCTGTCATCATTTTGTTTTTAGGAAATACCAGTATCAAAACACCTGATAGGTTTGCATGGTTATCATCATTCACTGCATACTTTTAAATCTGCAACTGTTCTGTGCAAATACAATTACTAAGGCATTACAAAGAAACTGTATTTCACCAAAACAAGCATCTGAACTTGATAAGGAGCATCACAGACTAGCAAACTGACCAGAAAAGCAGGGCAGTGAAAGGGAAAAACAGCAAAATTCCTGTTTCTTAGACCAAAGTTTCCTTAGCACTTACAAGCATTTCTCCAGAGGGTTGGCAGAATTCTTTCAACATTGTATGCTGTTTCAACAATTTCACTTTATTCAAGTCCAAATCATTAAGCAGTTGCAAAGTCACCAAGTCAATAAAGAGCCACAAATCCAGACTAAGACTACATAAAAAGCAAATCCACAACAGAGTCCTGTATGATGACTGAAGTTGTTTGAAAACTGTCACCCAGACATTGCGAAATTAATCTCTGCACCTCCCCTCTCACTGTATCTGTATGACAGGGTTTGAGAAAGTACGGTACACAAAGTCTCACACCCATGGTGTTTGCTGTTGCAGAAACACTGCCTGTACAGAATTTAAGTGAGCAAACAACATGCTGATTACTACTAATTCAGTCAGTCAAAATTACAAAGCCGAGAACATGTAATTCTTTTACGGGAAAGAAGATGTCTGATTGAGTGACAAGAAATGAAAGTTCAAAGTCAAGTAAAAGATAATGCACCTGGTCCACAGCTCTGCTCAACTAGAAGTGAAACGGCAGATTTTGCAGTTGCCAGCCTCGTATAGTCAAATTAAAATATGAAAGTTACATTACATTTTTCTGATCAGTTGTAAGAAAAAAGTCTAATCAATTATTCTATGATTACCTGATAATAGAATCCTTGTTTATATTGCCCAATCAATGCTCTCAGTAGTTAAAAGATCCAGTTTAATTGCTAAATTCAACAGTAATTAAATACAGTCTAGATTTGTTAACACCATATCAAATCTGTAACTTTATTCAATTAACAAGAGCAGCCTCTATTTCTGAAGATAATGCGCATGTTTTATTTAAAGACATTTTCTAGATTAGACATAAATCTTAAGCATGAGAATAGAGATAGTCTTCAAGGGAGGAATTAAAGGAACTATCCTGTACCTCATGCATCTGTCTTACAGATGCTCTTATGTTCCTATCTACCTCTAATGAAATAAAGACTACAGAAAGGGTCAAAGTTTCTTTAACTAGTCACCAAGATCGGCAGCTCATAAGCACAGGACCACAAACAAAGCCTGCACTCCTGATCAGCGATTACTGTATAACAAATGCCTCTGAAAACATGGGCAATCCCAGCCTTAGAGTAAGGACTAAAGGCAGAGTGACTGTGAGATGCTTTACTGGAAAAAACACAGAGACATGTTAGCATCCAGGAGTTGTGGATGCATACAATCTTGAAGGAGAATTAATACTGAATTCTCCATTATAGTTGTGCTGGGGAGTTTTAGTTTTTAATCTAGTTAGATGCAGATTATTTTTTTTTAATAGCTACAGATAAAGACCTTTGAGAAGATTTAGGAAAATGCCTCGTTTCCTGACCCTCAGGAGAAACATGTAACAGTGCTGAAGGAAGAGGAGGAAGGTGAAGACAAGTTTCCCTCACCTCCAAAACATAAGCAGTGCTGTTAAAAGTTTATTATGCTTTGCTGGATACAATCATAGTAACAATGAGCTTGTTTTTTCTCTATTGCCCCCTAGACCCTACCCAGTTTAAAGCTTTAATTTCAGCTAAAAGAGAAAAAACAAGGCCATTTACATACAATATCCATGCATAATAAGGTTAAACAAAGGAATGTCATAAATCATGCAGTTTAAACTTAATTCCAGTGAAATTTCAGTTTTTCAGCAGTAAAATTAAGGATCTGACCTTTGGTCTCAGCATCAGCTATTTGATCTTTGGCCACTTCCTCTTCCTCTTCGGCCATTGCCTGAAAGATGGCAGTCAGGAAGAAAAACAGCAATTCACATAGTGGGCCTTCAGTGTCATTTCCTACAAGAGCTTCCTCTAAAACTTCTGTGAATAAAGTTTAAGAAGCGTCACTTTTGCCGCAAAGTTGGAAAACGATTATGAACTGAAGAATGAAAACATTTTTTTTTTTTCCCCTTCAGGTATGGTAATCACGTTACTTGTCCATAATTTACTGCAAATATTCCTAAGGTGATGCTGTCAAAGAGTGCTGACAAAACATTTTCTTAATATATAACTGCGAGAGTAAAGTACAAGTAGGCATTTTAATAATTAGATTTACAGCTTCTACATTGCAATTAATTTTGATTTTATAAAAACTGCAGAAGTTGACTGGGAAAACCGGATTGATATACACATCTTCGCACTGACATATTAAAGCTGCACAGAAAGATATGTAGCACTGGTACTTGGGTGCACTTAAGATGTTTGTTTGTTTGGTAGAAGGGACACCACAAAATCGGGGCACCTTGCCACATAAACGACAACTTGCCTAAAGTCACTCCTTCAGGAAATTCATCTTGAAGATCAAAAAGTTCCCCAAAAGCATATAAAAACTCCAAAACCATCAGAGCATCACCAAAGATCTCAGGAGGAAGTCTCGTCTTCACTGGCATTGGAACAGGAAGTTCCTGCAATCCAAATGGGACAACTTAATATTGTATTTGGTTTCTGCAGAGTACACAAGTGATTAAAACCAAACACTGTATGATTCTAATGAGCGTATCCGTTGGATTTCTTCACATTTTACTGAAAATAGTTCTGCAAGACACATCATTAATTATCACAGTAACATCTGTGGCAGTACTAACTTCAAAGACCAAAGAGCATGCAACTTGGATGTAAGTCTTCCGAGCTAAAAGTTTATTCACATTCATGAAATGGAATGATTTTGTATCTTTGTTTAAAGGAACTCAAACCCACTACAAGTTAAGAACACTGTCTGTCAAGATTTTTCCTTTAAACTTGTATTATTTCGCAAGAGTTTTGAATTTACATTTGCTGGAACTGTCCAGACAAGCAAAAATAAACATATTCTTAAAAGTTTACTCATTATTGCTTGCAAAGACAAGCAAACAAATCCCCAACACTTTCACATAATCACACACCCATCCACTACTAGGATATGCAAAATCATGTCTAATGACTGAGCATTCTGGTAGTTGGGTTTTTGCGTTGGTATGGCAGTTATGATAGCTGAAGACATTTTCAGGGGAGCTGATGTGACCGTATAAGACCACCATATGGCAGAGACACCACCTCCAAATCACATAGGACAGTGTCTAACACTGAGCTTGACTTTCAAATTAATATCTTGATGTAATTCTTCAAGATTTATCTTCACTTAATGTTTCTTAGCAGAGTCAAACGATTTCCAGAAAGATGGCTGTTTTCCACAAAGGTGGTAGTTCACAAACATTAACGAGAAGAATGTCAAATCCTATGCTTTCAAAAGAACATAGTAAGGTATTTCATACATTTCCTGAGAAGGGAATTTTTTGAAAATGGGTGGATCTTTTTTCTTGCTTCCTCACCTAAACTCATCTTTATTCATATTCTTGTCAATTTTCACTGTAATGATAATAGTACTTTCCCACCCCTCCCTTTTTCTTTTCCAACTGAAACATAGCAGTACTATTTTGCACACCTTACTCTCATTTTGACAATGCTATTCCTTTTCTTCAATTTCTTTTCCCTTTCTACACACAACTCAGTTTTCACTCGCATCTTCAAGGGCCTGTACAGCTCTCCTTGCAAATATATCCAATTCTGATATTCCTCCCAACCAGTGCTATCACTTCAATTCATTAAACACTCTCCTCTATTTCTACTTGTCCTCTTTGTGCTTCTGTCATGTTTGCCTGTGTATCTCAAATAAATCCCCATCCTTCTGTTTCTGACAACTTTGACTCCTTTCGCTATCCCCTGCCGAAATTAATCATGACAGAGTGAAGGTATAACACTAGACAATCTTCCATTATGTACAGCCACACTATATTCTTGTTTAGAACATTAAGTTCTTTGGAAGCTAAGTTCTTGTTACTTTCTATAGGTTCCCAGGATCATCCAGAAAGATGCTCGTTAAGCAAGGATACCGCTAGAGTTTAAATCAAAAGAATGCCACAAGGAGTAACAAACTAATGTCCTTTCTACCTTTTGCAGCCAAAAAATTGGTTTCTTCATTACTCAAATATTTTAAGTAACTCAGGTTTTTTGTAGATGAGCTCATGTTGTATATTTAACAGAAAAGTCAGGCATACTTAATACCCTCCACTGAGTAAGGTCAGCGCTTTACAAATACACCTGTTCCACGTTAAGATTAAGAATAGCCTGTAAAGTTTTTCTGGAGGGTGAAAATGCAGATACAGACAATCCTATTAGCATCGCCACTGGGAAATATCGCATCACTGCAAGTGACTCACAACCCCTCGTGTTTAGATTGGCTTTAGACCTGCCTCTGCATTAGGGAATCTAGCTTGGGGACCCTATAAAGTAGAAGCTTGAGCTATTCCAAATTCAATCATACCTTAAGATCATCACACTCCATATCTTCTCTAGGCTTACTCCACTGTTTCAGGTATTCCACATATTTTCTTTTTTCTTCACGCAGCTTCTCTCTTTCCTGAAAGAGAGAGTCACAACTGCATATAACATATGGTCAGATTGTCCTACTATAGTTTCTAGAACCGAATCACTTACTATTTCAATTACACTGAAAAATAAAACTAAACCATATTTAGTTAGAATGATTTTTTTAATAAGATCTTGGCAACAATGTTTAGAAGTAAACTGTGGTGATACTTTGTTGGATTAGACATAGGGTTTCGTTGGGGTATTTTTTTGTTTGGCTTTTTAAATGGAAGTGGCTGAGGAAAAAATACAATTTCATTAATACTCTTATTTTTAGATGACACAAAAAAAGACCATCAAAATAGACAGTGGATGTGGCTGTGGTAAAATATAATGGAATAAATAATTTCTTCACATTCAAAGTGACAAAAAGTTATTTAGCAATTTCCATCCAAAGAAAAACCACAAGGAAACCCACAAACATTTAATATGCTGTGAATCTGATACAGTGCGTCTTCAACACTTAAGAAGATGATAATCATCAAATCAATACTGTTATGCATTATTGGAAAAAAACCCAAACCACCACATTACTTCAGAAGTTAGTTCAAAGTGAACTTTTTGTGAACTAAAATTGTAATAGAGAATGTTATCCTGAAATATAAACCCACAATCATATCATTGCTTGTTCTTCTAAAGTGCATTTCTACAAACTCAAAACAGCTAATGAAAAATAACTTGAAGCAGATAGCAGCTAAGAAACAAGTAAACTAGAAAGCCATTATATGAAAGCCATTATATGAAACATATACTGCAAATGCATTACTTTTTCCTTTTCTATTTTGAGTCTCTCTTTCTCTTCTTTCTTCTTCATCCTTTCTTCTTCCACAATTTTCTTTAATTCTTCTCTCTTTTTTTCCTTATCTTCTTTCTCTTTTTTCTTAGCTTCTATAGCATTTGCTTTCTCTCGTTTTAATTTAGCTTTTTCAAAAGCTATAAAGGGAAAAAAAACCCAAACAAACCAAAGTTAGTTTTTCTTTTCTGAAATGTTAATTTTATTTAACTGTGCTAAACAGACTGCCCTTTTTATAAATTACCATATGAAAACTATATTGTGATGAAGACTGAATTGTCTCTATTCCAACCAGAAATTCAATCACTTGAGAGTTCTTTACAGAATCAGAATTTTAAGCCTAAGTATTATACATGTTTTACAAGGTTGTCAGCACTGTAATAAAGTCAAATTTCTCTGGTTTTATGAGTATACAGAAGTTTATTACTTGTTTATTGGTTTCTATCAAGTGACATGTAAGGATGAGAACCAATTCCGACTGCATGTAATTACAGCAACATATTTAGTAATGACTGTTTAATAAAAGCATGTCACAACTAGGTGTGGCATATAACTATGAAATATTTGTGATAGTTAAATATTTAAAGATCATATATTTAAAGGTTTTTACTATCACTGAATTACTGAACAGTCAATACATTTGAAACCTACTTATGATTTCAGTGGGTTTTGTGCAAGTTTTCCTTCTGTTACACAGTTTAAGCTGAACTTTAATTGGTAATAAATGTTATTGCCTGAGGAGATCCAGATTTCTTTGCAGTTGTCTGCAGAAGAACAGCAGGATACAAATTTCTACTTTCTGTGGACAGACAATATCTGTCAACCCACACACAGGCTAACAAATAAAAGGAGGTCAAGGAGCTTACCATTTTAATTGAATAAGCAAGAAAGCTAGAACCACAAGTGAGGAAAATGAAAAAAAAAAAGATTCTTCCTTTATTACCAAGTGGACGGCACTCAAAAAAAAGATTTTGATTACATTTTCCTATAAAATTCTGGACATGAGCTAGATTGCTTTACAGGTAGCTACTACATACTGCTACCAGCAGTGCCTCTCATGCAGCAAACAGAGCCAATGAAGCTGATCCCCCATAGTCTTCTACATACTGAGAAGGTTGATTTTTCAAGGTACTTGGTATTTTGCTGCCTTTTCACATCGTAAGTACTATAGCAGCTCTTTATAAGAGATTTTATGAATGAATGTCAGTAACTGGCATTCCAATTAAACATTATTTACATGTCAAATGTTTAGATAAATATTCAATTACATTAATATAGTATACTCGAAAAGGTACTTTTAAGCTTATTGTATGGATGGGATCATACTTTTCAGATAATCAGTATAATGAGTTGCCAGTTTCAAGTTAACTGTACCTTTAAAAAAAAAGTTTGTAATCATGGGCCAACAAGGATCACATAGAACAAGTGTGACACTACAGGGGTTTTCTATTATTATTGTTATTACTTATTTGATACACTCATCACCATATTGTTTCTTCAACAAAGAACAGAAAGCATTTACAAAGTCCGAATATCAACATGCTATTACAGCTTTCTAGTGAGGTGGCAGAACATAAAGAGTACATTTAAATCTCCATGTTATACAAATTATTTCAAGGCTGATAGCTTCAAACAATGAAAGAGCAATCTGTTTCAAGGGCATTGGGTTTGGGGGTGCAATAGGATAACAAAGATAAAATTAAGCCAGGTGTGTCTCAACTAGCCTTCTAGAAGCTGAAGTTAATGTCACACAAGAAAGGAAGCAGCTTTGATGTTGATCAGCAATGACCTTGTTCTGTGCTGTCACTTCCAGCACATAAATAAATAGATGCTAGTTGTGTGAAGAAGTGGACGCACAGGTTTAGTGGAGCCCGTTAAACCCTAGCATCCCCATCTCCTATGAAGGAAAGGCCCTGAGCAGCCTCAGACAACTTTGCAGTTCTTTAAGCACATGTTGGACTAGATAGTTTCCTGGACATCCCTGCCATCCTAAAACATTGTGATAATGGAAATGAGAGGTAGAAACCAGAAGTTTACTGAAATATTTCCACAGATTAAAGCCTTTCCTTAGGAAGGACATCAGTTCTTACAATCCAGAACACTTCCTTGTCTGAGCTTTGTCTCCTCAAGAAGATGCACCAGTTTACCTAGTTAAACCCATCGAAAGGTATGTGGGTCCCCTTATTTCATTTGAAATTAAGTTTAAATAGATCAGAAACAGGTCAAAACTAAGCCAAAATAATTCAATCAGTCCAATATATAAAATCTCTTAAGTGATTTGTGCTCTTTTAATTAGAAAAAATTGTAAATATACTGTAAGTAATCTTGCAGAACATTTAGACATACCTTAAATATCTATGCACAGACATCTTTAGAAAGACTCAAGATTTCCTTAAAGATTTTTACAAGTTTAGAAAGCATTGCAATTCTTTTAAATTTTAAGGTAGTTTTCCCATTTACAGATTTTCCTCATACAACAGACTGATTTGTGTTAAATGTTCAGACTAATTTGTGTTAAACTTTCATATTTTGATATACCTTCAGCTGGTAAAATTCACATATGACTTCAGAATCCAAACATCTGCACAAATTTATTTTGCTTTTTATTTATCTGAGATAGAAGTCAACACAGCTGGACTGCAAGCTTCCTACCTTTCTCCAGTTTAGCAAAATAAAAATAAAGTCAGGAAACAACTATTCCAACCACTGAAAGGAGCACTTTGCAACAGTGCTGTGGCACTGCAATCTTATTACATTTTCCCTTTGAAAGGTACAACCCCTGAAATACTTTAATTATGGCCGGCTCTTAGACCTGCAAAAACTGGTTCTACTAGTCATAGGACTAAACCCCAACTTACCCATGGCCTGCATATCTTCTTTTTGCTTCTGGAACTTTGTCTTTTCCCTTGGTACTTTACTTTTGTTTCCTTGTGTATTTTGTTTAGTGGTAATCTCATCCTCCTGATAAGACAGTTGAGAGGGGGAGTGGAAAAAAAAGAACATAATATCTACAGTGATATGACCAGCAACAGATATACCCAATTTTTCAACAGTTCTCTAAAACAAGAATAAAAACAGACTATAAGAGTTTCCCACAAACATACTAAGTACTCAGACATCCTGCCTAATAGCTGGGGGGAAGAGGAAAGAAACCCCAAAACTTTTTCTTCTAGCCTTTTTTTTGTATTTTTTTTTTTTTAATAGAGTAGTTCAGAGAACTAAGCTTCACTATGTCTAAATACAGGCAAGTGACATAATTGTATCTAAGAATACAAATTAAACTTTTTTAGCAAATTATTTATTAATCATTCCCAGAAGGAACAAGTACGCTGTGCACCTTCACAACACACTGAAAAGCTAGTTTCTCAGTGGGATCGCAGAAATAAGAAAGATAAAAATAAGAAGATAACATATAAAGCAATCTGCTTAATAGCAGTTATGTAATATATCCCAGTTTGTCCTCACAGAAACAAAAAAACAAAAAAACAGGAAAAGAACAACATCATCAACCTTGCATTCCAACTGTTCTGAAAGTTCAGAGAAAGTGAAAGAACTTAAAGATTATACTGATATGTCTTCATCTGGAATTGAAAATGTTATTACTTACAAGACTAGCAGATGCCCTCTTTGGAGGTCTCCCTCGCCGTCTGCTTGCAGGACTGAAGATAAACGTGGGTGGGTCATCAGGAAAGAAGTAGGAAAAATTTTGTTCTGCTAGATTATATTTTGCAATTGATGTTGCCTTCATAAGAAAGATGAAAATTCATTGTGAAATTCTTACCTTTTCATAAATATAAGCTAATTAGTGAATCATTAATTCACAAAAAAAAAAGACAATAAAAGTAACTAGATTTACAACTGGTTATCTTAGGATAAGACATAAAAATCTGAAATAGTATAACTGTAGAGTTAATCCACCAAGTGGATAATAAAACAAGCAGCACACATTTGAAAATAGAATTTGGCCTCATTTGGTAAGATCTTATTTCTTTAGCTGCCTTTTAGCAAAAAAAACCCAAAACAACTGGAAACAGTCTTCCTAGCAAGTTACTGAAACGTGTCGAGAATTACTTTTGACAGAGAAAGCCAGAAAATTAATTTGCTGAAGAATCACACAATTCTCTATCATATTTCAACATTTCTAGAGGAAGAGATGGTTTATGACTTCTCTCATTCTGAATTGTCCAGGTTTCTTTTCAAGTCTGCTTTCTCAACCTGGTGACTTCAAGTCTGCCCTTATCAAGTGATATGGAAGAGGACACACAGGAGACGCTCTAAATATGGCATGTTCACGTAATTGCTGAAACACAAGGCAATCAGCAAGGGAACGAGGAGACACTCCACGAAAAGCCCAAACAAAGAGAAGACGACAAGTACACACATATATACAGAATGTAACAATCTTTCTGAAGCACCAGAAAGCATTCCTAATATATCGCTAGACACAGCACACTGTGCCATATCAAGGACAACGTGATTGCTAACAAGCCCAAGGAAGCGGGTGATTTATCCCTTTCAGCTCTACTTTCTTCTATTTCCATTTCTTTAAAAGAGACAGACTTTAAAGTTACACAAAACTTATTTACAAATTAGTTGCCTTTGTTATTTTCCACAACTTTCAGACGCATTGATGCTCTCATCTCTTAGAGCTTTCCTGTGCAGAATGAGCAGTTATGCAGCTGCACGAAGATTCTTCTTAAACACACACAAAAAAATACAAGACATAATAAACAAACATGCTACTTTCTAAAAACAAGATGAAGATAAGAAGGATTTCAGGGTCAAGGCTGCAATATGCAGTGAAACAGTCAAGGATCTCATGCGGCACAAGCCAAGCAAGGGAAATTGCTGCCTACTTGGTAAGTGTGGGAAAAGCCGCTTGATTCCTTGAGCACAAGGAAACAGAAATTCTCAGAGTCATCCTGCACAGACTAAGATGTGAACTTCAATCTGAACTTGTACTACATATCACACCATAGATTTCCACATAAGATGACAAAAATATGCATCTTGACATCTTCAACATCTAATGCCTCATCAAAAGCCCATTCCAGCCACCTGAACCTTTCAGTACTTCTGTCTCACTGAAGAACTGGAGATTAAGTTCAATCTACAATAAAATATTTTCCAGTTAAAAGCATTAAAACAGAGTAATATTAGTTTACTGTACCAAACCAGAAATAGTTAATTTTTATTTGACTTAGAAATACCACCTGCATACCTTGAATAATGAAAACAACTATGTGTTAGACTAAGCAAAAATGTATTATATTTTAATAAATAACATTTTTCTAAGTAAAAGCTCCCATTTTTATTTTGGGGACTTTTCTGAACCAGTTACTAATGAAGAAATTAGAGAATTAAATTCTGCTTTATGTACAGAAAAACTACCAGCTTGTTTACAAGGAAAAGTTAACAAAAACCTGTTTTTACAGAAAAAGTTGCAGTATTCATCCTTTTAATTTTGTAAAAGTCAAACACTAACTCAATATATTATACTTACAAAACGCTAAGCTTGATATAGTTTAAAAAAGAAGCTCGGAGCAGCTAGTAGAGAAGAGCCAAAAAAACCCCGAAAAACCAAGGACGGAGTAGGGTCGATATTCTCTCTCACAAATTATTCCTTCTTATTTACCTTAGTTTTAATGACTCCATCATGTGGTTCACAGTGTTGTTTCAGAAAAAGTTTAAGTTTATCACGAGAAAAGAGATGTTTCCTCCGGCTGTATTGGGAAAGAAAGGTAGCATTATCAACTAACATCTTTAATTACTGTTTAGTATGTGCAAGAACACATGTAACAGATCATATGATTGACCTTTTTCTCTTTATCTTAATTATAAGTTTACACTACTGTAACTAACAGCTGTTCTTTGCAACTCCAATTCAATTAAAAATTTCCTTATGAACAAAACCAAACCCAAGTAATACTTAAACTGTTGTTTTATGCATCTGTCATTTTTGTTTTGACGATCCTGGTATATCCTCTTTTATACACACACACACACACTCCACAGTCTATTCACCTCCACTAGATCCTCCAAACATTGCTATCACAGTAGCTTTTAAAATCCCCATATAAAACTAAAGTCTGATTGGTTTAGAAGAGGGTGAAAGCAAACAAGGACAGCAGGAAAGCAGCCTTCACATCTCTCAAACAGGGAAGTAAGGCACAGAAGGCTCAAGCCAACAAGTGAGAGGGGTGAATTCACACACTGCTTGGTCAGGCTGCGGCACTCCTCGCTACGGGACAGCATGCGCTCCAGATGCTTCCTGGCATCCCAGGGAACTCACACTACTTCAGGGGAAGGAGAATGAACAACTACACAGGAGTAGTTAATGAAAAAACTAATCTCGATTCATGCTGAAACTAAATGACTTTAAATCACTGAAGGTTTTTTTTTCCAAAGTAGTCAATTTCTAAAGTTTTGATGCACAATCTACTCTAAAAATTGTTTAAATTCAAGACAAAACTGTATTATTTAAGAGGCAAAAACTTTTTGGAGCTTTCTATTTTAAAGCAGTAAAGCAATCCGATTGCCCATGGCTGCTCCAACATTTCAAACCAGTAAAGCTACCACACAGAGAGAGCTCACAAAGGCAATAGTTCATCAATATTATAGAATATAGGGTTCATCAGACTTCTTTTTGCCCACTCCATCAGTCAGAGCAGTAGGCACAGGTATCAGAAGCAATAGTAGTTCTCATCTATGTGCCAATGAAAGCAGAGACTTGTAAGGAGTTGGTATTTGTGTAAATACTAGTAAAGCTTGGAACCTTTGCTGTAAAAGCCTGTGAAACAGTATTTTGTTCCAGTGCCTCTAATTCATAGTTCTAGCATGACATTATTTTAAAATAATGTCATTTTATAGCAAAAACATCTTACAGTGAATTACACAGCTCACACAGTTATAAAGTACAATTTTAACTTTCATGTACTAAATTTTACCTTAGTTGAGATGCTTTAACGATAACAGTTTCATATAGTTCTTTTTTAATAGGTTGGACTTTGTATTTGAACAAAGAAGGATCAATTATGGCTTTCTTCTCCCTATAAAAAAAAATTAAAACATTAACTACAATCACAAAACATCAGTCTTGTATTGTACACATCATACACAATGAACCTCCTGAAAATACCCAGCCATTTTTAATACAGGCTTTAACTTCCACTGGTACCAAAGAGGACCTATTCATTTCTGCCATCTTTTCTGCCACTAGATTTAGATCTGCATCAAAGCCAGTTCCTGCAAGGAACAGGAAAAGGGATCAGGGATGTTTGTTTTCTTAGCGGGGAGATGGGAAAGAAGAACAAAGAGGGAGGCAAGAAATGATACATCCCTATCTCTCAGAAAATCAACTCAATATTCTCAGTACTCACGATGGCAACAGGAAGGCAGGAAAAAGGAGAAAAAGATGATGAGGAAAGAGTCCAAAAGAGAGAGTTAAAGAAAATTAATAAAAATGCTAGCCATAGAGCTACGGATCAGAATGTTTTTCTGAAACGTCAATTTAGAAAAAACACCCTCACCAGCAACATTCTGAAAATAACAGGAATCATAAGGCAATGCACCCACACTTTAAAATAAATGCTTATCAAATTGCATGGTTTTCCCCCCCCCGCCCCCTCCCCAAAGTCTACTTCCCTGTTACAACTATCAGCTATGGAGAACTAGATTTTTTCCCCCTTGTGGAAAAAAGTTCTTCAGTTTTAACATAACAGTAACTGTTTTCTTACACCTCTTCCTAGGAGAATAACCACCCAGGTCTGGTGTGCTACCAAACCAAAATTCACTCATTTAAAAAAAACAAAGAGAGGGGTTTTGTCATAGTTAATATATTTTAAATAGCATGGTATATTTATGGACAGACTTTATGAACAGAGTTAAACTACTGAGATTTTCTTTACATAACATTGCATTTTGCTATGAAACAACAGAACTAACTTCTCTTAGTGAGTTGGCTGGTAATTTGTAATCAAAAGTCATATTGCTTTATCAAGAAGAATTCAATAGTCATTCCATCAGTAAGGGAGGGTGAAGAAGTTATGTGGATGAACTAGGATATTTACAGCCATGCATTTCATCATCGTCAGTCCTTCCAACATTTACAAAATGCTTGAAGGTGGAGTCTTTGACAGAACAAAATCAATCAATATACTGCTTGCTATTCTTTACCCTTATGAAGGACACACATGAGATGTAGTGAGCTTTGCAAGACTGCTGAACATGAGATTTACTCCAATTCGTATTTTTCCCCAACTAACTCTGTGAAATAGAAGTCCAAAGAAATGCAACATTCAGATGCCTAATAATAAATACATTAATTCATACAAATTAAGCATAAAAGAAACAGTACTTATCCACAGTTAGTGTCACTTTAGATGAGAATAATTTGCAAATTTCTACAAAAAAATAGTTTACGATGATTAAATGATCAACATAGTTGAAAACAAATGAAGGGACAGAAAAGAAGATTTAGACTTGGAAACAGCAATATGTCTACTACACTGCCTTGCATGATGCTATCCAAGTTAAAATCTTCAGTTGAGTCACTCAGACGAACTCCAATTTAAGAAAAATAATAAGAAAGCCCACCCAGCCAGTCATATTAGCAAAACAGAGATAAACTGTATAAACAAAGTAATTCAGTATACCCACTGGCAAGATTTTAACATCTCTGCCTGTAATTTTGTTAAAAGAGGCTTCACATTTTGGTCATACTGTGATTTGGTCTCCCTGATCATCTTCAGTCTCCAGATCGGAGGCTGTCGCTTGGAATTTCTGGATAGTATCAGATACAAACTTGTTCCCTCACCATACATCCCTGCATTTCCAGCCCTTTATTCTAACAAGCTAAAGAAGGACCCAAACAGATAATGTTCAGATACAAAATAAAAGGTATCAGAGTGCCAATGTTATACGAAAAGTATATTAACTTATGTATACATTTTTAATAGATTCTCATCTCCGATATTGTCTGTAATTGAAAGCAGGGCCCCCAAATAATCAAATGGTTAAATCCTGTATTGTTAACCTTTACTTTTTAGTTTGAGTAAATCCTTCTCTCTACCTTCAATGGATCATATGTAATAGCCCCAACCTAATTTCCAAACGCACTAAGTTTTTTCTGCTTAGTTTCTGAGTTTCCAGTGATTATCCTAAGAAGTTAATATATTCCTGAAATCTGCCTCCATAAATTCAAATGTAAAGTCAAAATTTTGCTTAGTGCATAACAGGAATAAAAAGGTCATTCACTACACGTAGAAAGTTTTAAAAATTATATAATTATCTAGTAGCTTTGGCATAAGAGTCATAATATTATTTTTTGTTGTATTTTATTTTATAAAGCATTATATAACATACATAAAGGTTAGCAAAGGTTAGACCCATTTCACAACAGAGATCCCCTACAGCAAGTCTTCACAGGACAGCTCTGACAGACCACCAGACCCACAGGGAAGAATAACACTATCTTGTAACTTAGAAGGTGAAAACTGGGACTCACCCATATTATACCAGTTTCTACCGCACTCAAGTAAATGTGCCTAGCACCTGGCAGAGTCTGGCATTTTTTGAATGAGGTTACTCTGAACTACTGACAGATAATAATCTCATCAGTCCTTCAATTACTTTGGCACAGTAACCACATGACCTGGATATAAATTTCTGCTTACAGTCCTGCTGTATTATATTCAGGCAGCATGGCCTTAAGGTAGCTGTTGCCAAGAAACTTCTGAGACCTTGTCCTTCTGAGTTACCTTGTCCAGGACATGACTATCCGTATTATCTGGTCTGACTCTTGCTGGAGCTACCTGTATCTTTCAGTATTAATAGAACTAGAAAAATTGCACAGAAAAATACTGAGGGTTTGAGGATCGGGAATGCATCTAAAATGAATGCTATCCTTTTCCAAAAAGAGGCAGTGGCATTTCTTCCTGTCTTTGACTAAGTTTGGGAATGGGAAAAGCTCCCTTGAAGAATGCTTGCTAAATAATGCAATGATTTATGGTGTCCTTATGCTCCAATGCAAGCCTTACACAGAGGTAGTCTGTCAGCATATTGATCCTGATAGAAGAGCTGGCCTCTGCCCACCTTTGAAGGCTGTTGCTGCCAAGGTACTTTGTACTGAGCAGTTACAACTGCGCATTTGGAACTGCAAGTGTTGTCTGGATTCTGACTAAAACTTCAACATAGAAATACAGCAACCTGAAGACTGAGAACAGCGTGCTGGTTATACTGCTCTAGCGACAAGACAACAAAATCGTGACTTTGAACCTTTTGATGAAGATTTTAAGCTGTCTTTGATCCAGTACTTTGGTCTTTCCTTACAATACAAAGAGGACTAAAATCTACCACTGCTGTTATCAGATTCAGGGGACGGAAGGATGAGAGAAGAAAGGAAAGGGGAAAAATAAGAATTAAAGATGAGGAAAGATTTGTTCTACTGACAACATTGTATAGCTTTATTAACAAGCTATGACCACACTTTTTGAAATATCCTATTCTGAATTTCTTTTCCAAATAGAGGCAGAAAACTAGGTTAAAGTTGGTAAAAAAAAATCTGGATGGTAAGGTTCCACTGACATTATTTCCAAAAAACTTTGTTACCTCTACTTGCATCCCAAAATTTGCAGAAACAGTTAACCCTTCCCCAAAATAAAGATAATGCTTCAAATTGAGTAAACACCCAAATTTACTGCCACGAACTAGCCAGCAAGCCAAAAAGAAATTTTTCTTCTGGTATTTCTAATGTGGTTGTGGTTGATGGTTCGCATTACTCATAGCCCTGGCAGGAGGAATACCATGAATTAAGTTGCAGGTAGTATTGCATATATTAGGCAGTACAAGCCCCTCAATCTCCAGTCTGCTGCTGAATGCTAAAGTGAAGGCAAGAGCACAACCTTACTCCTCAGTCTAGCAGTTTAAGGTATGAACAATGCTCTCCTACAATGACCACTATCCTATGGTGCCAGAGGGTCCCAGGGCAGAGCATCAGCAGTTTAAGACCCAAGAAAATTGCCACCTTTTGCTTTGCAACCCAGGCCTTACAAGGCAACCTGTTTTTCTGAGGGAACATAAGAGTGAGAGTGTCCTGGCCTCTTTCTCTCTGTACAACCTCTACTTTTACTGCAGAACACAATAAAAAAAGGTCAGCAGGAACACTTGTACAGAACGCGTGGCTATTTCTGCCCCGTGTAGACAGAAGCAGGGTCAGAGAAAGGTTGGGATCTCTAATGACATCTATTTTCAGTTAAGATTCTCTAGCCTTACAGATTCTTTAGGAAAAATATTTGCAGATGGCCCATCAATCTGTGCTGTGCTCCCCTCCCCCCCTCTCACAAACACACCGAGCATCTGCTGTACCATTGTTTAACAGCACTGCAGCTTTGCATGAAGGCTGGCTCTCAAAACCTGGAGATTTGTGTGCAGAGGCAGAACTGCGGTTCTGCACTTATCAACTTGACATTGGTCCCAAGGCGAATAACATCCATACTCTCCACGTCCAAGTTTCTCCATAAACAGCAAGATATAATCCCCAAAGGATTAGGGCTGCAAGACGATGTCATTCGGTTCAGTGAGATTTCTCATTGTATGAGTAAGAGTATAAAGAACGTCAGATGCCAATATACAAAAACTGTCAACAATGCTTTACCTTCAGATAGGTTTTACAGGTAAAGCAAATAATACTTTCCATGTTTGCACTCAGAAAGTAATTGGAGTGTTATTACACTCCTGCATTCATTATTATAAGACTCACTTAAAACTTCCAGTAAGCATTTTAAAGCCATAAGAGGTTTGCAGTTTAAGCCTGTACCATAAATGTTTGTTAGGTACGCCACAGAACAATGTTTCAAAACTTTGCATATTCTCACAACTTTCTCCTTCTAAGAGAAAGAAATTTTCCTTCCCTTCTCTGCATTGTCAAAATAAGTAATCAGCTGGGGAGAACCACAGGCTGACTGGGAATGTAAGATTTAGTCTTACTACCAGCTCTGCAGGCATGGAACTGACAGCAATATAAAGGGATCAATCCCACAGTCAGCTCTGTGCATGCCTGCATTATTTCAAGAATAACCTCCTTTCAAATGCCATATGCCTTGTGGAACACAGAAAATGCATTTATTTTCTCAAAGATGTAGAATCTCTTCATGAGCAATTTGGACACTGCCTTCAAGAGACAGCAGAGAATTTTGAAAGTTATTTATCCTATGTTATTTTCTTAGCTAAGTGAAGAGCTCCACCCTAGCTATTCAAGGCATGTTAGGACATGGAAGTCCTCAAGCAACAATCAATGAGAGTAAGTTATGCATCCACGTGACATCTGAAAGCCAATGACAGTTCATGTAAAGCCTGTATCTTGCTAGATACAAGACTGGGGCCCACTTCAGACTCTCGTCTTTCGTCAACATTGTGCTTGTGAAGCACAGAAATCTCTCTTCTCATTATACAGGTAGGATAAGCTGCATATATAGGCTCAATTACTGGTCAGTAAAGGGATACTCCAAATTAAACACAGCTACAGCCAAGAAGCTCTTATTCAGTGTTACTAAGCTAGTCCAGCCTTCCTTAAGACAAGACGCACATTGTTGCCCTGCACCTAAAATCATAATCAAATCCATAAAATACAATGGTATATATTTACATGGACACACACACACACAATGAGGAAAGCTTTGTACATTTTTATGTTTTGGACACAAACACATTAAGTCTCTGGGAAGACTTTTCAGAGAGTTCCAGTAAGAGCATGTCCTCTTATTATAAGGCAATCTCAACTCTGAGTGTCATGATGGAAATGAAGTAATACATTATGCTAAGTAGTGCCAGACTGTGGCAATGCAGAACATTACTGCATTTTCCAAGCTATAGCAGCGCAGAGAGGACTACTGATAGACATACATGGCTCTCGCACCATTTCTCAACAGAAACACTGTCTTTCCAAACAGATGAACAATGACTATCCTGTAGGTACTCCATTTCTCATAACACACAGTTCTCTGGTGGATTACACATAGTGTAACTGGCACCTGTGAATATTCAGCTTGCCACCTTCAGGTGCCTGAACACTCAGGATCCATACAGATCAAATAGTTTGTTTCAGTCAGACCCTGCCAAGACTGCTTTAGTCTCATTTCCACCCAGCCCAAATACTTTATACTGTAAAAGTATCATTTACCCATTTTGTGCAGAGCTATTGTGCGTTTCTGAGTCGTCACTGTCGCTGATGACAATTGTGTCTCCGTCAGCGCTGCTGGTGTGGCCGTTCGACATTCCATTGTGATGGGCTGGAGCTATGACTTCCAAAATCTTACACTGCAACCTAAAATAAAACACAGACATTTATTACCATCAAAGTGTTTCACTACTGCAAGGAGTCTAAAGTTGTAGCAGATGTTATTTTAAGAATACATATATAACTGAACATTGTATTATCTACTAAATAAGAAAATACCTAAGAGCCTTGCACTGAAATACTAGGTACAATATTAATTTAATGAGTTCCATCTAATAAACGAACAAATTCATCTGCTCACACAGCTATCAGCTTCACTACTCAGGACAAAAAATAAAAATCAAGTCACTAGTAGAATGATTTGTAGTTGTGAATTTTTTTCCAGTTCTCACTTCAGTAAACTGAAAGTTAACTTAATGTGTTACTTTAAAACTAGACAGCAAATCTTTTATTTTTTTATACCAGTCTAAGAAAAGCAAAAGATTTTCAGATCCCGAAGTATTTTTACTTATAGATCATGTTCTACTGCTGTCAATGACCTAAATAAACAAGGCTGAAATGATTATTATGCATCTAATCTTAATAATGGCCCATTTATCTGCTGACACATATTAAGGCTCCATCTGGCATGCACACAATTGACAAAACAAGTCTATCCCTATGCCATCCCAAATGCTAGTTATAAAAGGCAGAATTAACTACATGTTAGAAGTATAATTAATCATCACTTCATGCTGGGTAACTGTATTATAGCTGGTTCTCAACCACTAACTTTCACCCCTTTCTGGAATTCCATGGTTCATAATCTTTAGTTTTATCTCCTAAAGCCATGTCTGCTTCATGAAAATTAACTACTGCAGTCAATGGATGCTGTCACATACTACCACAAAAAGCTCAAAGGGTGGGGGGAGAAAGAACACATAATAATTCTCTTCTCTGGGCATCAAACACTGTCACTTGAAATTAATAAAATGGAGAATACATGCAGCACAGGACTTGAATTCTCGTGACAGCATGCTTAAGTTAAAAATAAACAAACCAAAAAAACCCTGACAAATCTATGACAGACAAATTCTAAGTGTTCTTTTATCTGAAGACTGGCAAAAAGGAAATAATGTCAAAATACTTCTTAAACACCTCTTTCTGCAAACAGACCGTACTATCCAAAATCTGCACACATTGAGAGAAGAAAAAAAAAAAAAAGAGGGAGGGCAGAGAGAGAAAAGTTGAAAACATTAAGATATCCTAGGTGGTTTTCACTTGTGAATTTAGCTAGGGCCAGTAACGCAGTTAGTGCCTGTAGCTGTCCTCCCCAAGCCTCTCCAACAGGCAGAGCGCCCCAGGATGATCCAACAGGATATGTTATTTAAAAAAAAAATAATTAAAAATTTAAAAAATCCCAGCCTATTAACATCTTTACATATTCTTAAAGGCAATGATATGACCAATGCTTAATTATCCACATGCAGAGGCAGCCTGAGTCCGCTGTACTTGCTGACCGCAGGCACACTGCCATTCCAATACAGCCAGCCCGGTTTCCAAAGCCGCCTGGTTTGGGGCTGGAAAACACGTTTTCCTGGTGAGTGGAGCCCAAGCTAATTAACTGCGCAAATCTAAAGAGACTCTGTGTAAAGAACCAAGAGCACCCAAGTATGTAATGGAGACAGAGCCTAGTGGCTGTTGACAAAATAAGTCCAAGTGCAACAAGGCTTATTAAGGTCTGGCCCAGCACCAGACTCTGACTGAGTTCTAAGAGAAAAGTCTATCATTACAGTATCTTGGTTTTCCAATATTCAAAACATCACAGCCTCCCCTTCATACTACATAATATGGAGCTGACCATATGGCAGAATGTGTATTATTATGCTGGCTTTTTTTAAATCCAACAGAGATCACCTGCTAAAGATGACTTCTTAGTAGAATTATTTTTGTTTCAGATTATAAAATATATTTCCTAGAGAGTCCAATTCAATTTAAAAAACACTTCTAAATTAATTTCTAATAGAAAATAATCAAAAGCACCAACGCTTAAGGCTACTTTTTCCTAATTTGTTTGCAATTTGAAGACCACTAGAGGGAGCGCATATACCCTAAATTTGCAATCACAGTAAAACAGCCACATGAAAGCTAAATCCCAACCTACGCTACCCAATGCCATGAAAGGACAAAGATGCTAAAACATACACACACGCACGAATCAATCCTCCTGGACAAAAATACTTGCACATTTAGTCACCAAGGATTTAACCAACACTTAATTTACCTGCTTATCCAGACAGCCCTGTAATTTACAGGGTATCACATCTCCTTCTGTAAGAATGAAAATTATATATTCTATATACTTGATTCAGTAAGTAGCAAAATCCCTAGTACAGCTGCCTTTTTTTTTTTTCTTTTTATTACTAAACAGGGAGAATGACTAATGGAATAAGCTATCATGGAAAGCAAGTGATTCTCCATCCTCTATGCATTCACTCAAATAATTACCAGAAATCTTTGGGGAAGGAATCAAGTGAAACACACATTACCTGGCTCAATAAAAGCATAATCCAATGAAATTCAATGGTTACTGATAGATAGGGGATTAAAGAAAGTGATGCAACCGTTCCTTCTGGTATTAAAGAAATAATAATCTACAAATAAAGACTTTTTTTTTTTTAGCCTTGCTACAGTCAAGTCATGGCTAGTAGCAGCCAGTTCCCTGGGCTAAGAGAGGCAAAGACACTTTGCTTCTAGTGCAAATGAAGGTCTGCTCTTCTCAATAACCTAATCATTCCCCAAGTTCACTTATTACAACTCTTGTATCATAAGGCACGTAAAACAGCAGAGCTGAAAGCTGAAGCAAGAGAAATGAAGCATACTACTTGCAATACTTTCTAAAAAGGATACCTTAAGATCTTTACAGAGCTTATGTCAAAGTAAAACCACGCTCACTCATCATTTCCCATGAAATAAGAACTTGGGGCACCTAAATCTAAAAAGACAGTGAGTTCAAGTAAATAGATACATACCCCAATATCCTCCTCAGTCAAGAAGCACTTTTTTCAAATAACAATAAATATTGTGAAAAAGCTTACAGCCACACTAAGTGAACCCCAAAAGGTATTCAGAAAAGGATCAGATAAATTGAGAATAGAGCCATCATGAACTTTGACACAAAAGTCCCAGCAACTCTAGCTCAGACACTGACAGACAAAAGCTAGAACAGTAAACCTGCAAAAGGATTACTCTGTACTCCAGCAGTTTTGCATACCCCTTTCTGTCCTACAGGCTGCTGTCAACAACAGGGTACAGGTCCTCTGACCTGTCCCAAGGACGGCCCTTACTCTCTCAGTTTTATTTTTTGCTAAGCTCAGAAACCAAGCTCTTTCTTTTTCCTCTTCTGTTATGGTAAAGGTTCCAGAAGCGCTTGGCCTATATGACTAAATCTGTTGGTTTTTCTGAAGAAAGAACACCACCACAGGAACCCAGAAGTTTTAAACACAAAGACAGGGGAGGTATCACCCGTGTAA
>VXBL01010250.1:310647-325635 GCA_013400195.1 Aramus guarauna
ATTCACCCGTTTAAATTTTTTTTTTTTTTTTTTTTTTTTTTTACAATACCAGTGCACATCATCTTCTCTCTCAAATGAAAAATACTGAGATCTTCCATTGAATTCCATGAATTTGGGGTAGGGCTGGTCAGCTGTGCAGGTGAAAGAACATAACTGACTCCAGCAATGTAACGGCAAGGGACGCTGACTGGAGACTGTGGTACAGGACAGAGTTTCTCTGGAAACCCAACTCCATCAGTCTCTCTTTAGAAGAGCAATTCTGGGCCGTGCTTTGAAGAGTAGCTTAACACAACTAGAAGAAAACTTTAAGGTAGCACTGAACCCTGTCACTCCCAGAAGAATGGTAAGGAAGCAGCAGGCTGAAGGTGTACAAATAAAAGTGCACCTGCAGCCTCAGACTGCTGCTCCACGACATGCAGAGATGACTTTACAGTTCAACACTGCTGAAAGGGGGAAGTCTTCCCTTGCCATTCCTCCTTCCAGCCACATACCTGCTACAGTGCTTGGGATTTTTTTAGCTCTGGCCCTCAGGATCATCTATTGATTGCCATTAAATTGAATGCACTTACAAAAAACAAAACAAAACAAAAAAAAAAAATCACACACAACACCAAAACCAAACCAAATGACAAAACAAAACACCAAACAAACCAAAACTAACCCAACTGAAGAGCTGGATAAGTTACTATCAGCTACTTCAAGCTGCTCACTGAAGGATCTGATGAACTCGAGCATATCCAAGAGGCAAATATTGGCCACAGCCAAAAGCAGAGAAGAAAGGAGAAGTAGTAAGACCTTCCTCACTCAGAGGCCCTGAGACACTAATTTATTGAGTAGCTCAGTATTTTACCATTCCTAACTGAAACATGACATCCCAGCAAACAAACACTGGGTCACAGGGAAACCACACACCTAACAAGGTAGTTGGGCAAGACAGGTACCTGCTTCAAATGTACCAGTAGTCCAAGGCGAGTGTCATTCAGAAAACTCCAGAACAAAGGGTAAGCATAACTTAGTTGCCACATTTCTCTCTCACTCAGTTGAGCAACTAAAAGGCACATAAATCAGCTATCACGAGTTGCAGGACAAGCAGGTATCTCCATCTACCTCTGCTGAAGCAGTAGAGCACCACAATTTGAAGAGGAGAAACAGAAGCTGCACTCTACTATGTAACGGGCCAAAAACAGCCATCACAGGATGTCAAGCAGAAACCTTAACCCTGCAATTATCAGCATTTTCACTTACTCAGAGAAGTTCTTCCCAAATGCTGAGTAGGCCTTTATATCCAACCACGGCTGGAGTTAGAAGCTGTGAGAGGAGAGACCACTTCTCACTGCCCGTCAGCTGAGCATTCTTCACAACAGCTTTTGATCTGACCAGCACAATAGAAATAACAGTCTGGCACTCTGCTATGTCTTTATTTCAAGTCAAAAAATCAAGATCCCTTGAAGGCCCAGGTGAGTTATAAACATGCCTCCAAATGCTTTACAATAAGCAGACAAAACCCATCCCTTGGATGCAGAAGGCTGTTTCAAATGGGGCGGTGGGGGAAGGTTGCAATACTTTGAGGCCAACTTTTAACGTAAAGAAAACAATGACCAGCGAGTCAGAAGCAAAAGGAAATTAGCTTTTTAAAAACAGACACCCAAATGAATGCAAACTTTTTCAAATGCCAAAATTAAAAAAGCACACCTTCTCTAATAGCATGTAAAGTTAGTTGAATACAGAAAACCCCAGAAGTAATAGAAGAAGCTATAGGAGCAAGTACCAAGCAGTACCAAAAAGCTATAGCCTCATTCTGTTTTGTCAGCTTTTAGTAAGTTTTTAAGAAGTAAATGTCACATAAGTGCAGTAACTCATATCCTTGTCCTAACAGTTCTCATACACTTGAAAGTAATTAAAGAGATAAAAGTGAGACAAGATCTGAAGGAATAAGTGACATCTTTTACTAAGCTAACTGGTACAGTTTAATGCACACACAAAACAAAAGCACGCAACAAGGAGACAGTTTTATGCACATTAATGGCTTCCTGAAGTACAGTAAGAGCTGCTGTTTTCGAGTTTTAGCATCTTCATTTGTCTGTCAAGTTACAGGTAAGACGGTATGCTTCCAAGAAACTAGTAACCAGCATGTTTCTGCTTAGGGCAAGAGAATCCTATATGCACAGTAGCTGTCTCCTGTGGAATTAGGACAGCATTAACTTAACGGTATATGCATCTTTTTGACTGCCCAGCATTTGGTTCATAGTATTGTATTGATTTAAAAAAAACAACCAGACAACACCACAGAAGTCATAAAACAAACAAACCAAATCCCGTATCTTTAAATTTATAGTGATAAAAGTATAGAGTATGCACAGAAATGAGAGCTAACAGAGATTGGCAGCACCCAAAAATAGTTGTAACAGCTGTTCAACAATCTATAAGAAAGGAGCTGCAGGTTCTCTCCCAGATATCATCATCTCATAGCTTCCATTAGTCAAATACAAATATATTTGTTAGTCAACAAATGCAAATATATTTATATCCCAAAGGACTCAAGGGCAGTGGAACATGAATTCCTTACACGTGATTTTTCTAGGCCAGGAGTTGACTGATCCTTAAACGGCAATGCTGGAAGAATGCAAACTGTGCTTGCTCTATGCATAGGTTAGCTGCTCTGTAGTACTGTCAGCTATGCTGTTTCATAAGCACCACACTAAACTCTGCTACTGGAATTCAACTTTACCTTTTGAAATAAAGAAACTTTCTTTGTATGCAGGAACTCATGCTTAAGCCTTACCACTACAAAAACCACACTATAACTTTCTGATTCTTTAGACATTAATGCCAGTGCCTCTGCATCCAGATAGCTTTGAAACCTACATGTCAGAGGGGAAATTTGTTGGTGGACTAGAAAATAATTTAAATTCACTGTAACTCATTAAAGTCTAAACATGGAAGACACTTTGCCTTTACTACCTAGTGGTCTCATATTAACATCATAGTTCTCAGAAGACATATAGCAATTAATACCTTGTTGCCAGTTTGAATGAAAAAGATGGAAAATTAGCTATAATCTTATCTCTTACAAGGATTAACTTCTACCATCCCAACCCCATATGAGCTAGACACAGTCATGGCTAGCAACACGCTTCTTGTGCCCCAGTTAAGACTTACAGAGATGAAAACAGTATGCAAATCTTTTAATTGGCCTAATGCAGTGCTTAATCCACTATGAACAGTCCTAAGGCACTGGGACACCAGCCAAACAATTGATGAGTTAAAAAAAGAAGTTTCACTTACAGACAAGGTTGTACTGTGATTATCTACGTTTCCTACAGCTTGGCAATGGTCAACATCAGATCATCCAGCAGAGAAAGGATGTTAACCTATACCTAATGCATGATCAGATACAGCGCTCTTCCCAACAGAGAACTTCATCTACTACTTTTGTAAATAGGTCCATTTTAAAAACCACTGTGTTCTCTTAAAGCATTCTGGTGTTGCCTACTCACAGACATTAGGCAAGTATTCTTTTGCAGTGGTGTCATCTAGTGGTCAAATTCAATGAACAAAAAAAAAAAAAAAAAGATATACCTTATTTATATGTCATGTTCTATATGTTTTCTTCCTTCTTATACACTACCTTTAAGCAAACTATTTCAGTTTGCAGGTGGTTGACCTTTTAATTAAGTTCCGTACTAACTGTTGGACAACAACTGGTTGTTCCGCATCCTTCATGGGGAAGGGAAGGCATCGTCACATAAGCTATTTTTAAGGCTGGGGGAGGGGAAGCTGAAGAGCTAGTAGAGTTGTCCAACCTAAAACCTCAGATCTCTTCACTGCTCAAGACAGACTGCAAGCTGACAGATTAATTAACTAATTATCGCACCGCTCACTTGTGTACCCTAATAAAGACAGCCATTATTTCTTGTGATAGCATCTAGTCTCAGAACACTGATGATAAATCACAACTGGTTGTTTACACATGCTTTAAACCTAGTCTTTCCTCTGACAAAATAATAATTAAAAAAAAAAAGCACACTGCTGACGTCAAGAGAAAGGAATAGGTCCTACAGCTGAGTGAGTGACACAGTTGTAGGTTTTAGTTGGTCTCAGGCATTCCCTGAGGTTGTTTCAGGTAGGCCTTCCACACCATGTAGTTCCAACTTTCAGGTAACTGACTTCAGACACCAACATGTTGAGAATCAATTTCACAAGTTTTAAGTACCAATAATACAAGACAGTACTAAGCAACAAATGGACAAGTTACTGCCAATGAGGACGGTATGGGTCTTAAACTTTCAGTTCTGAAACTCAAATATAGGAAGCAATTCCAGCGATGTGGTCAACATTTTTCCCCTGCTTCAATAAAGTATGCATTGAAACACTAGCTGCTTATTTTACAACCTAACTGACCATGGCTAACATGAAATATTCCTCTATTTTTCCTCCCGACAAAATCTCAAATAATTACCATGCCTTTTTCAATAAATTACTTTCCATAAACAGCAATCTGACATTCTAAATAACAGTAGTGTCAGCTGTTTTCAATTCCTTGGCAACTCAAACTTGAACTTAATTTGAGATTAGCAAATCTGTCTATATTATGTGATATTTCTGACCAATGTTTCAAATAATAATTGTGCCTCTTATGAAGGCAGTACTAGGAAAACATCGTTACACAGCTCCTATGGTTCTTTAACTGGGAATCCAAGCACCTCATGTTCTAAAGCATAGCACAGCTGCCACTTTGGAGAAAACTCAGCCCCGCTTTGGCCAGAAGAGCTGGACACATACAAACCAAGAGAGCTGACCATTTTTAATCAATACATCATCTGAAAGAGTGGAAGAGCAAGCAGAATTATCTCCTTGTTGCCTCTACTAGATTACCAAATTGCACACATCATTTTCAGAGACTGCCTGAACAAGTCACATTGTAGGACTGGGGGGCTTTCTCTGCAGTTTCTTTCAGGTTGATAAGGGCAGTTAAGACACCAGACATATCAAAACAACAGGAAGACAGAGTATCTCCCAAATTGTCCGAGTTCCTCCTACCAGACCTCAGCAACAAGTCAGAAGCAGCCAAATTCAAAACTGAGCAGCACAACAAAAGACTAGAAACCAGAAGAGCCTGATAGGGACATAAGACCAGAAAAAGCAATGGGACAGCCGATTCTGCAACACAGAGATTGAATAAAAGAACCACTGGTTGCAAAAAATCATCTTCTGCCTAGCGACATCACAAAGCGCTTGCCCTCCTACTCTTTCTAGATCACCCGTCCATTGCTTACCGTACTACAGACTACTTCATATACTCAAGATAAAAACATTTACATTAAGTCAAAATGCTAACCCTTCTAGTATTTGAGTTTCCTCTCACTTACTTTGTTCAATATCTAGGAAAGCTGCATCAAAGCAATCTATCCTACAAGAATATTACATGTGCAAATTTAGGAGCTATAATATATCAATACTTATGTTGCTTGAGCAGCCCCTGGTTACATATGCATTATGCTGTAGGCTTCGCATTAAACAATGCGAAGAGCTCACATAACAAACAATCCTGCTGACATTACACGTGCAAAAAGCTCCATACATAAATGCAACACAACACTTTACAACACCACAACACAACTGGGTTTTCATGATCTGCCAAATTCTGTTGGTCTCCTAGGATGCTATTACACTATAGATGGATAGTGACCATTTTTGCTAGAAAAATCACAAAAACGTAGCTGCACAGGACAAACACACACAAATCACTCTGTGGAACAGCCGCATTATTTACATGTAACAGGAGTTGGTATACTTAATCCCCAATGTAGTACTTCAAAATACGGGTTAAAGTCAACTGTTAAATGGGCAGAATAACTATGCCTCACCTCCTCCCACTTAGTATTCTTTAATTATGTATCTCTAAGCATAAAAATCCCTCTGCATTACCATGTTACTTGCACTGTTTCCTGGATTTACTATGAAAGGTCTGAACTAGCTCTCTACTATACCTTTGTCTAAAACACCAGTGGCATAGAATCAGCTACAGTGAAGTTTTCATGCTTCATTTTACCAGACACAAATTTATACTTTTGTAGTTTAAAACATACAATCTCTATCAGGCTAATTTTCCATGAAAATAGATTTTATCTGAATCTTTGGTATTTTGAACGGTATCTAGCCCACCCCAAAGGCTTAAGAAATTTAGCTTATATCCTACTAATACATTGATCTGTGAAAGGAGAACATAAACACAAAATTGTTAGATATGTATCTCAACACAATTTTGAATAACCAAGAAGATTGACTTAAAGGCTGGTAAAAAAATGATAGCTCTATCTTAATGCGATAGAATCATATCACAACTTTATCTGAACAGAACTTAGCTTACATGGTAAATATAAACCATTATGTTAGGGCAAACTTAGAAACTGATTTATGATGGTCTAAAAAAAGTGAAAAGGATTCTGAATTTCAAAAGACAAAGAAACAAGACAGACTCGTATTTATCACACATAAGCCTACTTTTCATTTAAGCTTTGAAAAGGTAAGATGCACACACATAAATATTTTAGCAAACAGTTTAGAAAAGTAATAGAAAGACAGGAGGGTGGTTGTTGGAAGAAAAGTTTGTTCTTCTAAAGCATTCTTTTTGCTATTAGTTTGGAAACTGACAGTATCTTCAAAGATTGAAAATAGAGGCATTTCATTGAGCAAATGAAAACCAACAGCTGAACCAGACTTACAGTTCATAATATTCAGGGTTTTATTTTAAAATAAAGATAAAAAAACCAAAACTTATTCTTTAAGCAAAATAGCTGTAATACTAGTGGTAACCTGGGTCTAGTCATTAGACAAGCATAAAGACGAGGGAGATAGAAACAAATTTTGGATGTAGGTTTTCTGTACAGAAAGCAGCAACTCTACTGAAGTTGCTCTTTTCCTGGCTTTGGAGACTGTGACTTCGCTGGTTGAAAGGAATAGGGCAGGGAAGAGATGGAAAGCTTTTCTATTAAGCACTGACCTTATGTATGTAGCCATACAAATTTCCTTAAACTTACTATCTCAGCAGCACATCAACAGATTTTTCTTCCTGGTGTAGTACAAGATTTGCCTTAAATAAGATCTGGATCAGTCACTAACAAAACTCACAGACAGTAGCTATGGCCCCAATGACTGTTTTGAACCAGCCCACTCCTGTCACCCAATATACACCAGATTATATGCCAAGACCTCAGGCTACCTACAGAAGCCAACAGGTTGTGTGGGCCGTCTACTCTGCAGTGTAAGCTGGCACCTTCCTCCTGAAAAAAGCAAAACAACCCCACAAACAAACAACAAAAAACCCAGCAACAGTTGAACCCACAAAGGCTTTAGCACACATTCTCCAAGTACTTCCAAGCTGCGCGTGTTTAAGTCTTTCCCATTCTAAGACTCAGGTGAAACTGCAAGCTCATTTAGACAAAATACAGACCTTTTCTAGTCCTCTCCCAGAAGGTGCTATAAAGAAAGACTCAAACTAGCTATGTGTTATAAAACAACTTATTTATACTACAGAGCATATGTACCAAACATATGAGAAAGAAAGCACCTGAAGCTTGAAATTCTTCTAATCAGTGTAAGATAATAAAAATGCTTGCAATATATACAGTCTAAGAGTAAGCATAAGACTAACTCCGAGGGGGAAAAACCTCACCACATTAAATCCCAGATAATGACCTATTACGAACATTTTACAATTAATTCCTGACTTCTCTCAGAATGCAGTCACAATTTTCACCACTACCTAAAAAGAAAAATCCAACTTTCATCATTTTCTTAAGCTTTCAATAGTTGGGCCATTCTGGGTACAGAAAACACCATGTGATGAATTACATTCTGCATGAATCATCAAAACTTTCATATGATTTTTAATTCATAGCTTCTCCTAGTTTCTCATTAAATCTCATTCTACAAACAACCCACCTTACACCAGGGGACTTACATTCTTTTGCAAAATCACCACTCAGACCAAAAACCTGCAGTGTCAAGACCTGAGGGAGCTGTCCTGTCTCCACAGCTGTTTCTAAGCTAAGGAAAGAGATACCAAGCCCAGCAATACAATCCTACTCTTAATTAAGGTAGGGAGGAGCAGTAACAGTATCACTAGCATCACACCTCACTTTGAGTATGTTTGATGGAGTTTATTATCCTGATTTTTGGTTTAAATAGAGCACGTGCAAAAACCACCCACACCAAACAACAAAAAAAAGATTATTTATTTATTTTTAAATATACTTACCTTGCACCGTTATTTCTAACTACTTCCACTGTTTCACCAACAAAATACCGGTCCTTGACATAAGCAAAGATTTCATCACAGATCTCATGAAGTCGGGAGCGATGGGTAAGGGTGGCCAAGTAGAGAACTGGAATGATGAGTGCCTCTGGAAAACTTTGAAGATTATGTCTGGCTTTCTTCTCTGATTCGAGTGCTTCCTGATATGTGAGTCCTGGTTTACCTGTGACAGCACAGCTCCACACAAGGCTGTTGCACAGAATCGTGCGTTCAAAAAAATCACTGAAAAGAAAGGCAAGGAGGGAGAGAAAGAAAGAAAATGGTTGAGTTCCAACTAACATTTTCAATTTGCTTACAATTAATACAGCAGCAAATTTCTTTTACAAGCCTGAAATACTATGGCAGCTCTACTCCTGCAAAGGCTGTAGATAATCAAGGGTTATTTAGCATTTTTTAGCCATAGCATAGTAGGTTACTATTGTAAAACCAAAGTCTCCTCTCACTACAGAAACAGCATCAAGACCTAGAAGTGCTGCAAACAAATATTCATGTATAAGAAGCCTTATGCATAAGAATAATCACACTGAGTTTAATAGGTGTCATATCCTCCTCACATCCCCCACATTTCCACAAATATTTGCAAGAGGAGGGTCTAAAACTGTACAAACAGAAAATATCCCTAAGATCACAGAAACATGTTGAAACCTGAATAAGTTTCAGATTTTGAGTGCCCTAGCTCACAAATGAAAAGATGGGAGAGGTAAAAAATTAATGTCAAGTAGTTCTCTAAATAGTTTTTATTCCTTCACTGTTTGCATTGCTCTTAGAAAAAGCATTAAACTATTTTTTCCTACAGATTCTTCTCCCTTGTTCTATTAGCAAATATTGATTCTCCTCCTTCCCTGTATTTCCAATGAATGCTAAAATTACACCGTTGTTATTGCTTGCTTACTAGTTATTATACTGGAATCAAGAAAGAAGAGCTTTCATTAGTCAGTATCTGTCACTTCTTGACAGGCATCAGAGAAATAGCAGTTTGTTAAAAAACTTTCTAATTAAGTAGATGATGTAGCTATTCACAAAACTACGTTAAAACATCCAATAGACTATGGATCAGTGATTGGACAGCAGAGCAATCTCTCAATATGCCCCCATTCAGACAATGCTCTTTATTTGCCTGCCTTTAAAGGACTTGTATTGATATATATTCAACACACGACATCACAACCTGAGTTGGGTTTTGCCTTGTATCAGTTCAACCTAGCTACTTCAAGGCAGACACACAGTGCTTTCAGAACACTGCATGCTACATGAGATACCTATACTGAAGTTTAATTCCTTTAAAAAAAAAATTACACTGCACAGTGTTCTCATTTTTAAAATGATAGAGCTGTTCAACTAATTTCTTGTAATGGGGTTGGAGAACTGGACAGTTCACACTGAGGTTTTTTTCTTTAGGCTCCCTGCAAACTCCAGCTGGCAAACATGCATCCGTTGGACTGATGCAGACGACGATGTTCACTGCAGATGGACAGATGAATAATAACATTTTGCAAATGAAAATGGAAACTCCAGACTGAGGACAATGGATGGTCCTGGCTCAGATAATCCTTTCTGCATGAGCACAGGATTCCTCAGAGTGAAAGATGCTTTAGGAAGAATACCAGCTGCAAGAAGGGGAAAAGGACAGAAGAGGAAAAGATATTATCTGAAGAATATTTAATAGCCACAAAATTTCAGATGTTTTTATCCCCTGCATCTTCTTAATATATTTGATAGTACATGGGTCTAACACTCGTAAATAATAAGGAATAATTTGGGTTTGCTTAGTCTAACCAAGAAAAGGAGAAGAACAAAGGAGAGAGAATGAGAGAAATTATTCTTCAATATATGAAGAACGGATGGCTGTCACTCATTCTTTGTGCATAGGACAATGTGCTTTTTTTGTTGTTAACCATGGTGAATCAGTATCTTTAAGGTATAGAATGGTTAAACATTTTAAAGAACATGTTAGACAAAAATCTGGGGGTTTTGTTTGGTTGTTTTTTTTTAAGGTGATGGAATACATAAGACATGATCTTTCCAGGTCTCTTCCTGCCCCACATTTCAATACTTCTGTATTAGATTCACAGTAATTTTTAGTAGTCTTACTGACTTCAATGGATAAAGAAACGTTTACTCAACTCTTCATGCAGCTCTGTGTGTGTGTGTGTGTCTACATATATTTTTGTGTCCCACTTACCAAAGAGGTTCTTGACAATTACATTTTGTCAGGAAAGAAAAAAACACACCCTAAGAGTTATTTAAAAAAATGTACCAGAACATAATTTTCAAAAATTATGAAAGTAAAAAAGAAAAAAAAAAAGGGAAAGAGAGCAGAGAGGGAGGGAGAGACTAAGGCTGAGGCTGACAGTGTCCCTTTAAGAGCTGCTGTTATTCTTTGTGAGGGGACACCGGGCAGTCAGGCTATTTAAAGCAACAGCATTGAACTTGCACCAAAAAAACCAAACCAAAACAACTTAAAAAAAAAAAAAAGACAACAAACTCCTCTCTAAAATTTTTTAATCCATGATTATTACAAGTGCAAAATTCTAAGATTAGCTGAAAGATATCTGAGGAAAACATTCTTCTGTTCACATACAAGAGTATTTTGTGTATCTAGTTTCATTGTTGCTCATTTCCTCTTTTGTTTTGGGTGGATTTTTTTTCCCCCCATGAACTTACAGGGAAGAAAAAAAAATTTTGCCAAAAAAAAAAAAAGATTACATTCAGTTTTTAAAGCATTGTCTTTAGCTAGTCATTACACATAGCACATCAAAACCATCTGTGGCTTAGTCTGTTAACACAGTTTTATTGCAATGTTTTAATGATCTCACTTTAACTTCGTTTGAGAGAAAAGAAAATCCCAACAGTATAGCAGTGGATTTTATTTGTAGTACTCTTTCTGTCCCTGTCTCTCTCTGGGGCATGTCACACAAAGAGCAGACACAACAGCTACCTAAGGAGACAACAGTAGTAGTAGCAGCAGTGATAGATACCCTTTCTCTTAAAAAAGAGCAATAATGCACTTGACCATACTCTACATTCAACTTATATTCACAAAAACAAGTGCCTCTACTGCTACATCACATCTGAAGCCTTATCTACATCTTTATCTAGCGTATTATGGTCTTTGGGGCTTCCTCACTGGTTCAAGATCTCTGTAACTCTCGACAACATGGAGAAGGAAGTTGACGCGGAACGTGTACACAAAGCTCACTTGCCTATGGTCCCATCTGCCTGCGAGAAGTCAAACGGGACCGACCGCAGTGCCCTGGTCCACATCAGTTCAACTGCTCCAGGAGCAGAGACTAAGAACTGAGTTGCCTTGTATTAGTAATTAATACTGACTTCTCAGCTGGATGCCTTTTTTTCATTTACATTTAGTTAGTTTTCCACGCAAGGTAAGCTAAACAGAAAAATTATCAGCAAAAACCATTGAGAAGTAGTTTAATATATATTCTTAGTAAGTATTTGTTAGGAGGTAGTTCGATATTTGAAGCTGGAAATTACTTGCAGTTTCTGTGCTGACTGCACTTGCAATGGATATAAAAACCCAATCTAGAAATGACATGCCTTTTTCTTGAACTAACAGAGTATTCCCATTGAGTCTAAGACCTACTGTATTTTAGTGTGTTTCAAGAACATGTTTATTTCAAACCATTTACTTTCATTCATTTTCTTAGCATATACTACAATCAAGTTGGGGGGTGGGTTTGGTTTTGGGGTTTTTTTTTCATCTTTTTAACAGAAGAATTATATTCTGGAGAATGTCAACTATTAGAAAGTCATGTTAACTAAGTGATATTTCTGAGAGAGGAAAAAGCAAGAAAAAAATAAATCTAAGGAATGGCTAATTTGTAATAATTATCACTTTTAAACCCAAAGCCCCTCTGAGCCTCTAATATGCAATCTAGATAGTCTTCTGTGAATACCCTGATTCCACAGCCTACCTCTGCCGTTCTGGATTACAAAAGCATTCTTGTACTTTGCCTGTCTCCAGCAGCAGTCAATAATACATATTACAAAATAATGCACAAACCAAACAAACAGAACAAACTGAGAAAGATACATTTATTCCTTAATATTTACAGGTTAATTTGCATTAAGGAATACATTTCAAGTTTATGAGTTTCTCATCAGCAAAACAGAAGAATCCACCTAACTTAACTAAGGATACTTTTAAAAGCCTTTTAGACAGACAGATCTCTTTTTGACTATAACCAAGAATTCCACCAGTCAACGTATATAGAAGTTTCAGTAACTTTTGAAGATGCAAAACTGCTCTTTCCCCTCTGTGTTTTAGAATGAGGAACATTCCTACCACTGTATCTATACTATTTACCACATTCTTTTTCAGGCTGTCTTCACAAGGAAGACCTCCCATACTTTAATAGTAGCTTTCACCACACATCTGTATCAACTTTCACAGACAAGGTGTCAAAGACTGCTGGTAACATCCCACTGGTTTAATGTTTCGCATGGATCCCATGCATCCATCTTGTGCATCCCTGTACTTGCTTTTCCAGCTACTACGATGGCTCCAGAGACTCTTTTGTTGGTCTGGCCCTCTAACTAGGACCACAACCAAACATGAAGAACATCAGTTCTCCTCACTCCTGTTGCTGGTTAACGCAATTGAATATTGCCACCTCACTGCACCCCCTTTTAAAGGGTTACAAAATTATGCAATGGTATCTTAGATTAAGAAGGAAATACATTCTTAATGGGAAAGTCACTTTACAAAATACTAGTCTTGCCAAATTTTCCTCACATAATCATTTCTTATATAGAGTAATACAAATGTATGATTTGTACTCATCTCTACTAAAGCTGCCACGGGCATGAAAGAAGCTTTTCAACGCTAAGTTTGTGCTCTGTAGTAAGAAAAAAAAAAAACCTACCAAAAAACAAACAAGAAAGCAACTTAACTGTTTGTAGTAATTAAAAGCATTCACACAGTTAAGGAAGGGGGTGAATTCAGGTTACCACATGTATCTAGCCCGCTTGATCTAGTTGGCCTATAATTTTTAAATTCTCCCCTCAAAAAAAAAGAAAAAAAAATCAAGTTACTATTGCAAAAGTAGATTCAGAGAAGCCTGATTTAGAGAATGGTTTTCTTTCATGAAACAGCTAATACAATTTTTAAGAAGTGGGCTCTCCCTATCCCTATTAATCTAATTGCCCTTGCTTAGGCAAAGAAATTGGAAATGTTTTCAGAAGACATTGGCTATTTGAAGCAGCACTTTGCAACCAGCAGAGACAAGGATCAACCTCTTTAAAACTTGCTTAAAGATGATCCTACGTCCTCCAGTAGATTATGCCACAAACAACTAACATTAAACTTACTCATCTGTGCCAGGACACCTTGCTAAGTAAGAAAAAATAAAATTTTCAATCCAAAGCACCAATTTTACCCAACCTAACAAAAAAGACAATTAAAAAACAAACCCCAAACAAAACCAACACACACACCCCCCGCTACACACCAGAAACAAGCATAGCAGAGTTTTCCCAAATACCATATTCTAAGCCCTGACCTCTGAGCTAACCACTGACTGACATTTCTAGGGATCGCCTGTGTGAACACAAGTCTAAATTTATCCCTTAATTTGTGAACTTCGGTTATATGTGGAATTTGGTCTTTCATATTTTCTGTTAGTGACAACATCCTTGCAGTGTAAATAAGCCTGTCAGAGTGCTTAAAATATTCACCAAACCCTTCGAGAGCAGGAAGATGCTTTAAACAGACACTTTTCACGCTGAAATTTTAGCAAAACTACATGTATCTGAAACGTATTTCAGTGCAATGTCAACAAATACCTAAGAGTCATCTAATTATGTGATAGTAATAATTGTAACCAGAAAAGCAGCTTTCAAAATATTGGAAGCTGGGGGAGGGGGACTTAATTCCTACAGAGACAGAAGGCTGTCAGTTCTTGCTCGTTAGGATCTTAAACACCCTGTAATAAAAACACTCCTTATAAAACTCCCAACAACATATTCAACACCCCAATTCCCCCCCCAGAGTATATCGTCCTGGAAACAGTAAAGCATAACCCTCCAAAGTTACCTAATCCAACTTCTTTACAATTTTATTAGGTGAAGTATATTTGAGTAAGAAAAACAAGTCTAAACATGAAAAAGATTTAGGTGTGCTCTAATTTCATATGCTGCAAATGAAAAGTATTTCAGATTTAATCTCATTAGTCTGCACGTCTTAAAAAAAAAATAAAAAGAGAATTTGGATGCAGGGGCCTTTTTGTAGGCAGGGATGGTGCTGGATCAGACTGGGGGGTTAAAACATACATTTATCAGCTTTTGAAAACGTCTCGCTAATTACTTTCTGTCCATTGTTCTTACAAGCGACAAAGTAAGCGGCAGTAACTTCGGGACTATCCGTGCAATACGCTTTCAGCGGTTAACGACAATTTCACAATTTCCATCGGTCTTTTTACACACGGAGAAAGAAAAAAAAAAAAAAAGGAATTAAAAAAGGGACGGAAAGAGAGAGAGCGCAACCTCACTAGAGAGAGAGACACCGAGGGGACAGGTGTGCCCGCCCGGTTTCAGGCCGGGTTTAACCTCCGGCGGTGCCCGGCCCGGAAGGGAGGGCTCCGGCTGCGGGACCCGCACCCCGCCGGACAGGTGCAGCGACCCCCGCGCCCGGGCCGCGCTCCCCCCCCTGCCCC
>VXBL01010250.1:334124-382316 GCA_013400195.1 Aramus guarauna
CCCCCCCCCAAAATACTTCATTCACACAGTCTGAAGGAATCTCCTGGCAGGAGGACAATTTGTCATAAAACTCGGAAGGAGGAAAGGGAAAGGTATGCCAGGAAACACAGCTCGGGTCTGTGCCCATGGTCGGATTCTCGGTGAGTTCCACAACAGCCTGGGACTGCAGCCCAGCTCCGAGGCCAACTACAACGTCTTCTTCACCTCCACATAAAACCTGGTCACAAAAAGTCGTCACTTTCCAAATGACTTTGCCGAAGCAAATAGAAGCAGTGCCCTTCTGGCTGGTAAAGCTCTGTCTGACTGTACGAAAGGGGAAATGCTGCCAGAGAAGTTTTACTCGCTGCTGTCAATTTGCATCTTCATTTTAGGCCGACGCTGCCTCCCCGGCGGGCACCAGCTCGGCAGGCCGGCCTGTCGGTGGGATTGGGACTGAGTTTGGTGCTGACGGTGGGATCTAGCCGAGCGATGAGGAGCCCAGGGCCGTTTTGCGATGGGTGTGGAGGAGGCCAGACCTGCTCCCATGCCAGCCCGTTTTTAACAGCCGGGGCACACCGCAGTGCTTCTATACACGGCTCCCAGCTTCCCCGGAGAAGGGCTGGACGGCTGGCTGGTTTTGTGCCCCTCCTCGCCGCTCCACGTCTGCCTAAACCAAGAGCGGTTCGGCGTTGGTGCAGGACAGGGACACCCATCCACCAAGGGGCCTCGAGTCCCTCCAGCCCGCAGCGCAGTGCGTGTCTGNGCGGGGTCTCTGCGTGGGCAATGGCGGCCGTACGGCAAAGGCACTCATTAGGGGCAGCCTCAGGGAGGGAGGAGCATCTGCGCCCTCGCCTGTAGATAAGGCGTCTGGTTAAAGCTTAACCCGAGCGGGCTGAGGTGGCGAGTGTCGGCGGGAGGAGGCGTTTTAGGGAAAGCCCTCGCGGTTTGTCCGACCCATGTCCCAGGGGTGCGCAGGAGGCTGAAAGTTGCCGCTCCCCAGGTGGCTGCCCGAGGAGGAAGGCTCGGGGTCAAGGCTGCCGCGGAAAGGCCGCGCACTCCGTCACCTCAACCTCCTCCGCGCGCCCGCCGTGCGTGTCTCCAAATGGCGGGTTGGGAACTTCAGCGGCCGGCGGGGCTGGTACCAGCAGCCCACCGTGAAGGAGGTCTCCCCTGCCCGAGGGAGGCCCGTGGTGCTCTGCACCTTTTAGCCCTTTGCCGAAATTGGGTAGGAAGTGTCTTTTGGCTGCAAGCCACGCAGAAGCTTTGAAGCGCGTGGGTTATGGGCGCTGGGTTTGGCTGTCCCTTTAGTCAACGGTGAAGAAGCGGCGCTCGATTCGGCGCCGTAAGCTGTGCTGTTCCTCGTACTCCAGCCAGATCACGGCCAGCGCTCAGCGCCGGTGCGTGGGGCGTATAAAACCTCTCAGAAATGAAGAGGTCCTTCTGCGGAGAGTTGTAAAATGTAATCAGTTCCAGTGGGGGTCAAACAACAAAATGCCGCTGGGAATCATTTGGACTTTGTTTCGTCAGTTAAACCAGAGTTGGTCTATATAGCTAGTCCTTCATATGTCCATGGTGTATCGACCTTGTGCATGTGACCATCCTTTTTTGTAAAATTAAGTCTGTCCCTTCTGTCCCTTTATTTTGTAAACTTCCCATTCACAAGGATTCAGGGAAGGATAAAAGCCCCTGAACATAGTTACGGTTTCACAGTGTTAGGGAATGCAGGAGGAAACTTTCCTGACTCCCCTTTTTTTTTTTGTTTTGTTTAACACAGTCTACTCCTGAATCCTACTCTTAGAGGTATCGAGAGCTTTGCATGCAGACCAGACCATGAACTAGTTTAACTAGAGTTATTTTGGCATTGGTTTAGCTGCTGTGCTGTGAACTGTCAGGTGGACACGCTGAGAAGCAAGGTGTAAATGTTATATTAGCACATTAACACAGGGTTTAAAAGGCATTTAGTTAAGTGAGTGTAAAAAGTGATCTAGATGAGCCAACGTAAACTTTGTGCATAGACTAGTTTCAGCATTATTTGGAATTAAGTTCTTTTTGTCTGGAGTTTGCCTGTGTAGGAACTCTGCTTGAGTCTGTTATCAGATGACTGGGTAAGTATATGCTTGTCCCACCAAAGGGAGATTTGCCTGGAAGTATCTGAAATATGTGACAAGGTATGCTTTCCTTCTATAGTAGTAGTAAAGCTAAAAATCCAGCCCTATCAGCTGACTTACACACTGTTTTCTTTACACTTAAATGTCACTTATTAATTCCTTTGACAGTCAATAGCCATGTATTTCAAGACGTATTTTCCCCTATACAAGTATGTTCCCAAGGATTTGCAAAGGGTCTGTGAGAGGAAAAGCTCATTAGTGTGCTTGAACTTCTAAAGAAATTAAATGTAGGGTAAGCAGTAAGATGAAAAAGTATCCAGGAGGAGGGAATGTTACCCCCATAAGTTCAATCATACTGAAATTACTCTTTAGTTCATTATGAAACTTGATTGTTTTTTCCTAATAAAAATAATACGGATGAATATGATCTGCAATTTTTCTGAAGGAGTAAGTGAATACACACACACACAAACCTCTCGTGGGCAGGATCTTTAAAGATTCAGCAGTGTTCAGTATGTCAAAACACTTGAGCAGCTGTAAGATCAGAACCCAAAGGCCTACAAGCAAGGATGCAGCACCTGGGAAGGCGATTAAGGTAAAGTGAAAAATGCTTACGTGGGTCCTAGTGTAGTTGCTATTTAAATAATCCTATCTGAACTTAACCATTGTACTAAAAAAAAAATAAAATTAATAATCAAGTCTTGCAGGTTACTTGTGATTATGCAACTTGAAAACAAAATCTATCAGTTGAGCCAGGTCCTTGGCTCTACTCCAGTAGTTCAAAACAGGTCTAGAGCCAGCTTAACTGCCCCAGCCATAACTATTTTCACTCCTCCAGGAACAGCTCTGCAGGGCAGGGACCCGCTGAGGCAGCCTGTGCTTCCCTACCTCTGAACTCGCAAAGAAACAAATGGCATGGGCAGCCTGTACCCGCTCTGCAGTGCCTCTCTGCCTCGGGAATGCTCCCCCTGGGCTAGGAGCAGCTGA
Organism: Aramus guarauna; assembly: GCA_013400195.1. Taxonomy (NCBI): domain Eukaryota; kingdom Metazoa; phylum Chordata; class Aves; order Gruiformes; family Aramidae; genus Aramus; species Aramus guarauna. The sequence continues at coordinate 337,199 of VXBL01010250.1, forward strand.
TTAATTCTTTAAACAACAAAACAAACCCCAAGATAGTTAAACAAAATGTCCACTGTGCCTTTCCTTTGTTTTCCCTTTTTTTTTTTTTTCCCAATTCCTCATCTTTGGAGATAGGCTAGAATTAGCATTGAGAACCAATTATTTTTTAATGTCAACTGATAGAGTTCAAGCATGTTTGCTTTTCCTTGGTCTCCAGTGAATCATCCAAGGTATCCTTTTAGAGTTCCTGTTGCTTGTTTTATACAAACACGCTCTCGGGCTTCTGTCTGGTGAGGAAGTAATGAGAATTTGTGGAGTAATAAAAAAGAGTCAACATTTTACAATGTTGAAAACTGTTAATAATCAACATCAAAAGGCTTTAATCTGTTGACAGTCATACACTTGATTTATATAGCTGGCTGCCCTACTGCCTCTTCTTTCGGGCTAACTGGAGAGCGCTCCGAGATACATGTCTTTGTACAGGGATAACTCTGGAAACATTGAGGTAGCAGCTATCCAAAGCAATGGGTTGAATTGGAAGGCCTGAGCAAGAAATAGTCCATGCAGTACGTGTGATTTTCCCAGGTTGATGTGAATGAATTAAGAGCAAAGGCACTGCCTCCAGGAGCAAAAAAACCCCAAAGAACCCCAAAACAAAACAGAACAAAACCCCAACCCTCTGTCTAGCAGTTGCCTAGAGCGTGGGGACGGAAATTTTGTTTTTGTGTTCCTGTTGCCTGGAGTCATGTAAAACCTTTGCCCTTTTACAACTACCTACAAATCCTGGCGCTGCCTGGGTGTTGCACTGTGTGAGAAGGAAGAAGAAAGGAAAGAGGCCTTTGGGGCATTGAATTGGCCTGAGGGCCAAGCACAGGGTTTGGGAACAAGACATTTCTTACTGTCTGTTTATTTACAGAAACTTTAGAGGAAGGGCTAGGTCTGGTACTACCCCTTTGTCCTCCTGATAGATGCACTAATTCAAAGATTCCAATAATAACTTCTAAAGCCAGGAAGAAAATGTTATTTTTCCCCTTTTATGACAATCAGATGTTCAGTGGGAGGAACGCTCAATGTGCATCTAAGAGATTGGTGATGCCAGTTATGAGGAAAAGAGGACTTCACACCCTCAAACTAGATAGGTTGCCAGTACAGTGAGCAGCCTAAACAGTGCAGAGATAAGTTCATACTCATTTCATGTGTAGTAGGTAACACATATAAAACCCATATCTAGAGACACCATAAACTTGCAGGGCTTGCTTAGCAAAATGAAAAGACGGCTAACGTTCTCCAGACGTGGGCTAGTCTCTTTCCGGGCTTGACTGAGAAGGCAACAGAACAAGGACGCCTGAGAAAGATGCTGATTTCAGCCCATTTAAAGCTGCTTCGCTGGCATAAGTGATTATCACCTCCTGTCCTTTGTTTCTGCAGGTGCATTAAACCCTGTTACAAAGAAGGACTTTTATCAGTACCATGTTTTGGAAGGTCAGGCAGTGACAGCGATGAAAATATGACATTCAAAAAATTAAAAGGTAACACAGGTACTTGTTGGAAAGTACTCTTTTCATCACTTCAGCACTCAGCTTCTCCTAATTTCCTCTATCTCCTTATCACTTTGCATGAACTTTGTCTCCTGAAAAGATAAGAAAAAAATTATACACCTAATGATTCAGCTAACTTCCTATTCTGACACTCTCCAAGGAAAGTGGTATGTAAATGTTATTCGTACAAGGTGAACTTCACCTTGCTTTTCACTGCCTGATTTAAAACATACTAGATTTATAACATTTCTGTTAATGTTGCCATTTTCAGCTCCTTGTTTGTTTTTTTGGGTTTGGGTTTCTGTTTTTTTTTATAGCTTTGAACATGTTACAGTTTCCTAGAATTTCTAGTTCCAGAATATAATTTACATCATTAGGAAAAATAAATTGTTATTATTACTTTAAGTACATCCTTATCAACCAGAAACACAGCTCAGCATTGGACTGTCATATCCAGTTTTACAGCAGTAGTGTACATCAAAAGTTAGTTTGCTCTGATATTATAAAAATTTTTTGGGAGGAGAAAGAAGTCACAGTTCCTTGGGATATTTATAGTATTTAATAACACTTTTAAGTAACTTGGAAAGGTAAATGCCATCGGGTACTCTGTCATAAGTGGTTTTCTTATTCACAACATGTAATGCATATCATGCTATGCTTCAAGCTAGGAACACATTAAACTTTGTAGAAAAATAAAGACCTTGTCTGTATTACTGTATGAATTACATTTGGATTTTGTTAATGCCACATTCTATTTTGATTTTTGTTCTGAATACAGCTCTTAAGTGGGGTTTTTAGCCATCAGTTTGGTAGTATAACACACGCCGGACTTCAATGGATTATATTTGAAGCTCCAACACAGGTAACGACGACGCACGCTGAATGTTGTTACCATGGGGCAGAAAATGGACTTGTTACAACAGGACTAACCTCTGAATGGTTTGGGCAAGAGGCCCACAGAGTGCGATTCCTGCTCTTCCAAGTGCTGGCCCCTTTCTCCTTGTCACAGGAGACGTACCTCCTCCCACCTCTACTGCGCAGCCTCTCCCCAGGAGCGCGTTCTCTTCCCCCGGGGTACGTGGTTGTGGATTGCTGCCCCACCAAACAGGGAGATGGCTAAAGGACATCCTGACTCGGGTTAGAAGAGGCGGAGGGACTTTGAGGACCACTGGGAACTCAGAAGGGCTGGGATACCAGTTCTGGCATCTAAACAAGCTGCTCCAGAAGGATCCCAGATGTGGAGCTAACAGTTGGCAATGCACTGGAAAGAGTTAGGAATTGTTGCCCTGTAAGCGATAGGATCAATTCACAACACCGTAAGTCTTCCTAGAACAGGACCAGGCCACATTCTAACAAAAATTGCCACATTTAACCAGATTTAATGTTTCGTTCAGGCTTCTCCAGGCTAGAAAGCCCCACTCCCTTGGAAATGACGGTGGCTTCTCACACTGCATGTGTGAGGCTCCTAGCACCGCTACAAGAGTTTTAACCTTCTTTCAAACAACACATTTCTGTCCCGTATGTCCCAGCCCCACTTACTGTCTCTGGCCTTACCTATACTTCCAGCCCTGATCCTTTCCAACTGCTGCTCTTAATCATCCAGTCATAAACATCCCTTTTAACATCTATGTTCAGCTGCCAGCTTGCTTTTCCTCTTCTAGAATGGCTGCGGTTATTGACTATTCAAAGTTCTACTGTAACTGGCGAGTAACAAGTGATTTCACAGCTGTTTAAAAATATCCAAGAAAATAAAGTTGGAACTTCAGGGGCATGTAGATAAAAATATTTACAGTTGTTGTTAAATAGGTTAAAAAGTAGGTCATTCTTCTTGTATTTCTTCTCTTTCCTCTGCCATTTAACATCATGTGTGAGGATTTTCCTTTTGTAAGTTACATAGCTGCCTTAATCAGCACTGCTCTCCCGTCTCGTGAAAACCAAAGAAACTGGACCAGGAGCTTCTCGCATGTTCTTGGTTGAGGGCTCTAATCCAACCTCCATATTAAGCACTGTTTGTATGATCCTCACTGGGAAGATGTAGTTCTGCTGATTTCTGAGTGTTTTTTTTCCTTTTGTCATGTCCTTGGTTTTTTGTTTTAATACTTTTATGTAGAACTAAGCAGATAAGTCTCCGCATGGTGTGCCTCAACATGCTACTTGAGTCACTCTGGCTTTGTTGAAGGACTGAACTGACACCCATCTTGGTTTACTGCTCCGTTCGTAGCTGCCGAGTCCTGCCTACCACAATCCTTCCACAGCCTCATAACTCAACAACCTGTCCCTTTTCCCGTCAGCACAGCATTTCTCTGAAGAATGTTGTTGACCAAACAAATACCTGCAGAGAGGATGAGACTGCTATTGCGTGTGTAGCTTTTTAAAAGAGTCAATCACCTGGTGAAGTGATGAGAATTTGGGGAATTCTGTGCTATAAATACACAGATGTTTATAGTACATATATGGCTTGCTTGTAGACAAAGCCAGCACACCGGACACTTCAGCCTACAGAGAGAAATATAAACAGGAGACGTTTAGCTCTGTCCTAGTGAAGTACCAGACGCAAAGACTGGGGATTCTGAGGATTATTTTTGAAAAGTGGACTGTTTGAGTCCTACAGCATTCTGAAATGCCTTAAGTGAAGCAGGGGCTGAAAGTAGTGAAGTCAGATTCTGGTGGCACAGAAAATTTTTGCATTGCTGCTAGCCTACAGTTTTCAGTTATTGCCTTTAATTACTCTTGAATTGTATCATATTAAGCATGGCTTATTCAGGTGTTTCTCAAGCGCAACAAGTGTTTTGTTTCAGCAAAGCATAAGGGTTACCGAAAGAGTGACTCCCAGCAAGTAATAATTCAGTACGGAAATGTAGATTTAATTCAGAGGAAACTATTTTTAAGACGTGTCATCACCGACAGAACAGGCTTCAGTTGGTATAAGCTAGTTATTAATGGCTTTCTGATGTTAGGCACGGTATAGGTCTGAATGTGATTAAGTTAGCAGGAATTCTGCCACTCTTTGGTGACAATGACGTTGAGGCCTGAACTGGAAAATAAGAACATCTTAGCAAGAGAGTAGCTATTCTGAATAATTAAACTAAAATATTAGAGAATTTCAGGGTAAATGGAAAGAGCAGACCTTAGCATGAGTGGTTAAAAAGAACTACAGTTGTTAAGATCTAATTATTACACAAAGACTGAGAAGCTTCAAAAGTCCCCAATGTTGCAGTTTACCATTATCAGCTTTTTGAGTACCTTATTTCCAAGTGATGGCGCGATTAACATCTAACCATGAAAGCAGCTCAGACTCTTTATAGTACTGCTTTAGCTGTTAGTAATAATATCAGCCCTAGCAGAATCCCTAAACCTAGTTTTCAGTGTATTAGTACAGGAATAATTTGTTTCTCAGCTGTTACTTTGAAACATATTGATTTTTCAGCCTACACATGTTTTCACTTGTTTGTGATCTTATCTTATTCAAATTTCAGAACCGCACAATTCACCGCTAAGATAAAGAATGCAAAATTATGCACCCAGTTTGGCTTCAGACAAACAAATGCAACTCAACACAAACAAAGGGAGTTGTATCCAAGCGTTATTTGCCTGTGTTCTTAATATTTCAATACTTTGTGGAAGAAAGCAAGTTGGGTAACAAGCTGTTTTGACTTCATATCCAGTACACTTTCAGGTTTCTCTAGTCTCCAAAGCCAAGAATCCAGTCTAAAGATGCCACAAAGCTTCAGCACGCTTAAGGCAAGGCAGTGCCGTGCTTTTTTTCAAACTTTGTTGCCACACTTTGGAATAAAATAAAAGTTTTGCTGTAGATAAAAAGAAAAGCACGTCTGAGACATTACCTAAATCTTCTCTGCCTATTCCATATATGAGTTACGCTCGGAGGAAGGAACCTTGGGTTGGAGCTGGTTAGATTTGCTTTTTTCTGCTGAAACAAGCTCTGAGCTTGAAGTGTTTCGTTGGAAGCACTCTGCTTGGATGAACTTTCAACAATCAATCAGAGCTGAAGCCGAGCTCCCCAAAAGAGGGCACTGGTCTCTGACCCACTGGCAAATGGTCTGTGGATACAACATCCAAATCATCCATCTCGATACTGGCTGACACAACTTCCTCAAAGAGCAATTTGTGACTTTTCCAGGAAAAGCTCAAGCCCCACACGTGTGGACGGTGGCATGTGTCTGCTGCTGCTCTTGCTATCATGTAGGAAACGGGGTCAGCTTTGTAGAGAGCGGCCTCTTGACTGCTCTGGGTTATTAAACTGGCAGCTTGAAAGCCAGCAGCCAGAAACCTCCACAGCCTCAGAAACCTCCTTCCGAGAGTTCGCAAGCCTGAACTGCAGCCCCGTGAAGGACTGTGCTTTCTAACTAAGCAAACCCCTTCTCTGAATCCTTGTCTTTTAGTGAGGTTTCAGTTTGGACTGACTTGTTTGTCCCCATCAGTAGCAGGGAAGACAGGACCTGACTTCTCAAATAACTTTTGTGTTTGTCCCCAGTGAGACTTGACACTTCTTGCCCACGTTACGCAAGGCTGTCCTACCCTACGTGTGACAGAACTGTTTGGCAAGATCTGCCACCACCTTTCTTTACAGACAGGGACGCTCTTTCAACCCTGATTGAATAGAAAGTGTTTGCCAATTTGTGTGTGCTTTATTTTAATTTCCTCCACCCAGATCTGGAGAGTGCCTGCCTATAAATACCTGCTTATAGGGTGCTTGGGGAACCACTGTTTTCTCCAGGGATTAGATCGTGTTTTCCAGTCGTATCTTGCCATGGAAGCTGACAGGTAACGAAGGATCTGGATTGGATTTCTCTGCATCAACATCTCAGTCATTCGTTCAGGCAGGTGGCAAACTCTCACTACAAAATAAAGGTTGTGATCCAAAATGATGGTTACAGTAAAAGCAGGATCCCAAAACAAAGGGGTTCACAGTTTAATAGAGATAAACAATCTTTTCCAAATCAAAATAAGTGGTGCAGGGGTACCTACCAAATATGATAAGGAAATTTTCCCGTCTTACTATAAAAAGTTTTCCAGTCAATTCTGAATGTGTTTCAGACTGGCCTATGAATTAAAAAAATGTATATTAAACCAGAGACCAGAATGTGTGATTGAATTCTGGTTCAGTCTGCAACTGAATTCCAGACATCATCGAATGATTTTCAAGATGTTATTCAAAGCAGTGGAATATGTATTTAGAAGTGTGCTTACTCTTGCCTAGATTTTGTACAAAATCATTTGGAAATGCGTGCTATTGCAATTTTTTATTACATGTTAATCTGTTATTGTATTCAAAAAAACTATTGGAAATTAAAGGCTATTATCCTGCAAATATCCCCATTAACTTTACTAAAAGTACCAGCATGCTATTAGGGACTGTTAATACCAAGAATTATTAAGTAAAAGCTTTCTTAAAAGTCTTTGCTGAACCAGTACAAAACTATGTCAGTCTTAACAATAAAATCGTTCTGATTTTTCAGGATGCTATTGAAATTATAATGAATTTCTGAATACACAGATCAATCAAAACAACTAGTTGAAAACCTGACGGTTTTGGGAAAGGCTAAACCTTTCTTTGACAATATACCACACCGAAATGCCTGGAACCCCTGTAATGGATGCAAAAGATTTGTCGTGGAACATCTCTCTGTGCTCTTGATCAGAACAAGAGACAAAGAGTATTCCCAAAAAATTCACCATGTGTTTGACAGCCCTCAGTGAAGAATGAAGAAAGACTTTAGAACTCTGACTTTGTCCAGGCAGAGCACATAGTTTCTATCGGCTTTAATAAACCTTGTAATAAGTCTCATTGTATTATTTTAAAGGTTATTTAAGAAACTTAATCAGGAATAGTAGTTCACAGTCCTGTCATTCCCGGGTAGGAGCTACTGCTTGCGTGGTGCCGCTAATGTACGTTAGCTAACTGGAGGGTGTTGTGGGGATCAGAGAGAACGTCAGCAGAGAACTAATTTTCTTATCTCCTGCTTTGCTTAGCCCTTTTTACCTCTTGTGTGTGAAAGAGTAGTGGTAGCGTTTTGTTCCTCATTACTCCACGGAATTAACATTTTGTGTCTGATCGCCATCAAGCCCAGTTTGCACCTCGCTCACGATGCTGGCCCAGTGAAAAGGGTGGTAGGACCATTCTGCCAGAAGGTGAGGGGAAACGGCTACAGAAGGACTATCTAAGTGAAAATGTTTGAAAGTCAAAGCGAGGGCACATGTTCGACTTCACAAAAGAAAATGCTGGTTTCTGTTGCAATGTTGGTTACACAATCACATAAGGTTTTATTTTTAAAAGCAAGTAAAAAAATTATAGTGCATCAGCTCCTCGACTGGTGTAAATCAACATGGTTTTATTGACTTTGATGGAGCTATGTCGATTTATACCAGATGAGGATTTGGCCCACTGTATGGAGATATTTTTATTTCTCTTCTCACTCTATCAGTTAAGGAAAGGGTAATAATCAGCAAGCTGGAAGCAATTATGTGTGTGTGAGGAGGGGGTAGTTTCATAATAGCTAACTTGATATTATTTCCTGTAAAACGCATCAGGAGAATAGAGCCTGGAGCCTGCTGACCAGTTTGGTTTGTAAAGAAATATTTGTTCAAATCTGTTTATAATAATTTGTCAAGCGATGGGCAGACTCGGCTCAAGCGCCTGCCCTCCCCATCACCAGAGGCGGCAGTCCTGGTGCTGACCAGGGCGCCCAACGGCAGCTGGCGAGGAAAGGGACAGGCAAAATTTGGCTTTCCCTGGCGTAAATCTGGAATAATTCTACCAAAATCAGTAGAAATATTCTCTATTTACAACAGTGTGCCTAAAAGCACAATTTGGCAGAGTTTTCGACTGAGCATTTATAAGCTGTTTCTGGCAGCAAATAAGAATGGGGGAGGGGAAGATTATTCATTGCAGATGCTTTGTAAGATTAACAGAGGCTTTCTGGTGACAATAAAGTCTACTAACATAGTCACTTTTGGAAAACGCTTTTAAAAATGTGATTTGAGGGAGTTTTCTGTCATCCTTTAATTCTTAGAGCATTTCATGGTGGTAAAAAGTGCTAACCGAGACCTCAAGAGAAATGATCTAAATTGCTCTCTTTACCCTGGCGAGGCAGACGAACCCCGACCTGCGGTACCAAGTGGGCTAAAGCGATTGATGGGAAGCTAAGATTTCTGAGAAATCTCTTTGAATAAACGCATTTCATAAGGTTCAGCTTTAATTATTGTTAAGCAGCCACACAGTGACAAGGGAGATGAAGGTAAACTAGTCACAACTAAAATAAATGGAAAGATTTATCAAATTATTTTTAAGTTATAAGGCAGGTTATTCTAAAATACCAACACTAGCACTATTAACACTAACGTATGCCAACCAGCTCTTGCAATATAGCACGCTCATCTGTTATCTTTGCTCTCAGGGATAATTTAAACATACTTTTGTAATGTTTTTAACATACAAATATCATTAAAATTGCTTCACACCCTGTTAGATTCGATGCAGTTATACTAGGCTAACGGTGCTTCTATCACTGTAGCTTGTACGCATATGGCTACCTCTTCTGAGCTGATCCACAGTTAAATTGATCCCAAAACCGGCATGCAGGTGAACCCTTAAGCATTAGCAGACAACTCATAAAAGACCGGAGCATACGCGGTTCAGAAATTATTCTGGAAAGATGCATAAATGCAGTTCTTGCCCCGACTACGGAGAGCCCCGTGGAGCGGCGCAGCCCTTCTTCCCTGCGCCAGCCCTCTCCAGCCCTCCCTGCTGTCTTTCCCTGGGAAAGGTCGGGTAGCCTATTAATCACGCTCTCGCCTTTGATTTGCGGCATATATACGTCCACCGCTTCCTGGATCCTTTTGAAGCAAGGAACAATGAGTAACTTTCCAAGGAAAGAGTGGGTTTGCTTGTTTGGGGATTCTTTTTTTCAATAGCGCAAGCAGAAACTCCTTAAAGCCAACAGAAGATACGGCACCGTTTCAGCTAGGGCAGGTGACGGCGTTCTGACACTGAATTTAACTCCACTTGCCCATAGCGAATGTGTAACTTTAGGTATAAGCCACTGGGTTTGTTGTGTATGTTGTTACAATGCATCTTTCACCGGTTTTGTTACTCTGCTTTTCAGCTGCTCATGGAAATTCATGGGGTGATTTTCCCCAGTACGTTTCAAATGTATATGCTGTTCTGCACTGGGAAAGACAACTGTAGGGTCATGATCACCTTTTCTAGTGAGAACATAGAATTGAAAAACAAGTGCAGTGTTGTAACCAGCACTGCCTCTTGAATTTCTATGCTTATAGGGATTGTATAAGAGAATTATTCTTTTTTTTTTTTTTTTAGAAATATATGCACCCAGTTCCTTTTTACTATTTAATATATTGCACAGAACATAACTGCTTACAGACAGTATTCCTAGAATCAATACTGCAAAATCAATTCACACAAAGAATAATTTAAAAAGGATGAGAAAACTTTGAGCATGGCATATCAGTGAAATGAAGGTAGGCTCTTTTCATTATTTTTCTGCTTAGGTTTTAGATCTTTACAGAAAAAAAACAAACAATGAAAAGATCATTTTCAACTGTGGCGTGCATAGTGAAGACGATGTCCCAGCTAATTTTGATGTGGACAGAGATTATGACTGAAGTCAGGAACACACAGAAGATTAAATCCTAAACCGTAACCCTGTTTTCACAGAAACGTATTAAGGAAACAAAATAGAATGACATACCTAACCCAAAGCATTTCTAAGTAAGGCATCTGTCAGATTTTTCCATGAGGTGTAGGCAGTTTAAGATGTGCTGTGACAGTATTTGAGATCATTGCGTTTTAGTATTGCTCAGCTTTCAGGGTAAGGGTGGTCCAAAGCCTGAAGATGAATTTCAGGGACAAGCTGAGCAGTAGCCAGGAAAAAGGTTAATATTACAGTAATTACCAGTTCATACGTGTCAGCTAATCTTTAACTTGAGAAAACACTGGACGAGGTCATCATTAAACCAAGAGAAGCTTGAATGAATGATTGAACTTGGGTTTGGTGTCAAACTACATAGCGGATGAGGTATTACCCCAACCTCTGGTCCCGTACATACTACTGGAGTTAGTGCTTAGCACAGCAGAACTTCAGGCTGACAGCACAAGTTCTCGTAGGAAGCATCTGTGGGATGTGGGGCATCCCTGTTTGGTCTTGATCAGGGATCAAGATCAAGACAGAACTGGAGTCTGCCGAGAGACCTCCGAACGGCATCTCTCGGGGTCCTGCGGGCACCAGCACTAACCTCTTACTGCTTTATTCACTCACTGAGCCCCAGGCACAGGAGGGACAGGACCCACCTACCAGCTGGAACCCCCGGCTAGGCAGGACTAGGGTAAAACCTGACAAACTGCCACCAGTTCCCTTCCAAGTCCTCTAGCCTGGTCTGAGAAGAAATATTAGTCACTTCTCTACACATCTCTACTGTCTAAAATAGAGGTCAGCTATTCTGAGGTTTTATTTAAGGTTCTGGAAGCCTCTTAAGTTTTTTTTGTGAGCTGTTTTGGGTTTTGGTTTGTTGCTGGGCTTTTGGGGGGTTTTGGTTGGTTTTTTTACTACGCATGTAGTTAATTGGTTTACCAGTTGGGAATAAATCTTTGGAAGCAAAAGGCACCCACCTCTTTTTGATCATCATGTTCCCATAGATATTATGAAGACTGGAAAAAATAGGGCTGGAAGGGATCTCTGGAGGGCATCTAATCCATCCTCCATTCTAAGGCAGGTTGAAACAGCAAAGATCAAATTGCTGGAATATCTTCACTCACATTATCTGTTTCCAGCGTGCAGCCTGTGTCTGGCTCCGCTACAAGGTTTTACAAAAAGAATTAGTGAGGGACTTACAGCTCCCTGGGGAAGAAATGAAAACAGGAGTGGAAGTCACAGAATGACTTCTAAAATGCTGTTGCTCAGCTTGGCGTCCGATTGAGTATCAACTTAGTAGAACTGTTAATTAAAAAAACTTAATTTGATTACTCTGGGTAGTCCTGAAATTTAAGAAGCTAGTGTCAAGGCCCACAGAGCCTGAGACCAGCTACAGTCTAATTACTAGGCTGGAATTTTTTAATTACTACAGATAAGAGTATTGGGGGGAAAACTGTCATGATTCAGAATTCAGAAACCACATCCTCCCTATTTTCTAGCCATCCCACTCAGCCTCTGAGAGGGAGTGTTGAGAGTGTAGTAAGTGGAGGCAGATAACCACATCCCCAATCTGCTGTCATCCTCAGACAGCAGAATTTCCGATGCGCCTTCTGCTTAACAAAGAGAAGTGATGAAAACAAAGAGGATGTAAGCAACATCTCTCGTTAACAGGTGCCTTCACAATAATTACTCGTAGCTGGCCTTTTGCCTACAGGCAAAATTTCCATTGGCTTTTTAGCAAATTTCTGCCATGTCTCCACTTAAAAAACTCAAAATGAATCAGCTAAAGGCATGAAGACAACGTGAACAATTTAAGACATCTTAAACCCAACATAGATCATCTTGTTCAGGAGCAAAGGATCTGCTGGTCTCCCACTCTGAACGTCTCTTTTGTCAAAAAAAGTTTAAGATATCATAGTCATGAAAAGTTACTGTCTCTTTTGCCAGGTAGCAGAGCAGGCTTCAGGGATTTGTGAGGGACGTCCTGGTTTACAGTTTGGTGTCTTAGCATAAGCCCACCTTTAGTATTGGCTTAAGCCAAGCACTGGGCTGTGAATGGGGAGGGGTGAGGTGTGGTACCCATCCTGTTCTGCTCTGGGGATGAGAGTGGCAAACTGGTTGTGTTAACGCATTCAACCGCCCAGCTAGGTTTGGCAGAGGGCACCTGTCCAAGTTTTTGGCTCGTTATAAGCAGACCCTACTAAACAGCATCAAACTAAAGCCACTTGATTTGTGATGGAAACCTCCATCTTGGGACCGAACGCATTTTAGGGGCTGTGACAGATGGGCTCCGCAGCAATCTTTAACGCTTTACCTCCCTCGTGTCTGCTGTAACCCTCTCCCGGCGCTGTCTGCCCCAGCAGCGGGGGAATCGAGAGCAGATGCCGACCAGGGTGGTTTTGCCTCAGAGTCTGGCCCGGGGACCCTGCGGGCCGAGGCGGCAGCCCCTGCTTTGGCCACCACGGGTGCAGAGGCGATGACCCTTGGCAGTGAGGTGGAGGAGATGGGAGGCAGGCAACGTGTAGCTGTCACTGCTAAACCTGACAGAGTCCGACCATGACATCTCGCCCTCAGCCAATTCGCCAAAAACCTTCTGTAGCTGCCTCATGCTTCTTCACGCGCATAATAATTTGACCCCAGTGAAAGTCTTTGCTTAAAGCAAAGCGTAAGAGAGCGCAGGCAGAAAGCAGAATGGCTTTAAAAGCCCTCTCACAGCTTTGATCTGAAACTTTCTGGGTTCCAGTAAACCCATTTTGCCCTGCCAGCAGCAATCCCCACAGGAACACGAACACGGGCCCCGTCTCCTCCCTCGCACAACGCCCACCCCCCTTGCGTCTGGGCATACCTGCCAAGTTTTGTGCATCTCTCTGTCTGGCACCTATGCAAATTAAGCAATCTGTATCTAATTTATATGTGGTCATAAATATGGCTTCTGAAAAAACACAGTCTTTAGGGGTCATTAAAAGTGTTAGGCTGAGCCTAGGCTTTGTAGGGAGAGCTCCTTCAAGTACCGGGGTCTGTGCGCAGGGGAGACGGGAAGGATCCTTCTTGCCAGCCAGCCTGGAAAAAGCAAGTTTTTGTGGAAAACACAGGTAGAAGTGAAGAGCAGCGAGCACAGCAGCAGCAGGACAGAACTCGAAAGAGGTCTGTTCCCCGCGGAAGAGGAGTGCCAGCTGCTGTCCCACGCCGCACCCACCTGAGGTGCTGCCGGACTCCGAAGTCCTCTGTTGGCAGAACCCTCCTCCCGCCAGCCGGCTCCTTGGCCCCTCTTCCCCCTAATCCACCTCTCCCTCAGTGGATGCCCAGTGCCTCAAAACTGCCCTGGGAACAGGGAGCACCCGGGGGAGGAAGGGAGGGCTGTCCGCCAGCTGTGCATCACCCCGGCTCCCGAGGACAGACACACAGAAACCACAGCCCACACCAGCCTCCTTGCCTGGAGCAGTTTTCCCTGATTCTTTCAGAACAAGTCTTGCTGCTCCCAATTTCTCCTGCTTTTCCTTCTCGCCTTGCTCCTCTCCCACCTCACAGAGAGGCTTGCTGGGAACCAGCCTCCAGGTGAACCAGTTTGGGCAGAAAACGATCCCAGTTGGTTGACCTCCGTACTCCAACTCCGCTTACTGAGGGGTAATGGGACAGCCCGTGTGCATTTCTGAAAACAGTGTAGGAAGAGTAAAAAGTGGGAACATGATTGGGAGAGGTCAGGTTGTTCCACGGGGCAGGGGAGAGAAAACTTTCCGGGTCATGCAAGAAGCAAAGTGGGAAGCTGTGGGGGGAGGCCCTTGCTTAGCAAAGCCAGTGCTGCAGCAGCACAGGGTTAGGCTTTTCAGGGCTGCAAGCGATGGAAAGGGATCAGCTGTGGTGCAGGGCTAAACAGAGCTTATCCCTAGGCTCAGGTCATCCTTGGGGCTGTAGGCTTTACCTTGTCTCCCCGAGGCACCCAGCAGTATATTGCTACTACCCCACTGGAGGACCACCAGTGTTTGCTGCTCTGGGGATGCTGAGAAGTTTGCACCGTGTTCCTCCTGTGCTGCGATCACAGCAGTGAGGTGAGCCCATTCCCGTGGGCTGGAAACACTTGCTTTGGAGCCGAGATAGCCCTGCCAGTTAATCTAGGCTGCGAGCATGTATGTCATCCGCACATGCAGGATGCTTGCCTGCTCCCCTCTCCGCCGGAGTCCTTCACCACCATTAAGGCTTGCACGGGGAGCGTTTCTGACCAGCTGTGTGTCTTTTCCACTCCCTTCACACCCTTGCAGGAAGGACAGAACAACAGTCCCAAGTCTGGGTACCGTAACACTGTAAGTTACAAGACAGAACAAAACCATAAATCTGTATTACTGAAAGGCCAGTAGCTCTGGGCTGAATGGTCTGCTTCTAAGTCTCGGTAAAATACCTCTTTCTAGCTACTAAATAAAAACTCATCCCTGCTATTTGTGAAAGCTAAACCATATGTATAGTTATGATGAAATGTGGGTGCCGCAACTAACTTCTGTTAATTCAGAGCATGAATATCAACTCAAACCGATGAGTGGTAAGAGGAAAAAATAGTAAAACACATAAGAACATCCTTCTGTCACCAGAGAGTTTCAGAGTGGCATCAACTGTTCTGAATACAAAGTTCGGGCAAAATAGTTGACCAGGAAAAAAACCCCCACACCAAACAAAACCGAACACAAACCCAAAAGACAAGTACCAGAAGGGCAGGCCAGAGTGGCTCAGAGAAAAAAGAATGCAGTGTTGGACTGTATGTCATACATGTACTGTAAAAGGGGATCAATTTGAAAGGGACTGGAAAATTTCACAGAAAGCATCTTGTTATCGACGTAAGTAAAACCAAATCTAATTCTCGTGCAGTGCTAGGTCGTGCTGTTCCTGTGAGCAAAGCCCTCTCAGGGCTGAACAGCAAAACAAGTCATTTTAAGGTTCCTCTTACCTGCAAGAAAGCCTGAGGAGGATGGGAAGGAAGAAAAAAGTAGCCTTAAGAGGTGCTTCCAGCCTTCTAGACCTTAGCTGGTAGTAGAGACCCTGGGATAACTGCTAACCAGCTTGTAGATGGCTGTTCTGCAAGTTAAAGCATTAATATTTGGGTTTTTAATCAGAGCAAGCAAAATAATACTGATACAGAAGCACTTCAAAGGTAGCTTAAAGCCGTTTTTGTACTTTCTCCCTCAGCCCACACCTTTGGCTGTAGCTCAGGATCTGAGCATCTGTGCATAAATAGGTTTAAAGATCCATCTTCAGAAGTCTCGGTGCCCTGAGTTCCAGGTGGAGAGCCAGATATTCAGCGGATAAGAACTGAAGGAAATCCACTGACATCTTGCACACATGGAGTTACACCAGCAGGCATCGAACCAGCATGCTCCCCTTTTCATTTATCTAACAATTTCTGTACTCAGCACTATCTGGTAGGTCATGGCGGCTCTTGTAAAGGGAAGACGCTTAAATTGTGCAGACTTCGTGCTGCACAGAGATACTTCCACGCACTCGGTTACCTAACGGGAAGGGATGAGTGCCCCGTAGCAACCTCTGTGCCGGCGCCTGACTTTTGGCAGCTGATCTAGCACATCTCCCATTCCCAGGCGTGCCTCCAAGGCGCTGGTTCCAGGGCATCAGCACAGCGTGCCTCCCTGCGCAGGCACACCAGCATCTGAGACGAGGCACGGAGCAGAACACAGGCTAAAAACCTCTGCTAGGCGTGAGCTGAAGCTCCTCGCCAAAGCTGGCACTCACCGGGGAGCAGTAAGCAAGAGCTCGGGGGGTTGAGATTAGGAAAGAGCGCTGCAGAGAGGCAGGATACAGCAGAGCCGACAGTGGCCAGAGACGGGCCAAGAGGCAGGATCAAGCCCGTGGGTAAGAAGAGCTGAGAAGATAAGAGCCAGGACAGTGCAGCGGGAGCAGGAGCTGGCCCAAAAGCAGGAGCTGGAAGGCGAAGATGCTGTACTGGAGCTGGCGTGAACAGAAGAAAAAATAGCTACATCTGAAGGGTAGCTCCCCGGCTATATCCCACAACTGCGCGCACAAGTAACGCTGCAGAGGTAGCACGAAAAGCTGGTGTAACACCACCACAGCTAAATGTCAGCAGTAGCCTAAAGAGGGAACTTCACTCTGAAAAATGCATGGCTGTGAAATCCATGGACAAAACTGATGTCTGCTTTTATTAGTACCAAACCAGCAGTTTGACCTGAATAGCAATTTCTGTTTGACGTTGAAAGACAAACAGGAATAGGGTCCAAAATATGAGTCACTGAAAAATAAAAAAAGCCCAACAGCATGTACTCCACAATCAGCCCCTTCCTGAAAGAGGGCCAAAAGCTGTACATATTTTGGAGTCTTCTCTTCCACAGCAAATCTTAGCGCAGCTTCAGAATTTTTGGCTGACACCTTGATGACACTGAAACAGAGTCAGTCTACAAAGCACAGATTTTAACTAGGCAGTGGAGGTCCTTACTAATTCCAGTAAGTGCATTAGAATTACAGGCTCACAGTATTGCAACACCACATGTTGTACTTACACGTGCAGTAGTTTTGCTTATAAAATCCTTGAATGCTTACTGTGACCCACTCATTGCCTGGCTCTGTTTTGGATTTTTTTGCTGATGACCTTCCGGGTTATTGTCCCGGCAGAAACGGAGCTCTGACAATGACCTACCAGTCATTGGTCCGGTCTTTCTAACATGCCCAAATGGGAAAGGACCAGGGAGAACGTCCGAGATGCTCCTGTGCAGACTTCCGAGAGAGACACATACCTAGCATACTAGTTTGAATAATTGTTTTCCCTAATTGTCACAGTTCCTAACCGAAATGTACTTACTATTCAAAATGCTTTCAAAATTACCAAGAAAACGTACCAGTTTCAGCACGTCCTCAGCTTGCACACCTTGCGCAGGACTGAAGGGAGACACGCAGGCTTCTATTATCTCTAGTACAGCATACTGCTCCTCAGCATCCAGCCCAGTCAGCTGGCAAGTGCTTTTGCACGGTCATGCTTAGTTTCATTTTAAGACACTAAGCCTTGTGTTGTTAGCTTTTCATTTAACTTACTACTAAATTTCTTAAATTTTCCTTTGTTTGTTTCTTTGTTGGAGCAGTTGGAAGCAGGCAGCTCCACCCAAATTCTTCTTTTCATTACACCAGTGCCCTTGCAATGTTTATCTGCGTGTCAGCTTGGTGCCTGTACTCTAGTATCTTAAACGTTTTGCCAGGAAGCTGTCAGGGACGTTCCCCTCCCCTCCTCCCTCCCCAGTAAATTGTGTACTATTTATCTTCTTCGTGTCATTTTTTAAATAGAGATTATTTATTGTAACAGCTATGCATGTATTTCCCTGCTCACAATTGTAAGTCCCTGAATACATTGACCACAAAAAGTGCAGCCACCGATCCTACAGCTGACCATGTGCGTGCAATTACCTCATTTACACAATCACAATAACACCACAAAATTCAATGCCCCATCTGGAAGATAGGAAGTAATACTTCCTTTCTTCTACCTTTGTCCATGTACGCAGCAGACTCTTGAGGATAAGCAGAGTCTCGTTCCATGGATGGATATATATACACACGTACACAATACACACACTCACACAGTACTGCAGACAACCGGGGCCTGATCTCTGTTGGAGCTGCTGGCAACTCTGGTAAAATATTCTGCTTCAAATTTTGGCATGAAATCTCCTGCTGACTTTCCGCATCCTTGCTATTTCCAGCCCAGGCTGACAGTTTTGGCTGGCTGCCTTCCACGCTCCAGCAAACCTGGGGAAGCACAGCTGAGCAGAGGCAGAACCTCCCCTCTCCCCCACTTGCCCGGCAGCCTTTGGTGGGGCTTGGGGCAGGTGATGGAAGAGCCAGCCCTCTCAGCCATCTTCATAAAGGGGCAGATGAGGAAGAGCCCAAGAGGACTCTGCTGCACCCTGTGATGACAAATGCAAGCTGCTTTCTTCCTTCTGTCCCATCAAGTGGAAGGAGAACCTCCTGAGAAGAAGGAATCCACACCCCCAGAGACAGGGTCTACAGGTAAAGAAGTCCCACAGCTGCAGGAGAGGCTGGGACGTCATGCAGGTCATGCAGCAGGAAAAAAAAGGAGGGGGATGCAAAATGCTTAGTAGAAAAGACTTGCAACTAATGGGGAACTTCTGGGTTTCAGTTTTTTAGTTCAATTTGCTGGCATTCCTGAAAGACAGAAGTGGGGAACGACTCCAGCACTTGTTCATGTAGGGGTCTCCTACATTACAAGCCTTCAAGCATACTGCTACCTTGTTCCTGTCAGAAAAGACTCATCCCTAGGGCCACACAAACATTTCATTTTTTAAATGTGGCAAGTTGCAGAGTTGCAGGAATTAAAAAAAAAAAATTAAGCATCAAGTTCCATCTCTCTTCCTACCTCAAAACCCTGTGCCACACCGATCTGCTTTCAAATAACAAGTGGAAGTACGGACATTTCCAGAAAGAGCATTTAATATGCATTTGTTGGCCAAGCAGCATTGCCACCGTCTCCACTTATTTCTACAAATACATGCCACTCTACTGTAGAGGGCCTGGGACAGCCCAAGGGCTTAGCGGAGGTGGAAGAGCCAGAGCCTGGGTCTGTGGTGATGCCTGAGATGAGATGGAGCTAGTTCTGCCCATTTCTCTGGAGTCCCTACCAAGAATTCCTGGAGAGTGTGAAGCAGCCCCTTAAAAACGCTTCCATCACTACTCCAGTCAGCACCGACCCTTAGAAGTTGCTCAGCTGAAGTTACTGGCTATGTTCGCCATTATTGTCCTCCAGGAAGAGGCAACATCCAGGCTGCAGCCACCCTTAGGCAGAGCTTGTGTGTGCCTCCTGCTGCACCGTGGGCCGGTCCTGGCTCTGCGAGCGGGGAGAGAGAAGATGGCTGAAGAGACAAGAGACAGGAGAAACCTAAGAAAGAGAAAGAGAGGAGGACGTAGATGGTGAGCAGTGAAGGAGATGGATGGATTTGGGTTCTTCCAGGCTTGCCCCACTGTCAAGTTTTCCCAAGCACAGGTCCAGTACTGCTTACTGGGAAAAAGCACATGTGGCTTTGAGAGCCAGGCTGCCCACAACAGGCATTTGCTTGTTTAAAACACAATCTCGAGTGAAAATATTTGCCATGTTTTCTGTCTGCAAAGTTAATCTATCATTCTTACTGCTTGATGGGTTTTGCCCTATTACACTGGATCTGAAAAGTCTTCTTTGGTTTACAGTTCTTCATGGATTTAAATTTCAGATAGCTTGTTCTGCAGAAGCCAGAGTAATACAGGGAAAGTTATGCTGCTAGGAAGAGCGGAGCTGCTTTCCATGCATGCCAGAAACTCCTGGTGATTACAAGCACTGCAGATGCGCAGCTCCCTCAGATTAATTTGTTCTAATCTAGGCCTACAAATGCGAAATTTTGTGATTTATGAGTTGTTCATGACCACAGTGTTTCCGTCTCATAGCTGGGGTCAGGACCTCCGTCAGGTCATACGCAGAGCTGTCTTTCACAGGAAGATGAAGCACACCGGCTCTGCAGCCCAAGAGCTGCTGGGGACAGCGAGCAGCTTGGGGGCTGGCAGCTTGCAACAGCCACCATGCCATCTGCTGTAGCCGTCATGGAGCTGCCCTGCACCAAGACCAAAAATCTGGGTACCATCGGGGGTTTGTTTCTCCCCTTTCCTCCTCCCAACTCCAGTGGCCATCTAACAGCAAGGAGGGTGTAAAAACTGAGGGCAGTAGCAAATAATTATTTGTGTATTTTCAACACTGCAGTGTGGTTAATCTAGGCTTCCTTTTCAATGCCATCTTGTGAAGAAAAGGGCCAGAAAGTTTATCTCAGAGAGGTACTGATATTTTCTTTGCCTTTCAGGTCTTTTAAATTAGGTCAGTTTACAAAGAACAGTTGCTGTTTAGCACTTTTCATATGACAATCTCAAAGCAATTGATATTCAATTAATTCACAACCTTGCTCTGATTTTGGATTTGTTAATCCCATTTTCACCGTAGACACTGAGGCAGAGAAAAGTTCAACCATCTGCCAAATACCGCACAATACAGCAGCAGCAGAACTGCAAACAAGGACTCGGCGTGCTGGATATAACCTTGGCAGCTTCCTTGAGCCAAACAAGCAAAACCTGAGTCGAGGCAATACGCACTCTTGGGAGGATTTCAGCTGATGTCCGAGGCCTTCGGAGTGTATGCGGGGAGGAATCGATTTGCCCACTTCCACACAGGGTTTTGCAAACCTCCTCACACCTTACTTTTGCTATCCTTATGCATGGGAATCTGTAACAGGACTAAAAGGGGTCAGATAAGAGAAGTTAAAGCTGGAAAAGGGACAAATTGAATTAATACCTTCTTTCACACACTAGTTGTTTCTAGCTCTTCAGTAGAGGAGTTAAGCAGCTCCTAAAATCCTTAAGAATGGCCCTATGAGCTCCGGCCCTAGGAAGCCAAGTTAGGAAGAGATGTCTAAAGGGACAGAGAAGTTGTATTTCTCTGTACCAGTTTAACAAAACCAAACTGAATTACCACCACCTCTTCTCTGTGAGCATGCCAGGGTGCAGGTTTAAATCAACAATCTACTAAAGGCAGGAGGAAGACAGAAGTTTCAGCAGCTTGAACTCACCTCTTGAGTTTCTCCTGATGTCTAAAAAAGACAGAGGGAGCTTCCCTGTTGCACCCTCTGTTGCATATGAGCTCCAGATGCGTGCATGCTATTTCCAGAGTCAGAGGATACAGATGTCATTAAATATGCTGGTGATCTGCTCCAGTCTACCGAAATTTTTTTAATCTGAGATCAACACCCAAAAAAAGTATTTGAAGACTCAGCATGAAGAGGGGAAACAACTGCAATGAAAGCCATAGTTCCCATATTACCAAAACAAGGTGCAGGGCACAGATTATACCCAGTATCGTGAGCCAGAAGTCCTGACAATTGATTCAGGAGATCTTGCGGTACCTCTGGAAGAAATAATCAACATTCTGACATGGTGTTTTGTTCTCACATGATAGTAGGGCTATGAAGTAGCTTTTTAAGACCCAGTCAGGTTTCCTTTCACAGCAGCCTATTTATACTCTCCAAATTCAGTCACAGCTTCCACTGTACTGTACTGATTACCCTAGTGCTCATTTCCTCATTCTGAATTGCACATGCACTTCTTTTCTCATTGTTTATTCTCTCCTCGTTAGATCTATTAGCCTTGCATTATGTCCACCCCGTTGCTTAGCCTCTCCTAGGTTCCCTGTCTTGGGACATTTGTCTCACTGACAAGTAAGTAATCAACAGCTCAGTTATTGTACTTTAATAAAATAAACATTTTAAGAAAAGCTTTCCATCTTTGTTCATTTTTAAATGCATGAAGAATAGATTCAACACAGATTTGGGCAGCGGTTCAGTATCACTCAAGTTAAAACATCCTCCTCCACTCCAAACCGACCATGAAAATAAGATTTCTTAAAACTCACTGTCCTTTCTACAGTACCATTTACTTACTATGTTAGCAAGTGCCTAACGGCCACTGCTCCTTTTTGCTTACAGCATCTATTATCAAGTTCACTGACCTGTAAATCATTTGAAGACTGAAATCCAATTTGAAGGTTTCCCATTTGCACTATACGTAAGTTGTGCAGCAAACTTTTAGACATTAACAATGCTTCTAAATTCACAATGCACTTAGTCCAGAACTCCTGAAGTTAGTATTTTTGCACTTGGATTGTTAATGTCTGCTAAACATGAAACATTCTTCAGCTGACTGAAAGCTTCACATCCTTAGAACGTAAAATCTAAATATAAATGTGGTGGGCGTATGTGGATCTTTTCTCTCCGAGGAGGCTCTGTTACGAATTTCCAATGTTTTACGCCACCACCAAGCCTCCACTAAGCCGTGACACCTGTTCAGAATTTTCAGCTTCTTAACCCCTTGTTACACTTCCTACCATCCCCAGCCGAAGTGCAGGAAGTGGAACAGAGTTCTGTCATCCCGGACTTGCTGTATTAAATCTCAATGGCTCCTTGGTGTCTTTTGGTATTTTACATTAATAGCCACCTTAAGGACAACTAACTAAATTGCTTCTCACAACTGGTGCCAGTAGATGCTCTGGTTACCAAGCAGATCCTGGAAAGAAAACCTACAAATTCCATAGGAGGAACATCAAAGATAATACTGTTAATAATAAATATGATCACTGATAATAATAAACAGTCTATACCAAACATTAGCAGTACACAATCCTAGTGAACAAAAATTCTTTTAGCATCAGTGCGTAGCCACTCTAACATTTCTGCAAAAATTAAACCAGAAGGATATCTCCTCGCTAAAAGTCAATATACTCTATTGAGACAGAATGCCTTCATCAGAAAAACCTGTTTCAAAGACTCTTTTTCATTACAAATCACTCAGATGAATCACAATAAGAATTTTGACCTGATTTATTCACACAAATCAATCCAAATTCATTTTAGACCCAAACTATATGATATTACAAGGATACTAGTAATTTTTTCCAGGTACTAGAGAATCTTGTATAAATGTATTTGTTCAAGTGCTTCTCTGTCAACATCCTTTTCCAAATACACATCATAGTTTAGCTGCACCTCTTCGACCCATTGGCCGAGCTGTATATCCATCTGAAACAATGGAAACAGATTCTTAAATTAACATAATGTTGAGAAAGTAGCAGCAGTTTGAAGGTCAGTACAACAGTAAGAAGGGAAGACATAATAAGAGAGATTAGTCATTCCAAATTATGTAGCAATGATACATTCTTTTCTGGAAATGCCATTTAACTTAAATAGGAGAGATAACTTTTAAAATTATCCCAGTTAATAGCCTAGATATTTTGCTAGCATGTTACAACTGCTTCTCTACATGCATTTGTTTAAGCCTTAAGCATCCTGATCAGAGGGCAACATTCTGACAGAAGTGTTGAGGGAGCAGCTAACTGTCCCATGGAAGAATCACAGGTACTTTGTTGTTTTACACCCAGAGAGTACTGTATTAAGGCTACAAAGGGCTTCTCAGCTGCTGTGTAACTACTGCCTGCTCCAAGAAAAGGTCAAATGACACCACTGCTGCTCCTGGGGATGAGGATCTATTTCACCCATCAGCATACAGGCAACAAGTGATCCAATTTCTCTAAAGCAGACTACTGTGGCGAGCAAGTCACTTTATAATTAACCTTGTCATGTATGATCAGCGTTTTGTTTCCTAACTAAAGCCAGCCCACGTAATTTGCCTAGGCATCATGCACCTAGCAACTGTAATCTACCAATGACCTCTGGCAGAATGGACATGGAGCAGAGGTCAGTCCATCGGAAGCGGTTCCTACTCAGGCAACAGCGGCAGCATCACAGGGCGTTCAACATCTCTGAAAGTTGCGCTGTTGTCGTGTTTGTTTCCAACTGCAATTTAAAGCTACGTCACTGATCCAAGGCGCCTGATGGTAATCACTTGGCTAGTTGGGAGACCACATCTCTCCCTAATCTGTACTTCTAACAGCTTATACTGGCATATTATGAGTAATTTTCTATGCTTTCAGCAGGTCTGAAGACAGAGTATCCTCAGGGATGGGCCTTCTTTACTATGTCCCTTTCTCTCACTGGCCTAACAAAACAGTTTGTCATGTTTCAGGGCAATGTGCAAATGTAGAGCTAAATAGAGACAACATTTCAAGGTTTTGCCTCTAGAAGTTTACAAATACATCTGTAGTCCTGAGTTTCTACCCCTACACCTGGAAGAAGTCTGATGGAAATGGATATCACAAAACTTACTCACATCATAATATGGCTTTGCTAACATTTTGTGGGTTTTTTTTAACTTCACAGCTAAGGTACTGTTAATAACACATACGGTAACACAATGATTCATGCAGCCTATTGATAGAGGCTGGGATTTCCATTTTTACCAGTGGGGTCAGCCAAAGCACAGGCAGATGTGTTGGTAGTCAACCTGGAAATAGAATCCAGAGTCCTACATCTTTTAATCGATGCATAAAATTACATATCCTTCCTCACAGCAATACTGACAAGTAGCTAACCTCAACTACAGAACTGCCACTTTCATAGGAAGTGACAAAATGTATTGGCTTTTTAGCGGGCAGAGGTAGCTTACCTGGAGCTTTGAAAGTGATTCTTTAAGGCTTGGAACTGTCACTAATACGGACCCTCTTTTCCTTACATTACAAGCAATGAACTCCCAAGCTCTGAAACATATTTAAAAGTAGGTCACCAATTTTTAGGAAAAAAAACACATTGGATATAAAATTAATCTAACACTTTTACAGTTTAGTGGCCAGAGGTAAACTAAGCTTAAAGACTTGCTATACATGCTTATCAGTCACTACTAATATCTAAGCAAGTATCTGTGTGAATAAAACCAAGCTTCGTATTAAAACCAGTGGGAATACATGGTCTTACAATGTTAGATTTTGTAACTTTTTAACTCTGATACATACATGCATATCATTTTGTACTGTCAACACCTTCACTTTGGACTAGGATTAAACATTGACATTTGGTCCCTTTAAACTTTCGGTTTTGAAGAAAAGTCAGTCTCTGAGTGCACTGTTTTATTAACCTTAACAACAAGCTGCTCTTTACATACACACTTTGCAGTCGTGACAAAATACTCAAGACATTAGCAATCAGACTATTTAAATATAGTCTCTAGCATTCCTTTTTTTCTGATTTTGCAAGTCAGATCATTTCTCACAGCATGGCAATTCAGACTAAAAAGAATTTAATTTTCGGCATTCTTCAAATGTCATTTCTCTTCACGGTACTAATGCAACATTAAACCACTACCCCCGAGTTCTTGAAGAATCAAATGAATTCTCAGTCATGTGCCTGGAAACAAATCTGGCAATTTGAAACACCCACTACCCTTCACCCATCCACTTTGTGCCTCTCTGGTGACATTACTGCCTGGTATCAAGGGCAGGAGGACAAGCCTTATCTGAAACTGCTAGCAAATGTCAGAGACTGTTGGCTGGGATGGTGGAGACACAAGCACTCTTTCTTTTTGACTGCCCATTCTAAAGGCACAGTAACTTTGGATGGTAAAGTTATTTACATTTTAAACTGATACTGCTGGATGAGCAAAAGCTCATCTGTGAGTGTCTTGTAGTACCTGAATGAGAAGAATCGTAGCCACGTTTTATGCTGATCTATTAATTTCAGATCCTTTAACAGCAAGATACTATTTGAACAGATCAGTGCAAAGATTCAGGGCAAGGTTTGGGTAAACAAAGCAGCAGTGTCTAGTGGGTTTAACAACAACAAACAACTGCCATAACACCTTAGCAGTTAAGTATAACAATTAAGTGTAGGCAGTTTAAAACAATTTCCTCACGTAATTTATGTATGTGACTTGAAAAAGCACAACCTTAAGGTTTTCCATAACTCACAAGGTTACACACACACTGCCAAAGACATAGATTACTTGTTAGGACACATAGCTTACCTGGCCTGTTCCTGTCTGTCAAGAAAATATTCAAAGACATTATTCATTACAACAACATCAGCCTTCTGAAGAAGTGAAGCCTGAGTACAAATGTCTGCGTGAACCACCTTAAGGAGAAAAATTTCACAAGGCATAAATTAATTTAAGAGACAAATACAGCCTTCAAGTAGCCATGAAGCCTGTCAACCTAATACAGACAGCACCTGCTACCACCATTTTGAACCAGTCACAAAAATGAGTATTTCACTGGCTTCATAGTAGATAAAACCGATGTAAATAACCAGAATAAGCTTTAAAAAATTGAAAAAATAAAAATCAGATTTATCTCCTCTGATTAAAATACTCCATTTATTACATTAAGTGAAATAAACTACACCTGACTTTTGGTCTAGAACACTGTGTGCCATAAAAGAGGAAATGATATATGTGATGGCTGCTACATTTCTCTTACCTATATTTTGTCACAAATGCTCGCTGATTTCAGGAAAGGAGCTAAGCTAGCTAAAGCTTCCTTGAGGATATTAAAAGGCATCTCACAGGCTCAGTGGGTTACTAAAGGATTATAGCTAGAAAAGACACTACAGACCTGGGTTTGACAGCTGAATTATCACGACATATATTGGGACTGGGAATGCTGGAAAGGCAGGATGCTCAGGGGCACTGGAGGACAGCAAGTGCTTTACCTTACTAAACAACTGTCTCTCCTGTCAGCATAGGGGCTGGTGTGATCTCAGCTACCTTCACCTACCAAAAAGGATATTAGCACATCATGTCATTTTCAAACAGGTGAGATTATAGTGACAGGAGAACATGGATGCTCATTAACACTCTGACAAGATGTGTTTGATTTCCTCTTAAAGACGGAGAAATACATCACATCCTAAATCTGAGGAGAAACATAAATTGGAACATCTTTTGAAAGGATAAGAAAGAAAGCCAATCTGAATATTACTTGCATTCCACAAATTCTTTGAAAGTGCATCCCTATATGTTGAAAACAGACAGAAAATCTGAATAACTTCTTTTCTTTCCTGTGTGACCTCTTCCTAGGTTGTGCTGGGAATATACTGACTTGATGGATTCAACATTTCACATTTTGTCAAATCCTTCCAAAACTGGCCAGATGTAAAAGGGAATTCTTAATACTGACAGGAAAGCTGAATGTTAGTATAGAAGATTAAAAACACTCACCTGTTGAAAAACAGTTTGCCCACTTAACAGTCTATCAATGCTTGTTGGGAGGGTAAATTATTTATTCCTCCTCATAACAAACACGCAAAGCATGCTGTTCTGATTGACAGAGGAAACAGATACTGCCACCCCTACAACTTGTAAGGGTTCAAGTGTGGCAAACTTGAATGGCGACAATGAGTTGCCACAGTTTGTGACTCTGGTTCATGCAATCAGAATGCAATTGCATTTATAGCCAAATATTTCAATATCAGTAATAACAGAAACAAAATTCTACCGTTCATAAAAAATTAGGCATCACAGCATTTTGTCTTTGAGAGCTATATTCTATGGGTTATCTGCAACTGCCCCAATTCAGTAAAACAAACAGCTTTATCTCCTTAAACACATTACCATCCAAAGTTTTTCACCACTGCCTGCAGTGAGTGGAAAGGAAGCAACCTTACCCAGAACTGGCAGGTTAGTGTTTGAAGGCTCTATCTCACTGAGAAACGGGGACAGTTTAGTTGTCAAAATGACTGGTGAAATTGCTACTTTTGCCTCCAGTGTGTGGACATCTGAGCTATTTATTCATTGGTTCATGAAAGTTAGAACTTTTGAGGACAATTAAGATTGGCAGTAATTTATCTTAAACAGTGCACTGTAAACTGTAGCAGTATAGGAGCTGATGAAGAACAAGTTTAAGCGTTCAGGCAGCAGAGAAAGAAGACAGACCACTCAGGCCACCATCACCAGTCCTAAATGCACTAGGTCCCGGTTGTCAACTCATGTCCTCTGCATAAAGCCACTGCTAACTGTAGATTAAAATGAAAGACCATAAACTGGGGTGGTAGAAGTATTATGGATACAGGCTTGCCTGCTGCCCTGTCACACAGGCAAGAGTCTCCTGCAGCAGGTCAGGGCAGATAGGTAGGGGTAAAACATGCCCCACCTAGATCTGCCAGAACTCATGTATCAGAACCCAGATTTACCTAGACTGTAAGTGGGATCTGGATAACTATTTCTGAGGCTAAGGAGACATTTGACTTTACTCTCTTATTTTCAAGGGCAAAAATAACAAAACCACAGAATTTCTGTACAAAAAACCTGAGCAGCAATCCTTTAATCCGAACACAAGTGACTGGTGGACTGTTCCACCAGTGGACTTCTTGCAGCACAAGAAGTCATGATTAGCACTAAATTTTCTTAGTGCCCTACTAATGGCAGTCCTAGTATTTTAAGCCTCAATTCAGAAAGATGCTTAAACTACTGGGAAACTTTGAACATGTGTTGATGTTTGCTTGACTTGAATAACACTTTAACTTAAAATTAGTCTGCATTTACAGAGTAGGTGACTGCACTGACTAAAGTGACCTAAGCACCCCATTCTCCCCCAAACACATCCTCACTCCTACTGGGGAATGTGGGACCACATCAGCATGAGCCAGACCCAGGTAAAACACTACTTTTTTGCTGGGTTCTTCTTCAGCTGGACCAGTTCCCACACCTGCTGCGTGCTGGCACAAGAGAGGAGGCAGCAACTGATTTTAAAACTGCCCTGTTGCCCAATGGAATACGCACCAAGTCTTTCATGATTACAAGCAATCTCTAAATTGAGGTCTCAAGTTTCCTAAGATTTGTTGAATTGTTTACTTTCCGCCCAGAATCTAAGTGTTCACTTAAATGGCTAAAGATGCTGAGGAACTTTCTATGTGCTTTAACAAACCCAATGTTGACCAAAGAAACACAAGGTCCACTCAGAGATTTAGCCACTAAAGATAACATTCCACCCTGCTGTCCTTTGGGAACATACTCTAATTAAAAATTCAGAATATCCTGAAAAAACAATCATTATTTAAGAAGGGTCTCTTAAAAGTTTTTCAAATTTGTGTCATTAGTTGTTATTAATCCAGCAACTGGATTCTGACTATTTTTCAACCTGGTATGCATCTCTAGAGAAGATTCATTTGGAGGTGAAATAAAAATCTAAGATTGAAATGTTCAAAGCAGTTTGATCACAGGAGTCACATGACTAAATTAGCATCTAATGAGACTCAAATAGCTAAGTCCTCAGGCACTGCTTTGAAAATGTATTATCTTCTTATCTTTATGCTCTGAAATGAATACTTCAGCAGAATTACAAGGTGTGAAGGAAAACCAGAAAGGTTTATAATAAAGAATACACAAGGCTGAAAAGCATGCATAGAGACCTCCAGCTCCACTGAATTAACTTGACAGAGTTCCTAACTGCACTTTCAGTCTGATCACAATAAGGTGTTACGAACACAAAATATATGCAAAAGCCAAAGGTTATGGATAAACTGGCAGCAACTGGGACTGAATTGGGCAACCCAATGATACTGCTTACCTTGTGTTAAATATTTTAGATTTATTATTTCTTTCCAGTTTAAAATTGGTTATTTTAATTCCCAAGAAATTACCACACCCAGCAGTTTGTGTGATGCCATTTGAGAGCACATGCATACAACACAGGATTAAAAGAAGTCTTCTACCCAGCATATTCTACCTACTAACTTTTGCTTGTAACAAAATAACTGGTATTCCCCAGAAAGGAAAAAAAAATTCTCATTAAAATAGTAGTACTTATTTCCATAATGGGACTAGGGAAACACTTCCCATAATGACATCACATTGTTTGAAACCCAGTTTTTGTGGAAGGTACATATGCACTGACATTCCAAGAAAGGAAATACCAATAGCCATACGTCCTTTAGGTGTTCTTAGATGCAAATTTGCAAATCCTACAAACATCCTTCTGCTAACGTTAATCAAACAGAGACATTTAGTTTGACAGAACCTCTATACACTCAGTTTCACAGAAGTTAGTGGCAATAATGTCTTCAATTTCACTGGGAGAAACAGCTCAGATATACATGTTTTGCATGAGCCAGTAGGTAAGTCCATTCAGGAAAAAGGCTAACACATGTTATCATATTTTGATAGTTTCCCTCTTCCTCTCTGCTATGAGATTTTTTTTCTTCCTAATGCAAAACCTTTGTTAAGGACCAAACCAAGCAAAGGCAGAAACTTCTTCACCGAACGCTTATTTACTAGTCACTCACATAAACAGGATACCTCGCACACAGTGGTTAAAAATACATACACTAAGGCATACACTTAATTACCTTTATTCTGTCAATGAACTGGTATTTTGTAATCATCATTTCTTGCAAGTGGCAAAAGTCTGCATTCATTTCTACTCCATACAGTTGGGATGCTGAGCTATAAAGATAACCCTACATTAGGAAAAGGAAATTTAGTAACTGTGATGCCTTTAAAACAAGTTCAAAAATTTCAGTTAATATGGAAATAATAAAGCACAGGTTAAGATTAAGAAAGCATTTTAAAACAGCAAGTTGAGAAATGTCTTTCAGTGGATGTGACATGTTTTTCAGAGGTAAGCCCCTGATCTGGCAATTTCCACTTAGGTCTCACGAATTTTAATAAGAGATCCAAAATGACACGTCAAAATAATACAAAGGAAAGGAAAGCTCCAACTTCAATTGCAAAACAGATGGAAAATAGTCTAAGAAGGAAAAAGTAGTACAAACTAAGTTACAAAAATAGAGTGAAAGGAAAAGACTCCACATTTTTGTTTCTTGGAAGAATGGAAGAAGAAAATAGCAAGACAAAAAAAAAACCCCAAACCATGAGATATACACATAGTCAAAGTCAGTGAAAATGGAGGGCAATATACCTGTAATATAATGGGATATTTTGGTACACAATCTTTGACAGCACCTCTAAGTATTGTATTACTGCCATTTTCAGTTGCTTCATACAGGTACATATGAAAAAGGATAAATTATCCCTTAATAACAAGCCCAAAATAATGGTTCAGTTTCAGACTGATATTTTTGAAAGCTGTTGGAGATGTTTGGGAAAAAAAAAAAGCACAAAATCTTGAGCCTACAGGGCCCTAATGAAGATATTGCTTCAAGTGCCATTGTCTCCACTGAACGCCGTAATTACTCTTTGCCAACAATGACAAAGGCAAACAAACAATGCTAAAGATACAGAACATCTGAGATCTCTATGTACTACAATCTAATTATTACAGTTTTCTGAAATCATTCAACTCGGAGAGTAGAAAAGCAAGCTGTGAAGGTGAAGTCACCTCTCCTCCAGTACAAGACAAGAACATGATTAAAAAGGAGAACTCTCTTTTAAAAACGTTTCCCCTGCTTTATCTTCAGACTATCTTCTACTATAACAATACAAGCGTTTAAGTGCTTTGAAACAAATTCAGGCTCGCAGAAGTGTTACCATTTAAGGACCCAATGCTGCAAATATTTACAAATGGGAGTAACTTTCCTCATTTGAGTAGTCCCAAAATTAGATTATTCAGATGAGTAAAATTACATGCTCAAGTGTTTCCAAGATTGAGCCCTAAACAGCCATTGACTTTTGTAAGAAAGTTGTAATGTGTGTTTTGCATTGCTGTTGGCCATATGTTGCACCAGCCATGCCAAAAGCAATCAAAATTGCACTCAAGTTTCTCGATGAAGTATTTTATGTGCATTTTAAAACGCAGAGCAGGACAATATGTTTTCAGAGACAAATTCATATCAAAGTCTTCCTTTGTATAATTTAACAGTTTGTCAGCTTCATAAAGGAATTTAACATAACTAATCTATATATAGACATGGTCAAGACATAGAGGACAAACTTACTTATGAAGGAGAGACAGAGCAGGAACTAGCAAAAGAGCAGCATGTGTGACAGCAATATGCTACTCTGTTGGACAACAGACTTTTCCTCTGCATAAGCAAGATCATTTGTATGCCCTTTTGTAAGGAATAGAACAAGAACTGAAATCGCTAGGAAACAGCACCTTACACCGTTCAGAGAGTCAGATCAGAGGTGCCTCTCAGAATTACCCGTCCAAGATGGAGTAATGAGAGTAGGCAGTCAGAGAAGAGGGAAAATGTTTGTCACAGTAATAAAATAGGAATTCCTGTGCTGGAAGTTACCGCAAATAGCACTGCACCAAGCCTGGAGCCAACGTCAACCACTACCTTTCCTGTCAGGTCAGGCAGTACATGTTGATAAAGAAACTTCAGTTCCATGAGGGAAAAGGAATGCGAAATAAACTCTGGGAAATAAGAACAGAACAAAGGTGTTGGGTGGGCAGTACTAACTACTGTGTTAGTAACCAACGAAATATTAATCTGAAGAGTTATCATCACTGAAAACCTGTATGGTTTCCTGCCTGAACTACTGTTGGGGACCCTGGAAAACCAGGGTTTGCAGGTCGGAGGTAGCCTGCTAAGCAGTCTATCCCAAGTCTGGGGATTCCTTCCCTTACGTGGAGAATTTTGAAATCCTTCATGAAACTGAATTACCTTTCTCTGCACAATGACATACATTAAAGAATACAAAACAAAGTAACTTGGAATTGCTTAAGTGAAAAAGGAAACATGGTACCTAAAGCTCAACACAATTCATGCAAACCTTTTTATGGGCAGACATATTAATAGCTTGAATTTCAACTCCAAGGTTTTAAGGAACGGAATGTTCTCCATATAAACCATTCCTCCCTCAATGCCTGTGCTATACTGGTGACAGCACTGATCTGCACCACACCACACACAAGCTTTAAGACAGATGGTGCTTTCTACTGCTTTTCAGCATGTGAGAGGAGACTGAGGCTACTGCATGGACTTCTACAGGATTGTCTTCCTCTTGCATCTTCCTTTTCAGTGGTACACAGCCCTGCCTCTTCCCTGCCCAGTTTTTGTGGGCAACTAGTGTCACCCATACACTGCAAATTAATTCAACTTACATGTGTAGGAATCTCCTTCCATTGGTTATGGGAAATAATTCTGGCCTGTGTACTACACCGGTCTGGACAAAGTCCTCCATCAGCTGGATGTTGTGTTGTCCAGCTGAGTCACTGCACAAACCAGTTCAGTTAAACTGCATTTGTTTCTCGTATTCCCAAAAGAGCACTTACCTAAAGGTGCAGTCTTGTATGAGCCACACGCTGTGCAGTAGCTCCTACTCATCTTCCCCTCCTCACACAATGAATCAACAAAATCATCATCATAAAGGAATGCATCAACATGAATCATGGGCAATGGATTCTGGTGTATCTGAGAAGAGGAACAAAACCTAAGAAAGGCAGAACCGAGTCTCTTAATTGCACTTACGACTGTTACACGGTTAATTGTCCCATCATCCTACCTTTCCCAAAATCCCCGAGATCTAAGCATTTCCCTGCTCAAAAGTTACAAATCAAAATTAAACCACAGAAATCCTCCATGTAAAATGGATCATCAAATTCCACTGAAATAACCAGCAAGTGCAAGTCAACAAAGGAAAACAAGCTGGTTTTGATAGATGAGTAGGAGATCTGCTGTCAATTTTGTCTCCTTAGAGCTTGCTTGGCTATAGAGGAGGTACAGCGTAAAGGAGGCTTTTTCTCTTCCACTTTTAATGAGGATAATGTAACTTAAATTTAGGAAAAAGGGCAATTTTGCTTCTCAACTTCAACTGCCTGAGTATTTTCATCTTCATCCCTTATGCCCCAATCTAGAAACACCACTGATTAACACAGGTGTCATTTTCAATCAAAAGCATACCAGTGAGGATGCTTGTCTTCTCATCATCTCAAGGGGTATAATCTTCATCCTCCTACTTCTCTTTCCTCCCTCTCAAAGGCCTGCTGCATGTGGCCAATCCACTTTTCCTGTTTAAGAGCCACACACCACTTTTCTGGGAAATGCGTTATTTTTCCACCTATACTGACAGCTCAAGTAGAAAAGGTGCTCTCCTCTCCCACAGGACTCACAGCCCACCTCTTTCTGAGCCATCAGAATCTGAAAAGAGCTGGAAATCATTTCTGGGCTGCCCACATTATGGCAACAGTGAAACACTGGCCCTGTATTTCTGCTTTCTTTAAGGGGGCTGTTAGAGTCTATTATGGAGCTAACATTAGAGAATCACTGTGACAGGTGTCATACCACACAGAATGAAAGCTATGCCAAATAACTTATCATCAAAGTATTAAGAACTATGAAGCAACTTTCTTGGGGTCACACAATCATGCAGCAACATACCTGAGAACCAAACTGAGATTACCTATACCTCAATCTGGTACTCATTCTCTATTATGAGCTACTACCAAAACTGAACCCAGCATAGTCCCCAAATAAATGATGTGGTTCAGCAAAAGGAGACCATAACAATTAGCTTACTTTCTGAATAGCTTGATGTTCCGAACTAAACATTGCCTCGATGGGTAAACAATTCCGCAAATCTTCAGCGATCTTTTTGAGCACAACATCATTGTTACTCACCACAAGCTCATCAAAGTCATCTATAAAATCAAGACACACACACAAAAGAAAAAAAAAAAACAAAACCAAAACCCCTGAACAATCATATGTAGATCATGTGGACTAAGTGATGACCAGTACAATACAGTTGCAAGACATAAACAATACCAGATGGATAAGGTTTTTATTTGAAATGCATTTTTCAGCCTTTGTTAGCTTTTCCAGCCAATGACAGATTTGGATTGTAATAACTTTGCCACTTAAAATAAATGTAGCACTTTTTTGAAATCTCAAATTATTTTCATATTTACAAACTTATAACTCACATATGATGGTCTGGGCTGCCACCAAAGTGATACTGTTTCAGCTTAAGATATAAAAACATCAAAGATGTTTTTGAACTATTGGAGAAATTACAAAACTCATAGTTGCCTGAATGCAGGCTTTTTTTTTTTTTTTTTTAATACAAGTTTCTTTTTATATATACCATCTTTCTAATAAAGTGGTTACAAAAAGTCAGGGATAATGCACAGTTCAACAGTTCAACTCACAATACATTTTACATGACTTAAACTATCAAAATATTTCAAATGTGAAAGAAAATGGGAATGGATGTAAAACAGTACATTTTTGCAAAGCCACACTGTAAATTCTTACTATTTTTCCAGGATATCCCTGCATTACTTTACGACTTTTTTTTTTTTAAGACATCTAGAAAAAAAATCAAGAGGGAACCTTGGGAAGTCACCAATCCTTTCTTCTTCCAAGGCTGAATCGACAGTAAGTGTCACTACTTCTCCAACCTATTCTTTTAAAAAAGATTGTTAATGCTGGAGACTCCACAAGCTCCCTTAGAAGTTTATTCCAGTGCTTGACTATGTGGACTATTAGAAAGGAATAATTTTCTTAGTAATTGATCTAGATTTCCTCTGCCGCAATTTAAACCCAGTACTCTCTGTCCCACTCACAATATAAATAGAAAAGTTTGTTTCTCTCCTGTATATAGCAACTTTTTATTTCTTTGAAGACTTGTCATGTGTCCCATCAGTCTTCTTTTCTAGAAGAAACAAGAACCACTTATCCAGCCCTTTCCTGCTTTCTTTCTAGAGTCTGATCATTCTCATCACTCCCCTTTGGATCTTCTGGACTCTCTTACCCTTTATGACCTGTAGTAATGAGAACTAGACACATTACTCCAGCTAAAGGTTTATTTGCACTAACCAGACTTTTCACATCTTGCAGCCAACATCCTGCTTACACACCCCAGTTTCGTGTTAGCACTCTTCCCTCAGCATGATGTTTGTAACTGACATTCAGCATGAGATCTGTTGCACACCGGTGCTCTGTTCCCTTTCTGTTACATTTTTCTCAAAAGAAGGACTAAATGAAATTCCTTTTTGTCTGGACATCTCACTGCTCTGAGGGCACTGAACTAGTTCTAAACAAAGGCACATGGCAGGTCAAAACTACATACCTGTAAATGAAACAAAAAACATACAACAAAAAGCAGCCACAAACCTAATCCTGAAAAAATATACCAAACCCATCTATTGATTCTTGTCTAAAAGTAGACATGTTTGTCCTGTGTTTCTCATCCCTTCTGTTTGTTTCTTGTTCTATTTGGACTGCTACCATGTTGGGCAGGGAATGTGTTTTTTGCATATTTGTTTATCACTCACCAAAACAAAATCTAACAGATTTTAGAGTTATCTAAAAAAAGTTAATGTTTGCTAACAATGCTGTCCGAGGTGGGAATATTAGTATAAACAAGCTTGATGGCAAGCAGGTTCAAAATAAATCTACAGAACATGCTACAAGTTTATCTATGCTAATACACTTAATCTTTCCTGTGGAACACAGGCAATGCTAGAAACAGTGAGAAATTTTAAGGCTAGTCTAAGAAACAGAGACCAGCTAAACTTTTAACTATGAAATGCTTCCGAAATGCTTTTTGCTTAAGCACTGTAGTGAGAACAATTAGGTTAAAACCCCCTCATTCATTAGTGCAAGGCACTCTCTTCTTAGAGTGTAAATGTAAATGGCTCTTTCAACACGTCCCAAAAACAACTCCAACAGATAATCCTGAATCCCACATAGTAAACAGCAGAAACTTTACATCATCTGGATTCCCTTAACATATATTTGGTTTATTATTCATTAAATGCCTAGCAGTAATGCTCCAAGGCCATGATGGGCACAATACCATTGGCAGTTGTTACACGACAGGAAGACAATTTGGTGTTCCAAAGAGCTCGCAGTTAAGTTCTCAAGAACCTCAGCTCCTACAGAGATGCAGACTTTGCACTGAGGAACACAGGAGGGATACAGGCGGCAGCTGCAACAGCACGAACACCACAACAGGTGCAGTGCAGCAGCTCCAGCTTGTCAGCATTTTAACTTGAAACCTCTCATGAGCGCCCATCTCCTGTTAACCTCATAGGCCATCCAGCAACTTGCGGATTTGTTATGAATATCCAGAAGCAGCGAGTGATTTTTCTCATCAGCTCAGGGAACATTTCCATGGATGTGACACAGCACAGAAGTAACCCCAGAGATTACGGGTAGGTGGACAGATTCAACCATTGCCTAACTGGGACTGTCAGCACCATGACAGGCCCTCAGAGTGCAAAGGACCCAGAGTTTGCTGAGGTGGATAACATATGCGGAAGCAAGAAGGAGAAAAATCATGCTACACACAGAACAAGAGAGTAGAAAGCTGATATTAGCAGCAGTACAGACCAGTGCCTGTGGGCAATAAGCCCCTACATCTGGCACATGCTTTAAAACAATACTATTACTATGCAAGAGAGCTCATCCAGCTGTTATACAGCCTGTTAAGAGTATCAAATTCATATATAGCATTTAATGAAATGCAGGAAGTGTTCGTAGACCACCAGGCCAGCCACATCACACTGCAAATGCAGAACGTGAGTTCCCTTTCTCCCAGAGCTGGTGTTGTCAATAGGATCTGCTCCCTCATGGCCTGGGTGACCTTTTCTGGCCAACATCAGTGGAGGACAGCTCTCTAGGCTATTCAGTGTCCCAGCTCTACAGTAGAGAAATGGGCACTTTCAGTGGGAGACAGGTAGCAAACTCATCTTCCTCAAATGCAGAATACCCTTTCCCTACCTTGACTTCCACTTGTACAATACTCGTCACAATACTGACCATTTTACGTGGGGCACTCTGAGCTCTTCTTATGAAAACAAAGTACAACACAAAAGAGTTCTTGTGGATGCTTTGTATGAAACAGGTCCTAAGGAAAATCTTACATATGCAGCCCAAACAAAAAAACTGTTGAAACATCGGTACTGAAAAGTAAATGATGAATGGAAATGCTCGTTCCCCACTATCAGTTAATACTGTAAAGCATAAGCATGTGGGAACAAAAAAAACCCAAATACAACAGCTTCAGCAGAAGCTGTGCATGCAACGCTCTGCACTTGTGTTGTAGTCTGAGACTGAACTCAGATACGGAGAGTTGCCTCATTCTTGTCAAAGCAAGAAACAGCAACAGCTTCCACAATAACTCATTTACTTTTGCAGTATGTAAATATTTATAGATTGCCATCAAGTACAGAACCCAGGTGCCAAATATGAAAATGGGCACTTCTGCCTCAGACCAGTACAGTTTTATCAACTCCACCCTTGTGTTTAACAAATTGCTTGCTCTTGAGAATCTCAGTATCACCTTACAAGAGATCTCCAAAGAAGAAATAAAAATAGAAAACTAATTTTGATACCAGTTTAGTGCCTGTTATATATATGAAATGGAGAGTGGGCAAGCCAACCCCTGTGTTCATCGAACAGACAACTAACCAGGAAAGAACCGTACAGTTCATGAAACACTGCAAGATGAATCATAATCATTTGTTTATGGCGGAAGTCTGAGTGCATAGTGTTTGTATTTTACTTCAAAAACCGGTTCCACTGGATCTACTCAACATGCATTCATAAAATTTAATTAACACATTGCAAAAAGCCTAATTAACACCCTGGTGCTGCTCAGCCTTTCTACAGCAAATGTAACACAAGCTAAGAAAACATCACAAAGCCTCACACTGGATAGAGAGCACCGCTACACCAACATCTAAACATCCAGGCACTGCGAAATACATGATTGAAGACAAGCAATATATGATTTCCAATGACAACAGATTACATGTCACATGGAAAGAAGAGGATTTAGCAAAGGCAACCACAACAGCAAGCACCTTATGGTTTTCTAGATACATGTTAAGACTCACAGAAGTTAAAAGCAAATATTAACATCCATGTTACTTAATATTAGGTTAATTTAATCATTCAGTGTGTTTTAATGGTACGGAACAAACAGGTCAAGGAGGAAGTCCCGTATCTCTAAAACATTACTATCTCCTTTTTTGGTGAAAAAAAACTGAAAAGCAATCTGTGACCTCAGGATACCAACTTCTTCAGGAACTCTAAATACTATTTCTATCCCCAAGCATACTTCACTATTGGTAGATAGTAATCAGCTTTTTCCAACAGGAATATCACCAGAGCTTATTTTATTCGTTCTCTTAAGTTTTTTACATTCATAAATTGAAAGAAGCTTCACAGTTAAGTGTTAAACAAGGTAAGTCACATAGCTATTTTATAATCACTAGTTTTCCCCACCATTATTAACCTTCAGTGACTAACAACTTAGAAGCACTTGGTATTCTTGAGACCTCTCTTGCAGCAGTATCATTTGTTACAACAAAGGAAATTAATGCCAATTCCTAAAGTTGGTGATTCATCAAATTACAGGTAACATCCCATTTTAGTTTACCAAACAACATAGTGGAAAAGATTTTTGGTATGGGATAATTTTAACAAAGAAATACACTCCAGTTAATGTGGCTCTGCAATGCTATTTTGATCTCTTCTGAAAGTTTTACCCGGATAAATCACTTCTACCAATTTGGATATGAAGCCTGGTACTAAATTGACTTTTCACACTCAGAAAAAAATTACATCCTATACTTGTTACACTGCAAAACTCCAAGCTTTCATCCTTTTAAAGAGACTCTTTCTACTTTAGTTCTACCTGCAGTGATAATAGTTCTGAAAGGAAACATTAAAAAACTCTAAAAGAGTGGAGTTTTTTCTTATATGATTTCCTATTCTTATCTTGTGAAGATCATCATCTGACAGTTGTACCTATCAGGTCTGGGAACAGAATAATGCCTACATCATAAAGTACAAAACAGAAAAAGCTGGACAAACACGGTCTGCTCCTAAGAGTATGATGAGAAGTTTCTTTTCCATATGCAGAACACTGTACTAAAGCAGCAGGTCCACCATGGTCTGGTTGAGTTCATTTGGTCAGATGCCCCTCCCTGACTGCCTGTGAAAAGTCTGAACTTACAGCACTGACTGCCCTCAACTTTCAAGACACAGGACTAAATCTATGCCAATTTCTTAAGAAGCTGGTTTGTTCCCAGTACAAGTGAATCCAGAAGAAAAAAATTAATTTGTACTTAATTATATATTGTTTAGTCTTAACTTAGAGGATTTCCAACCCTTTATTATTCAACAGTTGTTCTGAGTAATACATCACTATATGAACAATCAGCAATTCAGACCAGGATATCACTTTGAAATCTCAACTTTATCTTTAAATGTTTCTAATGAAATGCATAGAATGGAAAAGTTTGTAAGACTGTTTTATTTTACTGTTGCATGACTGAAAAAAAAAATTAAAAGCTAGCAGACAGTTTTAGCCCTGCTGTGAAAAATTTTTTTCGATCTCAGACCCTGCAACAGTACATGAAAAACCACAAAGGGTCTTTTTATCACCTTAGCTGTGCTTCACTGACATGAATCAAGAGATGGACTTTTCTAATCTGCATTAAAGGCTGAATACAAAAGTGTTCAGTAGTTGCCAGTAAGTCGAGCGGTTTGGTGACTTCAATCTCAAACTTGAAATTAGGATTCCTGTGTTTACTTTCTCTGATTCCTGTATCCCTGTTCATGAGAGATAGCTTGATCAATTCTGTTTTCACTGCTTATCTTCTCCACCACCCGTTCTTACCAAATGCAACTTCTCCTGCTACTGAAAATTCTTAAGGCGTTTGGGTCCGTTAGGGAGCAAGAGGCAGTATGACCATGCGCACATTTATATAGAAGCTATACATCAAATGCTGGGACCCATCTGAGGGGGGATCTTCAGGAGGGTTTCCCCAAGTGGTTTGAATTAGCTTTTGGGCTTCACCCAAGTTTTCTTAGCCAGAACTTCTGGAACGTGGTTATTGCAGAAGGATATTAAAGCATTAATCATCCTATTATAAAAAAGTTCAGTTAAGACACCAAAGGTTCCTGTTATTCTTTCCAACTCTTATTATTTCATTTTCTTTGAGATCTACAGCTAATTCAAAAGAGAAGCTGGAATGCAAGTCACCGTGAAATGACGTACATTTCACTGCAGCATGTGGGAAGAGCTGGCTGATTGCGAAACAGCAAAGCAGTGTTGCTAAGCAGCTGCCTTAAAACAGTAATGTCTTCTTCCATCATACGTAAAGATTTGGAATTTTTAAAATTTGCAATACCAAAAAAAACCCCCCAAACATGACTGGTTATTTTATTCTGTATTCGTACAAAGAAGAAAATGAATAACATCTTGCATACACTTACATTCCCGTACTTACTAAGGAAGATTACTCAGAAATCATTAGAGTGAGAACCTGTTCAATGTTCTCTCAGTTCCACGTACGTAAGAGTCTTTATTTTGGATAACTTGCTTTACTAAAAAGTAATTTGGCTCTTCCATGGAAAAGTTTTTCAATAACATTCCATGCGTACAGCATGCAAGTCAGAAAACACCAATTAAGTTAAATTAATAAGGCTATCTTTGCGACAACACTAATCCTGAAGGGCAACCGCTTTATGCAAAGCTTTACTCTCACGCTGCATGTACACTTTACTTGAGAGAAAGGCATGAGGGAGGAAAAAAGCCTGACTGTAGCTAGCACTGGAATTGTGCCCAGTCCTCCTCAGCTGGAAGTAAAACTAAGCTCAACATCTTGACAGAAACAGGAATAGGATGGCAGTAGGAGGTGGGGGGAAACCCACACACGCCAGAAAAACAACTTGTCTGTGAGGATGCCATTTTTGTTTGCATTTATCCTATCCTTGTTTGCTTACACTTTTTTCATACAATTACCCTCCCATCCCTGCATTTTTTCTTTTGTTCATCAGAGGTTTGTTTCTCTCCTATATCTGTATTGCCAAAGACTAGACTTTTATGTCTGTGTGGTACAGAGATCTAGTAACTTTTTAGCATCCCCCATAAAAGTTTTCCCTCTGCCCAGAAAACCCTCAAATTCCCTAGCTGTATCCAGAGTACAGAAGCAGAAACCTCAGTACCGGCTCTTCACTATCCTCTCTCCAATCAGTATTAATTATTACAGCACTATCCAGGTGTGACCACGAGAAGGACAATTACTCAAATGCAAGAATTCTGAGGGGGCAAAAAACCTCACAGTAAAAGTTACTGTTAGTAACCACTGTTAGTGGCCACAGAAGCAGCTCAGAGAAACAATACAAACAAGCGTCACCAAGAGTGTTGTGTTGGGGACATCATCCAAAATATTTGGAACTCCAGGGAAAGTGCAAAAAGGGCAAAGGAACGTGACCTGCTGGGCAAATGCCTCTGCTTACTTACTGTTCAATGCTGCCAGAAAATAAAAACAGTAAGAGAAAGAGATATCTCTATTTTCCTCCAGTCCTGTACTCGCTCAGGGTGAAGAAAACTGGAGATATATTGCAAGGACACAGACATTCAGAAAAAGCAGAGTGGAAAAACAAGAAGAGGTAAATGGCCTAACGAGTCAATGAAACATTTTAATTGGGTAACAATGAAAATGTATTACAGATAGGCACAGAGCTTTCTAGTTCTCTCTCCTCTACCATATACCTACATGTACATACGTGCGTACGCTAGAGGGGAGACTGTAGCACCTCAAGGTAGCACAAAAATTGGGCAAACATTAATACTTTTACTTAAAACTTCATAATCAACAGATTCAGAAACTGGTAATTTCTACAAACAGTAGCCGGAGGTCAAATTCTATAGGCTCTAAATTTCTCCACAAATGTGGCAATCTGGGAAATAAAATTAGCCTAAGTCACACATGTCCCGAATGACCCATTGGAACAAATATTGTTGCCTATAGCTTTATACTGCATCAGCACTTAGCAAAATGCAATCACAAACTGTAAGGAAACGCCAAAAATGCAGATGCCCAAAGTGCAATTTCATTTCTCAGAAAATAAATTTATAGCATCCAGCCAGGACACTAACGATGATTATTTTTTTTTCCTGAAAAAGAGAGAGAAAATTAGTATAAATTATTATCAGAGCACAAGCCTGTAAACAAAGACAATGAAATATCATAGATATTGACTGTAAGAATCCTAAACCAAAAAAGATTCTGAAGATGGACTATCAAGGAGACTACAGAGATGAAGGCATATTCATTACTTCAGCTGCTTGATCCTGATTGCCCTATGTATCCTGTCTACTCTGCCCCCTGATCTGCAGCATATGAGCTAAAAAGCCATTGAATGGCAACTGCAAAATTAATTATGTTATTTTCAAGACGATGTACATAGTGAAGCAGCAGCAATCAGCATTAGTACAATCAAAACTAAAAGTAGGAGGACACAGATTGCTCAGATGTACCAGGCACAAAGTAATCCAAAATCTGGAACCTGATCTACACTTCAGCTTGCATCTTAATTATGAAGAGTAGGCATGAAGCAAGAATATATATATTTCCTTTCACTGAAAGACTTAGGCATGGATCTAGATCATTAAAGTTCAGAAAAAATATTTGAGAGATCATAATCTAATAAAGGCTAGGAACCGTAGCAGACTTGTCCTTCACAGAAACGATCTATCTATGAGAATTTTCAGAAGCTGTAGCATAAAAAGGAAGATTTTAAAAGTTCTTCATTGACAAAGGACTTTTGCAAGTCTACATAAACTATGTCATCAGCTAAAAATCCCTATGGTAAAGCACAATCATAGAATCGAAGTGGAGAAAATAGTAAGTACCTGTTTCCTAACTGAAACAGTTTAGCATTTTCAAGTTTCACTAGTAAGTTCCCACGTGCTTTACTGTATTTGTAGAGAAGTCAGTAAGTGGAGAAAGCCATATATGCACAGCATGCTAATATAGTGTAGGAGCTGTAATGATTTACGTTAAGGGAACAAGCAATATGAACGATTGCATATGAAATTCAATGAGATTTTTAAATTAGAGCATATTGGATGGAAGAAAAACACTTCTAAGAAGATTATTTACAGTAACCCAGGCACTGTTTAGCAGGCAGACCATGCTGCTGCATCCAGACAAGGACTCAAAAAGGGATGAAATATTGCTTAGAGCAGATTGCTCTACCTATACAGATGTATGTGTAGACATATAGATGTGTGAAGACATATACATGTGTACGTACACACACGGATAGTTACAATTAACACTAACTACATCCATTGAACTTCAGCCTTCAAGTCTTAGGGAGTCCCATCTCTGCTCTAATTGTGAAGGCTGACTGGCAGATGCTCTGAAACATCTGGCAACGTCCTTCCGAGGAAGGAATTGGTTGGGGTGCGAGGGCTGCGTGCTCACACGAGGAGGAGGGTACACGCTGCGTTCCCAGCTGGTTCCTTTCCCCTAATGCCAGCAGAGGGCCCGCTCAGCCAGGGAAGGATCTTTCCTGCCTCTCTCCATCCGAGTGGCCGTGGGAGCTGCAAACCACAGTGCAACAGTGAGTTTGCAGTTCTAAGTACCTGGACAGCTGGACAGCTTCTACGTGTCACAGCTGGCCTTTGTGCAACAGTCCCCACGTGTTTGCGTATGAAGATATTTCTGCCCGAAAGTGGAGGTGCTGGAACGGAAGACCTGAAGAAGAATAACCCTAGCACAGACAGGGCATGACTCGAGGAAGTAATGTATCATGTAACAATTTTTTCCCACCCGACACATGATCACCAGGGAGTGGGTTTACTGTCCCAAGAGGCAATGATTAATAAACAAGATGCACATTTATCGGCCGCTTGAGACTGGATCAAAGGATTCAGGGGGCATTCAAGATTCATATCTGCAACAGCAAAATGCAAATATACCCGCAGATTAAGTGGCATTTAGTCAGTTTATTCAGCGTGACATCACGTGCCTACAGCTTTAGTGCACTGTCTACGCTCAGGTTTTCCATGTCATCTTTTTGTTCAGTTGCAAATTAACAGCTTGTGCACTGACCCACATTTCCTTTCTTCATCTGTCACGAGATGCTTGATTGCAGCATGTTGATGAGATTATACTGAGGCACAAACAAGAAAGTAAACAGACAGCTATGTTAACGTAAGACGACATTAACTGGGGAAAGTAGTGTTTGCAAATTAGTTCAAACCATGATTTTCAAGCTTCTGAAAGATTGCCGTGAACACGTGTGAAGTTCAACAAGACTAATGTCTAAAAATCTCCAGATACGGCAGAAGCAGAGTACCTCTGTTATGACCCTGACGCCTCAACCTGCAGCGTTTAAGAGGTTACCACCCCAGCTGTCTGTCCTGCTCTTTGGCCGGCAGCACCCATC
Source organism: Aramus guarauna (assembly GCA_013400195.1). Lineage (NCBI taxonomy): Eukaryota > Metazoa > Chordata > Aves > Gruiformes > Aramidae > Aramus > Aramus guarauna. The sequence continues at coordinate 381,896 of VXBL01010250.1, forward strand.
TCTGCTGCGCAGCCGGCAGAACAGGCACGAGCCTGCGCCTCTGCCATGACACTGGCAACCCGAAGCACGCCGTCAGCTCCCGTTCAGAGAGATGACAGCCTGCTCATTACGGCGGCTGAGAAACGCCAGGCTTCGGGCCTGGAACTGCTTCGGGCACAGCAACCTCTGCTTCGGAGTCCGAGAGGGCTGACGGCACCACGGCTTCAGGCCTCCCCTGCCTGCCCCAGCAGCTCCCGGGCAGCCCCCTCGGCCCGGCCAGGCCCAGCCGGCTGGCAGCGCGCCGGGGGCGGGGGGCTGCGGCCGGAGCCGCCCAGGCAGACGGGCCCTGTCAGCCTCGTCCCTCAGCGCGGGGACCGTTAGGCGGGCACGCGCTCCAGCTCGCGCGCGGCCCCGCGGGGGAGAAACACCTCCCCCCGCTCCC